>OU898284.1:40342162-40942162 GCA_918026665.1 Diabrotica balteata
TTCTCTAATGTTCGGTGCATTTGTCATTATTTTTGTTTTTTTTTAGTTTATCTTAAATAATAGTTGCGTCATCATGGTCTGTAGTTCTTTCAAACTTGTATTTCAATTGTAGTATTCCATCTGGGCCCAGAACCTTATTGTCCCTGTAGTATTTTTAAGTTAATGGTAATAAATCATCAGGTAAGTAAAGAAAAAATAATCCCCAACAGCAATCGAGGCTTAATATGGTATTAAACTTTACATTTAATAGATTCCAAGAAATCAGAGAGCTACCTAGATAAATAGGTACCTAATAAAACGGCTTATCGCTAGTGGCAATTTAATCTTTCTATGTCTACACATGTTTCTGATAGCCACATTTCCTTGGCTTTGTAAGGACAATGTCATAATAGGATAGAAAAATTATTTGTAAAACTTTCAATACTTTTATTTACATTTAAAACAAAAGGACTAATAAAAATTTACAAATCAGGCTACGTTGAGTACAGTGATTAACAAAAGGATAGAACTTCATTACCGTAGTAAAAATTACGGGGGGACAATATGATAAGACAATCACCCAGGAGGTTACATGAAGATTAATACAATTTGAGATTTAGTTTTTATAGAACAAGTTTTCTGAAAATAGATATTTTTAACCTGTCAGTATTTAGTGCAGTTATTGAAGCGAAAAATACGGTCTTACCTCCGCATTTTTTTACTTTGAACCGATTTGCATGAAATTTTGGAATTAGGCTCATCTTACCCTTAACTTCAAAAGTGAAAATGATCTAAACTCTGCCTATTATTTTTAAGGGGTGTGAACAATCCCTTAATGGAAAAATTGACATTGAGCCATTTTATCGCTAGAAAACATGTCTAATAGTAACTGTTTTTCCTTTTATAAGAAAAAATACTTTTTGGCTGTAAATAATTAGTCTTAATTCATGTGTTTGTAATCCAATCTAATAAATAAATGGTCAAATGACATCGCACACATTTTATGGAAAATATAATGTCACACAAAGGATATAAAACTTACACGAATAAATTGGTAAATCGTAAATTATTGTTTATTGTCTCGGTTGTTAATGGATTACGTAGACACGTATATTAAAATTAAACACCACAGATAGAGATATTAAAATAACAAATATCTTACTTTTTTCGTGCCTTTCATTGCTTGTTATCGAAACCATTGCAATGTTCGTGCAAAACTATTGTAACTCTGTTATATTAGAGTTACAACAGTTTTGCACGGAACTTATGTACAAAAACGTAAAATAGTTAAACTGTTATTGTTGTAATATTTAGCCGGTTAAGCATTTGAAAGTTACTAAAGTTTTACAAGGGATAGATATGCATGTTTACAATCGAATTACATGATTACTTCATTTTCATAAAATTTTGAGTTACTACAGTCTTGCACTGAGGGTGCGATATTTTATTTTAGGTAAAGGAGAAGATAGTGTTAACGCAAAACAAAACAAGACAGGCTTATTTGGGCAAAATCTAAACTTTTTTGGTCGGTAGATGATTGGTCCCGAGAATTTTTTTGTGAAGAATTTCGGCTTATGTGTTCATGATTACCGCAAACAAAATATTCTCTCGAATCATGAGGCTTTTCACAAAGACTGCTTGAAACTGATTGTAAAACTTTCTAAATAAGTGATGATTGATCGTGTGACTAATGTTGAGATACTACGTAGAATAGGCAAGGAATGCGAGATTATTAACACCATCAAAGAGTGCAAACTAGAATATATTGGCCATGTTATGAGGAATGAACAGAGATACGGCTTGTTGCAACTCATTTTTCAGGGCAAGGTATTTGGAAAGAGAGGACCAGGGAGAAGAATAATATCTTGGCTTCAAAACCTGAGAAATTGGTTTAATACATCGACAACCGGACTATTCAGAATAGCAGCAAGCAAAGTTAGGATAGGCATGTTGATCGCCAACATCCGGATCGGATAAGCATCGTAAGAAGAAAAGATGATTTGGAGTTCTATGGCAGTTTCAGGATTAGGATGTTTTTAACTTATTGAGAGTATCGCTGCACAATAATAACAAGTACCTCAAAATAGTGTTGTATTTTCATGAATTCTAATTTATAGTTCTTAATTTAATTTACTAAAGGTTCTATTTATAACACTCACAAATTTATTAAAGTCATTATTTGTACTAATTTATTTTACAATAATTTATTACGAACGTACATTTAAATACGCGAGCCCGAATTTATCTTCTTACTAACTGGCCACAATAAAAATCCTGTATTTATATCCAAACACCGTTATCTAAAAGGGTCTGGGGAATCCTTCTGCTTATACCAGAAAGTAATTTGGCTGGGTCATCGTTCGACCGGTTTCTCGAAGCTTCGAACGACCGTTTCAGGTATATTTCTACCAGCTGATTGAAGGCTCTCGTCGAATCTACAACATATTTAGAAAATAAACAACATGTTTACAGGTTTTTTTAGTATGACTAATTTTTACAAAACAATAGTCTACTCCCAAGTATTGTGAAATTAAATGTTGACAAAAATTATATTTTGGCCTGTCATGTAGTCAGAATCACAAATAACTTATTTTGAAATTTCAATATAAATGTCCTCTCTTCGACTTCTAATAGTTCTGACCTAAATGTGGTTAAAACAGTATGGCATGAAATAAAATAAACAATAACTAATCACACACCAGACATTATATGAACTTAAGCCAAAAGAGAGCAGATATGCAATAAATTTATTTACCTCTGAACAGCGCAGATCCTCAGTTGAATAAAGGCCCAACCGAATTTGAGCGCCTATAAAATCTAACAGCTTATCCCTTTTAAAAGTAAATATTTGTTGTATATCCTAATATTTAGTAAGCAGCAAAACAAACATTCTTTAATATTAATTAGGTCTGTTAGAGTAAATGTACACTGATGACATTCTGTAGATGATGGACCAAAGAAGATTCATGAAAAACAGGGACGCAAAGAAATGCTAAGAAAGCAACCAAAAAATTAAAAACTAAATACGAAGAGCCAAGGAGACATGGATGCAAGAAAAATGTAAACTAATCGAAGAGCTCCAAGTGAAACACGATCATTTAAATATTCACCGAAAGATTTGAGAAGCCACTAGTCAATACAAGAGGAGAAACACACACCTTCTCATAAACAAAGGCGGGAACCTAGCGACGACAGTTGGTGACCCGGAAAATGTACATCGAAGAACTTTTCTGGGACTACTGAGGTAACCTTCCAGAAATAAATTACATGATAGGGCCGTCAATCCTAAAAAGCGAGATGACAGCAGCTTTAAAATAGTCTAAGAATGGTAAGGCCACAGGTCTGGACGAAATACCGATTGAACTTATTAAGGTGATGCTCACGAAGTGAGCACAAAAAAGCAATATGAGCTTAAAACGTAAACGAGTTGTGGTTCTTTAGAAACAAAATTAAGTGCTGTAAAACGCTTGGATAAAGGAGAGTCAGTAAAGAAGGTTGCTGCTGACCTAGGTGTTGGAGAAGTGACTGTGAGAGACTGGAAACGTAAACGAAAATATATTGAACAATGGGTTAATAAAAGTGTGAGTCTTTATGGTTTTGTATTGTTCGAGGGTTGGGAAGTCCAGTTTGTGACCCCATTTTTCAAGATAAGTCTGTCGAGTTTCACAAACGGTTTAAGGATGGTGAGGAAAATTTTCCTGCAAGTGAAGGTTGGCTCGACAGATGGAAGAAGAGATATGGCATCCGACAACTGAACATTTCGGATGAAAAACTTTCGGCCGATTTTTCTAAAAATGAGCCGTTTCAGTTAAAATTGAGAGATCTCATTTTAGAGCATGACCTCACGTCAGACCAAATCTTCAATTGTGACGAAACGGGTCTCAATTTCAGAATGCTTCCAACCAAAATACTGGCAGCCCAAAGTAAAAAAACGGCTCCTGTATACAAAAAAAGCAAAGAACGAGTAACTCTTTTGATGATGTAGCAACTCTTCAGGATCCTTAAAATTAAGACCTTTACTTATTGGAAAATCAAAGAATACTAGGGCTTTTAAAAATATTCAAATAAACTGCCTACCCAACATGTACAGGAATCAACTTAGTGCGTGGATGGATTGCAAAATTTTTAAATAATGGTTTTTTGACGAGTTCGTTTGCTTTATTGAGGCCAACTTAAAAAAGAAAAACTTACCAAGAAAAGCTATTCTTTTTCAAGAAAAGAAAACGCGGCATCTCATCCAGATGTAAGTTCGTTGGCTAGCGGTGACATTAAAGATGTTTTCTTGCCACCAAATGTCATTCTCTCTCATTCAACCTCTGGACCAAGGAGTTTTAGAGGCTATGAAACGGAACTATCTTCGAAGGCTTCTCCAAGTGTTGTTGACCTGGATGGAGATCACCGTTAAGGATGTGTCTTACTGAATAGCTACGCGTGGAATGGTGTGAGAGTAACAACCTTACAAAAGTCATGGCGAAAGCTTTTCAAATTGAACCGAAAAGTGATGGAAAAGTTAACAATAACGAAACTGCCGATAAATGATGAAGACGTCAACGAGAGGATTATGCAAGATCAGCAAATGGAACTGACTGATGATACAATCGCCGACATGGTTATCAACCCACACAATGTCACTGAGGATAACACAGATGAGATAATCGAGAAAATATCTCACTCAGAAGGATTGAAGGTGATTGGAGCTGCCCTCGCCTACATTGAGCAACAGGAAGAGTCCACCCCTACCGATGTCCTTTATCTTCAGCGTTGAGTAGTAGTAGTAATAGTTGAATAAACTAATTGCATGCATCATAACTTTTGAATTTTTGTTTATTATAAGCAAATAACCGATCTCCGCATTATCTGAGTATTTCTGTATCCGAGGTATGCGCGGTCCCAATTAGCTCGGATAATCGCGAGTGTACTGTATTTTCGTTTGTGCCATTATATAGTTGTTACGGCTCATATATGTTATAATGTCAGATAAAAAAAAGCAAGAAAAAGCAGTCAGTTTGTAGTTTGTAATAGATTGATAAATTATTTTTGTTCAGGTCGTATATAAGTTTTGAAACCACCTCATAGCAACAAATAAATATTTTCACCACGCATTTCCAATTCAAAAGTTGTACTTTCCACCGAAAAATTTATTCCGCTTGTTTGTATTCGTTCCCACGTCTTACCTCGCAATAGCCTGACTAATTCTTTTCAGCTCAAATTCAAATCAACCGAGTATGGAAGTCATCAAAGTAACTTTTCGTGCGTAGCGCTAGTGGTCCCCGGGGACTCTCATGCCGCACCTGATATCAAACACTATATACTTCGGCAATTGAGATTTTAGGTCTTTGGGGTATCATTTGTACAATTGGGCTGTAATTCTGTGACTGTCAGAACGATTTAAAATATATTTTAGAAATGTTCTCGATTCCAGGATTGTAAAAATGGAATGAAAATCGTTTTTCATCAATTTAAATTTGTTAAAGTTTTTTGTGGAATAAATAATAGCGTTTGTTCTGAAACCATTTTCTTGTGGAACTTTCATTTAAAACTAATACAGGGTGTACAAAAATTCTGCTGAAAAACGAAGACTGGGGATTCTTCAGATAATTTAACCCAAATCATCTAGACCGAAAATGCTTCCTAAGGGAGTTGGGGCTGTTTGAAGATGGCGCCTTGTAATTAGTTTTTTTTAATATCTCCAGAACGCTTTCAGCTAGTAAAACGAAAACTAGTACGATTATTTATCATCCACGGCTAAATCGATTTCATTAATTGCGAATTTCTAGTAATGGTCATAGGCGTCTGTTTTGGGTAGGTCAACGGTTATTTTAATGCACAATTATTTTGTTTTTAACTTTTAAGCATTCTTTGTACGAGATTATTAAATTTTTAGGTATTTTAGTAGTAATAGGTGCTCTTAGTCAATAGAATACACGATATTCTAGAAAAATCCATTTTGTTTTTTCGTTACGAAAGTGAAATTAATAAGAAAGTCATCATCATCAGTGGCGTTACAGCTCTTTATGAGCCAAAGCCTTCTTCAGAACAATCCTCCATTCGCCCCTGTCTCTGGCAACTCTTCTCCATGCTCTAATTCCGATAGACTTCAAATCATTTTCTAGGTTGTCTTGGTACCTAAGTCTCGGTATTCCTCTTCTTCGTTGTCCGATCGGCCCTCTTCGGTCAAAAACTTTTCTGACTATGGCATCTTCCTCTCGTCTGATTACATGACCTATCCATCTGAGGCGTGCTACCTTAATGAATTTTACAACGTCAGGTTCTCCAAATCTTCTATACAACTCAAAATTGTAACACCTGCGCCACAAACCTTGTTCTTTTATGCCTCCATATATTCGTCTTAGTATTTTTCGCTCAAAACGTTTGAGCAATTCTTGGTCATTCTGTGTTAGTGTCCAAGTTTCTGAACCATATGTTAGCACTGGTCTTATTAGTGTTTTGTATACAGTCAGTTTAATTTTTCTAGGCATTTTTGAGGCCATCTGTCTTCATAAGCCATAGTAACACTTATTGGCGAGCACTATTCTTCTTTTGATTTCTTCACTGACGTTGTTATCTTTGGTTAGCAGCGACCCTAAGTATATGAAGGTGTCAACACCTTCCAGTTCTAGGTCATCAATTATTATTCGTGTAGGTGTCGGGTTGCTTGACCTAGTGCAACACATATATTTGGTCTTTTGAACATTTATATTTAGTCCCATTCTGTGTGCAGATGCTCTTAACGACCGAAATGCTTCAGTCAGAGATTCTGTGGACCTACCTATGATGTCTATGTCATCTGCGTATCCGACAATTTGTACTGATTTGTTAAAGATAGTACCATTCGTAGTAATCTGCGACTCTCGAATTATTTTTTCTAATGCCAGGTTAAATAAGAGACACGATAGTCCATCACCCTGTCTTAGTCCATTTTTGCAATGGAAGGGTCTTGAGAGATCGTTTTGGATTTTTACCATGCTCTCTGCACCTGTGAGTGTAAGTTCAGTTAACCGGACAAGATCAAACGGAATGCGAAATTCTACCATAGCAAGTAGAAGTTTATTTCTATTAACGGAGTCGTATGCGGCTTTGAAGTCAACAAATATGTGGTGGGTGTCGACGCCGAACTCTAGGGTTTTTTCAAGGATCTGCCTCACTGTAAATATCTGGTCCGTTGTTGATTTATTAGCACGGAAACCGCACTGATATCCTCCCACTATTTGTTCGGCGTAGGGGAGGAGTCTTTTGTACAATACGTTGGACAACACTTTATATGCCATATTGAGTAGAGTGATGCCTCTATAATTATCACACACCATCATGTCTCCCTGTTTGTGTATAGGACACAGTACACCTAACTTGCAGTCTGTGGGTGTTTCTTTCTGTTGCCAAATTGCAGTTATCAGTTTATGCATGTGTTTCATGAGGGGGTCGCCTTCATTTTTCAAAAGTTCGGCAGGGAGATTATCCGAACCTGGAGCTTTATTATTTTTCAGTGTTGCGATGGCTTCTCTAATTTCTTCTTCGATGGGGGTGGTTGCCGATCATCTTCATTCATTTGAAACATGGGATCCTCAATCTCGTCATCTTCCTGATTATCTATTTTATAAACTATCTTTTGTTTTATGAGAAAATAAGTAAAAAATCAAACTAAATTTTATTTACAGGGTTTTAAATACAAACTATTTATTACGATGAAACGAGACTAAAACAAAAGAACAAGTATCAGAAGTATATAGTTACAAAAGATGCTCGATGTGATGACCAAGTCTTTATGCATAAATTTTCCCTTTTGCTTAGAGAACGCCGAATTCTTGAAAATGTTGTAAATTTTTGCAAAAGTTATCTAAATTTGTTGCAAGCATTTTGTATACTTAACCAGAGTTGTGCACGATTTTGTTCATAAATTTTGCCGAATATTTAAAGACATATCATCTAATTAATCAGGTAAATTTTTTTTTGGAAATGTAAGTAAGCAGCACCATTTAAACAAGCAGGAAATTCTACAGTCCCAAGTAGATAATCGTTAACTACTCACATCCAGACGTTTATGCTAAACCTATGTTTATGCTTAAATCCTTAAACAATGTGGGAGTTGTCACCAACACACGATTTGTATTGTGCATTATGCACATTAAAAAATTGCATTTTTTGTGAATGTAGCTTTGTCGAAAAAAAAATAACTAAAAAAAATTATCATTTTGATTTTTCTGATTTTGTAATCATCTACCGAATTCTTTCAGGGCAGGAAAATCTCCTTGTAGCAGTACTTGTACCTCTGTACAATAAAAATGATATAAATTTTCGTTGTGTAAGATATTTCCTGCGGAAGATTTTGAAATTGTGGGATACATGGCAGATTCTCTTCGAACGCTAATTTTAGGATTTTCCTCAATTTCCATTAAAATAACATCTATATGTGCTACTGTTACATAATCATGTCGTCCTCTTTCATTATTTTTTAGGACGTCTGAAGCTGTTTCTCTTGTTTACTCTAAAGAGCTGTAAATATTGAGTGATTGGAATCACGATTGGGAAATTTTTCAGGGTATCTACGTTGCTGCTTGAGCGTTATACCTCAATCAGCGTATTCCTGACTTTTGTTAATTTGAAATTGTTATAATTAAATGCCACAAATAACTTTAACTAACAAGTAAAAGATAAACTTCACGAATTGACCAGAATTTGACAATGAAAAACGTTGATTTACTTCTGTTGACAGGTCAAAGCCAACTTATGCAAAACATATTTATTTAACTTTTATGACTAAAAAACGAAAAGACGAGATAGATTTTAATATATTTTATTAAATAGACGCGTAATAAAGGTATTTAAAAAAACTAATTACAAGACACCATCAAAGAGCTCTAGCTCCCTTAAGAAGCATTTTCGGACTAGGTGAATTGAGTTAAATTATCTTAAAAATTTTTATTTCAAATCCTTTATAAAAGATATATAATAAAATTCCCAAAAATTGCCCAAAAAATGCCCCCTATCACAATTACATTACACAACGTTTTCGGAATGTTAATTCCATCATCAGTGTAACCGGGGTATACATGCTATGAGCCACTAAAATATATGGGTCAAAACCCGTTAAATGTTACAAATTTATAGTTGTTTTACATTATACACATTATATATATAATTACAAATTAGGATATTTAAGTTACGTGGTACGAGGATATTTAAGTAAGACGAAGTGACTCAAAATGTCTAAGATTAAATCTGGGTGTCCAAAAATCATCAAAATTAAAGACATCAATAATAGGGAAGAGAAACAGAAATATAAAATACCAAAGATAGTCCAAGATTTCTACAAAACTTTGTACACTCGCAAAGCCAGCCTAACGAATCAATAAAAGAAAACGCCAAAAGAAAAATAACAAACGTGGGATCAGAGGTACTACCGAATATAGAGGGATTCGAAATAGAAAGAGCTTTAAAAGACCTAAAAAATAATAAATCTCCAGGAGACTCCAAGCAAGACAGTAATAATTTCTCTACTAACAGAGCTATTTAATGGATGTCTTCATAATAGCAAAATATCCAAAGATTTAAACGAGAGTCTAGTCGTACTCTTACACAAAAAGGAGACAAATGTGACCTAAAGAATCATAGACGTATATCGTTGCTCAGTCATGTATACACATTGTTTATGAAAAATATTAACAATCGATTGACTTATAAAATAGATAATTACCAACTGATTAGACAGGCTGGCTTTCGCAGAGAATATAGGACATAAGATCATCTGTTGTCAATGACAACACTGATAGAGAAAGCAAATAAGTATCAACTACTATTTCTTGCCTTTGTAGACTATGAAAAGGCGTTTGACAGTATCAAGATGTGGGATATAGAACAAGCTATTAATAATTGTAGAATAGATTCGAGAATGCCCCACCTCTCTGGTATACTTCGGTATTTATATATTTGCTAATGAACTTTAATAAAATTTTCCAGAAACTTACTACAAATATTTTTTCTGCTTTGTAAGAGTTTCGCTTATATAATGAGGGTTTCTAACTAACTCTCTTTTTTTGCCTCTATCTCTCTTATTACCAAATAAAGTGTAGCTGATGATTGTAATAGTCAGCTTTATCCATTTAGTTTAAAACACGTAAAACCAGGGATGTTTCCACGGCCACCGCAGCCGTTAAACAATAAATACCGAGCAGAATGTAATTGAAACATAAGAACAGCATAAATGTATTTTTAAAAGTTCTCGCAGTGTAAAACGAAAGATAAGTCGTTGCCACAAATCTTTTTCGAGCGAGAGCAAGGACATTACTACCATTTTCTAACCGGTATAATGCTTCTTTGGAAACGACAAAGTGCAAAGTTTACGATAAACTTTTGTGGAGCTCTAAAAAAGGTCATAAGAGGCTATTCCATACTTTGTTATTTGTATTAGCAGTCGGGCTACTGTCATTCACAGAGTATTTCAACAAGCCTAGGGCCAGAATTGATGGTTTTTAACAAGGTTTCTCTGTTGCTTGGGCGTTACTTATCTTGTCAATAAATATAGCTAATACGAACATGTATATATTAATATGTTGTAATGATGTAGGTCAATAACAGAGATGGGCATCGACACGTCGACTTTAATTGTCGACACAGACGTGTCGACAATGTCGAGAACGTCACAATGTCGACAATGTCAGCAACGTGTCCATAATGGAAAAAAGTGAGGTTATGTTATGAAATTATTCAGTTGTAAACTTTGAATGTGATCTGATCTGATCAGAATCAAAATGAGTGGCAGAAAACTGAATAAAAACTATGATATATTATCATTCAAAGTATTAAAGATAGAAGGAAAGCACGCGGCTAAATGTTGTGTATGTGGAAATGTGATAAAAAATACAGCTGCAGCAAGATTGCAAAGTCACAGGTAAGAAGAAATATTTTAATTAATTTTAGCTGGATAGCTATAGAGATTTATTCTCTGAAATTGATATTTGTATCGGCTGATAACTAACCCCGTCCCGTACTTTCATTTTAAGAAACGTCTGCAAGTTAGATCGTGGCAATGGTAATCAATCCAATAATGAAATGTCGCATGTTTCGATATACGAAAATACTGGCTCAGACACAGGTTTTACACCTACAGTTAATCCACAAGTGAGTATATAGGACGTATGTTCTACTACATATTTAGCAGGGGCGGATCTAGAAAAAATTTTGGGGGAACTTTTTGAACTTACATTTATCTATAATATAAAAATGAATCGTAAAATGTGTTCGGAGCCGCATAACTCAACAACGCATGGATCACCATTTCGGTAGTAGTATATTGGAGAAAACATGGCGTCAAAAACCGTATAGCCATCTAACGGCAAGAAGTGAAAATAACGCACTATATATTATTGTAGATTTCTTGATTACTATTTAATTAGAATTCGGAAGGGGACATAAATTGCATCAGTTTTCACCCCAGAATTTGTATTCTGAGGTTTTCACGTTGTTGCATCTCTATATACAGGGTGTCCCATTTAAAAAAACACCAAGTTTAGTATTTTACGGCAAAAAACGGATTGGCCTATTGAATTAAGTACAAAACGCTGTATCTATGCCAACTTCTGTATACAGGGTGTCCGTAGATCCGCCCTTTATATTTAGTCACCTTAGAGTTTCTTTTTATTTTGAATTTTAGAATACAACGAACGGTAGTTACGAAGTTATGGAAGATGGTTCGCTAGCTATTGTGACTGGAACTTCACCTGAAAACATGCTAGATGGAATTATAGAAAATTCATTAGATACCGATGCCGCCTTATTGGAATTGGAAGAAAACAATGGTGTAGCAATTCAAGGCACTTATAGTATTGTTGAAAATATGATGTTATCAACTACTGATACTGAGAGTAGTAATTTGACTAACTTAAGTACTCCAACTTCCTCCAGCACAAGCTACACAAGCACGAATAAAAGAAATTTATTCGCTACATCTCAAGCTAGACCAGCCAAAAAATCAAAGAAAATCACCGACTATATGGACATATTACAAGAGTATGAAGAGGAGAAGATAAGCACTGCACTAGCCAAATTTATATTCGGCTGTAACTTACCATTTACTGTGGTAGAATCACCTCTCTTTAAAAATTTTATAAAAACGATCCGTCCTGCTTATTTAGACAAAATTCCTGGCCGGAAAAAACTTTGTACATCGCTTTTAAATAAGTGCTATGAAGACTGTATTGAGATTTCACGTAAAAAAGTGGAAACCGAGTCAGTCATTTTGTGTGACGGTTGGAAAAACTCATCTACTAATTCTAAAACGGTTGTGACAATGTTGCATAGTGCAGACGGAAAAAATGCCTTTCTTGATGCTTGGGATTTAACCACGGAGTCTGAGACTGGAGAAAAACTTGCCGAAATAATAACAGAATCTAAAAAAATTGCAAAAGAAAAATACGATGTAGATGCGTACGGTATAGTTTCGGATAATGCTAGTGCAATGATTAAAATGGGATCCCTCCTCAAGCACAACATGTGGCACTCTACGTGCAGTAGCCACACCGGCAACCTTTTAGCCAAAGACGTGCTGGATAAAAAGTTAGTCGACAATGTGGTCATTGTCCTCAAAGAATTTAAGCAACCAGATTTAGAAAAAATGATAGTTGATAAGGGAGGGCGCAGAATCCAATTGCCGGCCGAAACAAGATGGTGCTCTTACCGAGATTCTTTCAAAAGTCTCCTAGAAAATCTGGTATATATGAAACAAGTAGCCGCTGTAACGAAAAAAAAGATTAAGCCGAAAGTCAAGGAATTAATCTTCAACGATGAATTTGTGGATGAGATTCAACAGAACATAGAAATTTATGAACCCATTTGTAATCTGATCAATGCTTGTCAGAAATCTGACACATCTGTAGCAGATGCCGTTCATCTGTGGCTCAATTTGAATCTGCCAGATAACCTTAAAGAAAAATTGAAACACAGACAACAAATGGCGTTAAACGTGTACGCATTAACTGCGTACTATCTGCATCCGAAATATGAAAATTCCAAGCTTACGTCAGAGCACACTGGTAGAATAACTCAGTTCTTACTCAGAAAGTTGTGCAATCAGGGCATAGAAGAATGGGACAAATTTAACACTAAATCGGGTAAGTCTTTCAGACAAAATTATCGCTCTTTTGATTTTTAATATATTAGGTTTACAATTTCAGGAATATTCTCAACACTTTGGGAAAAAGGAGTTGAAAAGCCTCTAGTATTTTGGCGAGTGGTCAAACTGGAATGCCCAATTCTTGCTAAAATGGCTCTCAGACTTCTAAAAATGCCAGCCTCCTCAGCTCAAATCGAGAGACTCTTTTCAAATTGGGGACACATTCACAGTCTGATAAGAAATAGATTAACGTTCACTAATTCCAAGAAATTGGTACATATTTATGTTTCATTAAAGGGAGAGTATCCTGATAAAAATAGTTATGACCTGGACGAGGAAGAAATTGTAGATATGGACGGGGAAAGTACAACTATTTGATGTATTATTGGTTAAATGTTTTCTTTGGTTAAAAATTAGCAAAACCGCAAAATGTTGTAATGTTTTTATTATGCAGTCTCTGCCAAAGCACGAAGAGATTCAACACTGTTTCAGTAATTATTATACTATAATTATTATAATAAAGAGTTAGTAAAATTTAAAAAAAAGTAAACGAAATGTTAGGAAACAAGGTAAGGTTTCAATGTACTGAGATATGTTTGATTGTGGTTTTGAATCTTACCTCGTTTACTGACGTTTAGGTTTACGTTTCTTTTTAATTTTTTTAAACCTTTCTGTAAATTTTACGAGTTTACGAGTAACGATAGAAAATTAAAAATCTATGAAAATTTGTTTTGCTGGTTTTTTCTGGTTTTGCATCTATATGGTAATATTTTAGATTCATTACATTGAATTACTCTATCATGAGGTTTGCACATAATAAATTGTCTCTATATGATTCTATTTAAAATTCATTTACACTTGAAAAACCTGCAATCAAACAATTATGGAATATCCTATGAATTTGACAATTGCAAGTTAATAGTGAGGTTAAAAGTTTCAAAAGTTTGAGATTATTTGGTCTCTTTGCAACTTGTTGAAACATTAATGCATACTTTTTCAATAAGTCAGCGCAGCCAGATTAACCTAAAATTTCAAATTAGTGCGCACGGAACGTCATTCTGATCGTTTGCTAATTGTCGACATACTCGACATTGTCGACATTGGCAACAAATTTAAATCACTCGACATCGACATGATTGTCGACATGTCGACAATCGAATTGTCGACATGACATTATCGACACCGCCCATCCCTGGTCAATAACAATTAAAGTAAACTGTATACCCAAAACCGGTACCTTATATTATTCGGGAAACACTGATAACCAACACAGACGTGGAGTAGCAATTATTGTCGATACAGAGGTCAAAAAGTCAATAGAGGGCTTTGTCCCAATCTCAGAAAGAGTGATGCTACTACAAATAAGGACATCACACACAAAACTAAATTTGATCCAAGTATATGCGCCAATGACGGATGCAACAGAAGATGAAGTAGAAACATTCTGCCAACAAATTGAAGATGCACTGAAAATGACAAAGAACAGGGAAATCACGGTAGTTATGGGCGATTTCAATGCAAAAGTCGGCAAAGGAAGAGCTGGAACAGTAATAGGAGACCAAGGATTAGGGGAACGTAACGATAGAGGCGATCGTCTAATACAATTCTGCCAAGAACAAAGTCTAATAATAACAAACACGTTCTTTAAATTACCAACGAGACGGTTATATACATGGCGCTCATCAGCAGATAAACCGAAAAAGGTTGTAAGAATCCTTCTTCTTCTTCTTCTACTTTTTGTAGATCTTTCGATCTGTTTAATTCTGAAGCTGCCTCTGGTTAATTTCTTGGGAGGTAGATTGCCAACTATCCCTCCATCTTTTAGGTGGTCTTCCGGGGGTCTTGAACCGGGCGGATTGTTTTCTAGGGCAATTTTTGGGAGTCTATTCTCATCCATTCGTCTTACATGGTTGTACCACATCCTCTTGCGCTGCCTTCCCCATCTTACAATATCTTGAATTTTGCACTGCTCTCTAATGTTTGTATTTCTCACTCTGTCTCTTCTTGTTTTCCCCATTATTGTTCTTAGGGTTTTCATTTCGGCAACCCTTAGCATCTGTTTCGTTTTGTTGGTATCTTCGCGCACTTCTATGCCATATGTCATGATCGGTCGTATGCAAGTCTTATAGATTCTAATTTTACTATCTGTGCGCATATACGGATTTGACCAGACTATCTCCCGCAGACATCCTGACAGTGCAGATGCTTTGTTGATCTGACTCCTTAGGTCCTTTACTGGGTCGTGGGTGCTTGATATATCTATGCCCAGATATCTGAATTGCATCACCTGTTCTATGGGGTTGTCCTCAACCACTAACTTACATCTGAGCGGATCTTTTGCTATTGTCATACATTTAGTTTTGTTGGTAGAGATGTTCATATTTAGTAGTCGGCTTGTTTGAAAGAACTGAAAGAGCTGCCTTGGAGATCATCTTCTGATTCGGCAATAATTGCTGCATCGTCTGCGTAACACACCATACCAATTCTTTTGTTGCCCATTCTATATCCGAGATTAAGAGATGTTACTTTGTTGATAATTTTGCCCATGAGAAGATTAAACAAGAAGGGGCTTAAACTGTCGCCTTGTCTAATTCCTCCCGGTGTTGGAATATTTTCAGTGAATTCGTCTCCTGCTCTAACTTTGGTTACGTTGTTGTTATTTAGGTTATGGAGTATCTTTGTTATACTGGTCGGTGTTTCATTTTCTATTAATATATTTAGAATGTCTCCCAGGCGAACTCTGTCAAATGCCTTCGTCAAATCAATGAAGCAAATATACGCTGGCATGCCGAACTCTATAGCTTTTTCTTTTATTTGTTTTATTATAAATACTGCGTCTGTTATAGACCGCCCTTTTGTAAAACCTTGTTGTTCTTCAGCATTAGTGATTTGCTTTTCCAATTTGTCCTTGAGAATACCGTGAAAAGTTTCATTGTTGTATTTAAGAGGGTTATTCCTCTATAGTTTTGTGGGCAGGTTTTTTGTCCTTTTTTAAATATGGGGATTGTGATACTATTATGCCATTCCTCTGGTGTTTCTGTTTTGTTTAATATTTTGTTAAATAGTTGTGCCAGTTTACTTGCAAGTTCCGGGCCTCCATATTTTAAAAGTTCATTGATTTTCTGTTTTTTAGCTTTTTGATCTTTGCTTCTACTTCTTTGTCATTGATTGTAGCACTCACATCTGTTTCGCCTTCGTTTATATTCAGCGTTTCTTCAGCATCATATAGCTCTTTAAAATGCTGTTGCTATGTCTCTATAGGTACTCCTTTGGTCTGCACGAACTCGTTAACTGGTTTTTTCCTGTTGCGGAGCATTTTCCATACTTTCTTCTGGGCACCATATAGGTCGTAATTCATGTCGCAAGTGAATTTGGCCCAATGTTCTCTTTTGATTGATTTTATCCATGATGTAAGAATCCAAATCGACTATATAATAATTAAAGAGAGATATCGTTACACCATCAAATCAGTTAAAACATATCCAGGAGCAGATGTCGCATCAGACCATAACCCACTAATCGCTAATGTCACGCTTAAGCTTAAACGTATTAGAAAACCACAAAGAACTCCAAAATTAGATGTAAGAAAACTGAAAGAAGATGATATAAAAATCAAACTTCAACAGAAAATATACGAAAACTTTGATAAATTAGATACTAACACTTACGAGATAAACGAACAATGGGAAACACTAAAGAACTGCCTCCTCACTCCATCCAAAGAGACATTAAAAGAACCGACACGAAAGAAAGACAATTGGATGACCGACGAAATACTCGACATGATGGAACAACGAAGACAAGCCAAGAACAAAGACAGTCACAATTACAAAATCATAAACAATGAAATCAGAAAAAAGATAAGAGAGACAAAACAAACTTATTATGAGGAAAAATGTAAAGAGATAGAGGATCTTCAGAACAAATACGACCTATTCAACATACATAAAAAGGTTAAAGAAATGGCAGGGCTTCAAAAAAGAAGCTCTTCGACGACGAAAGAGGAAACCTACAAGACTTGTCTTTTGAGGACAGAAAAAAACAAGTGTAGAAATTACAAAGGAAGAAATACTGTATGCACTAAAGAACACCAGAAACTGAAAAAGCCCGGGGCCAGATCAACTGCCTATTGAAATCCTTAAAATAATAGAAAATGAGTACATTGATGTCCTCTTAAAGCTTTTTAATAAAATTTATCAATCGGTCAACCAACGAATGGTTGACCTCAACATTCATTTGTCTCCCAAAAAAGAAAAATGCTAGAGAATGCACCGACCACTGTACCATAAGCCTGATGTCTCACACACTTAAATTGTTTAAATATCTAAACATTGAAAACTTGATATGGATATTGAAGAAACTCAATTTGGATTCCGTAATGGCGTAGGTACCCGTGAAGCTCTCTTTGCATTCAGCGTACTAATCCAGAGATGCTTGGATGTGAACCAAGATATGTACGTCTGTTTCAAAGACTACAACAAAGCTTTCGATAAAGTCCGCCACAAAGAGCTAATGGACATCCTCAAAGCAAAACAACTACAAGACAATGACCTTCGAATTATAACAAATCTATATTATAAACAGCAGGCACACGTACGCATTAATGAACACACATCAGAAGAGTTCGAAGTTAAAAGAGATGTGCGACAGGGGTGTGTATTGTCACCACTACTATTCAATGCATACTTTGAAGAAATTATGAAAAGAGCTCTTGAGGGAGAAACAACAGGAATCAAGGTCAATGGAACACCAATTAACAACATTAGATATGCGGACGATACTATCATAATAGCAAACAACCTCCAAGACCTCCAAAAGCTAATGAACAAGATAGTTGAGTATGGAGAAGAATATGGATTATCAATAAACATCAAGAAAACAAATTTATGAGGATATCGAAAACCCAAAATAATGGCGAAAGCCTGACAATTACCGGTACTGCTTTAGAACAAGTTGAAAACTACCACTATCTTGGCACAATAATTAATCACACAAACGATTACTCCAAAGAAATCAAAGTTCGAATAGAGAAAGCACGTACAAACTTCAATAGAATGAGAAAGGTACTTTGTGCAAGAGAACTAAAATTGGATTTAAGAGTTAGGCTGGCAAGGTGTTATATTTTCTCGACTCTGCTTTATGGGATAGAAGCATGGACACTTAACGCGTCGACTGCTAAAAAGTTGGAAGCATTTGAAATGTGGGTATATAGACGAATCATGAAGATATCATGGACCGAGCATGTGACAAACAACGAAGTCATGAGAAGAATCAACAAAAGAATGGAAGTATTGGAAACCATCAAGACACGAAAGCTGCAATACCTGGGGCATGTTATGCGTAATGAGAGATACAACCTACTTCAATTGATTATACAAGGGAAAATCCAGGGCAAGAGAAGTGTAGGAAGAAGAAGAATCTCATGGTTGCGTAACTTGAATGGTACGGATGCACATCAATTGAACTATTCAGAGCAGCAGCATCTAAGATCATAATAGCCATGATGATTGCCAACCTCTGTCGCGGAGATGGCACGTGAAGAAGAAAAAGTATACCCAAGCTTAATCAAGCCATTCAGAGCAATGCTGGGAATATTTATATTTCACTATGCATCAACAATTTACCCATATAAAGTACCATCATTTTTGTACTCATTTCGTCGAGTAAGGACGATAACAAAATAAATATAGGTAGACAGTTGCGTTTGGATTTAATTTGAGTATCTTACCATTCTCTAACACGTCTTTCTGGATCTACTTGTCTTCTTACGTGAGTCTTCTTACGGGTCCCTCTGATGACGGGTAGACCCAGAAACACGTGTTAGAGAATAATAAGAGACTAAAATTAAATCGAAACGCAACCGTCTTTATGCAGTCATCAAACAATGAAAAGGGTTGGAAAGCTTTTCCACTGTAACTCTTAAACTCTTAAAAGTCTCAGTCAGATAAAGGAAGAAAAGAAACAGAGCAAGATGTTACTATTCGAAATATTAGCGAAAACGTTTCGTTGTGTACTTACAAAACAGCATGAGTCCAAATGTGCAAAAACAATACTCTTTTATAAAGATTAGTGAAGCTCTTAAGTGACCTTTCTTACCAAAAAGAGATGTAATTTTCCATTGGTTGCTATTCTAATTTATTTATAATTTATCCAAATTCATTTTTTTGTTTAAATAGTTTTTTCAAGATTACATTTCTAAAAGAAATCAAAAAGAAATAAAAACATTTATTAGACAAAGTATTTTTCATAATAGTGTTTTTTAAGTATGTGTATCAGCAAAATTTTACTAACAAATATAATTTTATTTGGTGAGTTACTACTTTTTGGCAATTATTTGTTCCGCTTTATAAGTTTTGTATAATTTTAGCTCTTGAAAAGATTTTGGTCTAGAAGGTGAAGTGCATAAATAGAGTCTTTTTTTATTATTGAAAACCTTTTTATGTTCTGCTATACGTTCGATAAAAGTTCTACCAGGTTGACCAATGTAAGTTTTTGGACAGTCGCCACATTTAAGTTCGTATACACCTCTGTCTAAGTGCTTTTTCTTTTGGTTCTTGTTGTGTTTAATATATTTGCACAAGTTTATGGTGCTATTCCTTTCTTTTTTATGAGCTTGTCTATTTTTGTTGATATCTTTGTTTTACAAAATTAAGTAAAAGAGAAATACATCAAAAAGTGATTCAACAAGTCAACATCAAAACAGAAGTAGGAGAAAAAATCTTAACATCAAAAGATGCCAATGAAAAGTGAAGCAATATTCAGAAAGCATTACTAAAGGCCGCAGAAGAAAATTTTAAGCCTGAAATAACAAATACAACCAGAAGTAGATGACTTTAAAAATTGTGGCATTAATAAAAAAGAAAAGAAAAGCAAAAAGGAGAAAGAAGCCGAAATATCAAGAACTACGAAGTAGAATTAAAGTAGAGATAAAAATGCTAAGAAAAAGTGGTTAACATATCAAAACATAGAAATAGAAGAGTAGTAGCAGTAGGCCCAGATCAGATACCCACTGAGCTAATTAAATGCATTGACGAAGAAACACTGCAAATACTTTTAAATCTGTTCAACAAAGTATATATAACAGGAATAATAACCAAAGATTGGTTGCTGTCTACGTTTGTAACACTATCAAAGTTCGAACATGCGACAGAATGCTTCCAGTACAGAACAAATTCCTTAATACGCCACACACTTAGATATTTCTCGAAATAATACATAGAAGACTATACAAAAAAAAATAGAAGAAGATGACACCCAGTTTAGTTTAACAGGAGGACTAGGAACAAGAGAGGCTCTGTTCGCTTTTAACGTTCTCGCACAAAGACTACTAGATATGAACCAGGATCTCTATGTCTGCTTTATAGATTATCAAAAGGCTTTTGATAGAGTACGACATCAGAAACTCGTAAAATTGTTAAAAGAAAAGAATGTGGATATTCGAGATATACGGGTTATTGTCAATTGGTACTGGAATCAAAAAGTAAAGGTTAGAATCGAAAATATCGATACAGAAACTATAGAAATCAAAAGAGGTGTTAGACAGGGTTGCGTGCTTTCCCTATTGTTATTCAATATGTACAGCAAAGCTATTTTCAAGGAAGCAATATCAGAGGAACAACAAGGTATATCAATAAACGAACAAATCTTGAACAACATAAGATTCGTAGACGACACCGCTGTTTTTGCAGACAGTCTAGAAGCAATCTAACATTAAGTAAATAGTTAAGTTATTAGTTAGTTTAATTAGTTAATAAAACTACAAATGAATGTTAGGAAAACCAAGTGCATGATTATTTCTAAGCAACATACAGTAAGAACGCTACATTTCGACGGGAAACAAGTAGAAAGAGTGAAGAACTACAAATATCTGGGAACCTGTGTAAATGAAAAAAATGACCAAGGTAGAGAAATAAGGATATGCATTGAAATTGCAAGACAAGCATTTATAAAAATGAAAAATATGTTTGTTAATCGACACCTTCCTCTGGAGCTGAGGATAAGAGTCTTAACATGCTACGTGTTTTCAACTTTATTGTATGGAATCGAAAGCTGAACACTAGAAGTACATATTATAAAGACGTTGGAATTATTTGAGATGTGGTGCTATAGAAGAATTTTGAAAATAATAGATCCAACGAGTTAAAAATGCAGAAGTGTTCACAAGGCTACCAAAGGATTGCGAGGTCATAAAGCATAACAAAACAAGAAAGCTGGAATATTTAGGTCACATTACCAAAGGTGCGAAGTATGAGATATTAAGGCTCATAATGCAAGGTGAAATCAAGGGTAAAAGATCCCTAGAAAGACTAAATAAGAGAGTGGTATATAAGAGACGGATAGCTGTGATAATACCCAACCTCCGATAGGAGAAGGAACTACAAAAAGAAAAAGTTGATATCTTTCCTTTATATGTAATCGAGCAGAAGGTGCTGGTTTTTTTTCTCTGGTATTGAAAACACTAATTTCAGGACTCTTTTATGTAGTTTTTGATTTAAAATTTTAATAATTGCTTGTTCGTTGTACCCATTATTTACAGCTATTTGCTTAATGATGTTTAATTGTATGTCAACGTTGTGTTTTGATATCGGAATTTCTATTAATCTGACATAATTCTGAATGACTAACTTGAGACAAACAGATAGTCCCTCCGCAAATTATTCAGTTAAAGCTGAAATACTTCTATGGAGTCGAATGCCTTTTCATAATCAACGAAGCCAATGTATAAGTTCAAGTGATATTCATTGGCTTTCTCTATTAGCGTTTTGACTGTAAAAAGATCATCCGCTGTACTGTAACCCTTTCGGAATCCTGCCTGCTCTACAGATTGATATCTATCGAGCTTCGACGTTCATTTGGGACAACAGGGAGATTGGCCTATAAATCTTCAGATCTCCCTGTCTCGTTTTTTGAAGAGAAGTATTCTCAAACTTCCATTCTAATCATGTGGGACTCCTCCTATGTGAAGACATTCGTTGAAAAAATTTTTCAATATTCGAGAATAATTTCACTCCTCTTTGTCATCATTTCTACAAGTATTCCATCTGGGCTCGAAGCCTTATTGTTCTTTAGGTGAACTATAGCTTGTTCTATTTCAAAGGATTTTATGTTAGGGAGAATTTCTGAGTTGACATTCGTTATCTTTCTCTTAAGATCTTCTTTTGCAGTGTTTTCTGGGTTCTTGTTTGAGGAACATAATTCACGGTAAAATGTTTGAGTTGATGAATGAGTGAAAAAAACGGTTAACATTCTAAACTCTCTACTATGGTCTAAAGATAAACCCTTAACCACTGACATGCGGTATGCCATACCGAGCCGAAAATATATTTTGTTGTAAAACGTGTTTTATAAAAGATTCTTAGAACACCATCTGTGTACCTTCAAGTGGGGTTTAATTGTACCTGCTCTCAACTGCTGCAGTTTTAGTACACGTTAAGTCTTTGAGCTACGTTGACATAAAGTTTTCTTGCGGTATCAAGTACCGCATGTCAGTATTTACGTTTCTATAGTTAAAAGCAGTGTAGTGTATTCTTTTGCTGTTAGTATGGCAGCAAGTTCATCCAGTTGTTCTAAATTTAGCCGCAAAACTGTAAAGCTTTCAGATGATGATTTTGAGGCTGTTTTATCTCAATGGGCTGACGAAGTACCTAGTGATTTAGAATATTTTAGTGATAGTGATGTTGACGATGCAAGCGAAGAAGTATGTATTGAAAGTTCACACGATAGCGGAAGTGAGCAGTCGGAAAGTTCTGAAGACGAATATCATTTAAATGATAATGGTAAGTCATATTTTTATGGCAAAAATCGTTTTAAGTGGTCTACTACAGCACCCTCGAAAAATGTAAGAACTCCGTTACACAACCTTGTAACAAAAGTACCAGCTGTGCGGTCCAGAGATGTAAGAAAGGAAACTTCATCATTTTTTTTTAATTTTCTTATTTCTGAGGATATAATACAAGAAATACTTAAATGGACAAATAATAAATTACGTGCAATTCGTGAAAACTATAAAAGAATGAATAGACCAGAACTAAATGAAATTGATGAAATAGAACTAAAAGCCTTTTTGGATTGCTTTTATACTCATCAGCTTTCAAATCCAATGACGAAGATATAAATTCTATATTTGCTACAGATGGCACTGGTAGAGATATATTCAGATGTGTTATGTCAAAAGAAAGATTTGCAATATTTCTAAAATGTTTACGTTTTGATAACCCTCTGGATAGAGAAGAAAGAAAAAAGATAGATCCAACAGCAGCCATTAGTAACATATTTAATATATTCATATCAAATTGTCAAAAACTGTATTCCGTAGGCACATGTGTTTGTATTGATGAAATGTTGGTCGGCTTTAGGGGAAGGTGTAGGTTTAAAATGTATATGCCTAATAAGCCTGTGAAATATGGCATTAAAATAATGTGCCTGACTGATGCACGAACAAGTTACTTATACAATGCCTATATATATGGAGGCAAGGACACTGACGGAACTGGGTTATCTGAGGAAGAAAAGAAGATGAATAAACCAACTCAATCTGTTCTTCGGCTTGCTAAACCTATTTATGGAACTAACCGTAATATCACAGCTGATAATTGGTTTAGTTCTATAGAATTAGTAAAGCAGTTAGAAGTAAAGAAGTTAACGTATGTGGGAACCCTCAAGAAAAATAAACGGGAAATCCCTCCGGAATTCCAGCCACACCGATGCAGGCAAGTAAATTCAACTACTTACGGATTTACGAAAAGTTTATCCCTAATTTCCCATGTGCCAAAAAAATCGAGGGCTGTTTTACTTATTTCTTCGATGCACCATTCAATAGGCACGGATCAGATTACTGGAAAACCAGAAATTATAGCTCATTATAATCGTACGAAAGGAGGTGTCGATACTTTAGATGCCAAGTGTGCCAAATATTCTGTAAAACGTCGTTCTCGCCGATGGCCACTTACTATTTTTTACCGCATCATTGATATAGCTGCTGTTAATTCGCATGTTGTATACCAATCACTACAAGAAGATAATATGGAAAGGCTAAACTACACAAAGGAGTTGGCGAAACAATTAGTTTTACCTCATCTACAAAGAAGACTCGAAAATCCCAGAATCCCGAGAGAATTATTATGTGGTATTGAACGAATACTAGGACAAAAACGCCAAAAAGAAGCAGATTTTGAAGAAAGGCTTGAGAAAAAGAAGACGTGTTACTTATGCCCAAGTGCATTAAAGCGAAAGACTTTTTATGTGTGCTTTTCTTGTGGAAAACCAGTGTGCTTACAGTGTACAAAGAAAAATTGCGGACCTTGTGCGCAAAATGACTAGTTATTTTATTGTAATTTTTGGTTATTGTCAGAATTTTGTATTTTAGTTTCTCATTAAATTTAAATCATTAGTCTGTTTCTTTTAACATTATTTTACCATTTGTTAGTCAAAAGTAATCAATTTTTCTTGTAATTTAGTTTATAAACGATTTTGTAGTAACGTCCACCATTTTTTTAAATATTATGCATGCATTCTTAATATTCTTGAAAAAGTAAAGATTATTTTACTTGTAGCAGTATATTATGCTACAGCAATGTTAAGAATCATTCCGTAGTTGATATAAAAAACAAATACAGTGATATAAGATAAATTCATATTAAAAACAAAGGAGAATAGGCAACGGTATGACATACCGCATGTCAGAGTCTACGTCCTGAAACATCCACGTCAGTAGTTAAGGGTTAAACAAGAAACGAAATTTACAATCTATAGAACCTTGGTAGAGCCTATTATGACTTATGTGGCAGGAGTTTGTCAGATCACGAAAAAAGATAGAAAAAGAATAGTAGTAGAAATGGATTTTCTAAGAGCGTGTGGTGTATCCAAAAAAAGATCATATTAGGATTGAAGATATTAGAAGGAGAATAAATAATGGATATTGTAGCGTCGATGCGTAATAAACATCCCGCACACACATTAAGTTCAAAACCAGAATCGCTCAATTCGAAGAGGAAGGCCGGGGCAAGGTCAAGTGTATAGATATTAAATAATATCTCAAAAATCCAAACACAATCAGACAATTCGAAATTATAATTTATTATTGGACGCCACCCCTTGTTTATCCTCGTAGGGGACGAGAGAGACCAAAAAAATCTTCTTCTTCTTCAAGTGCCATCTTCGTTCCGAAGGTTGGCGATCATCAGGGCTATACGTATTTTCGAAACTGCTGACCGAAACAATTCGTTGTTGCTACAACTATACCATTCCCGTAGATTCTTTAGCCAGGAGTTTCGTCTTCTTCCTATGGACCTTTTTCCTGCTATTTTCCCTTGCATAATTATTCGAAGCAGTTCATATCTTTCGCCTCTTGTAATGTGGCCCAAGTATTGCAGTTTTCGTTTTTTGATTGTAAATATGACTTCCTTTTCTTTGTTCATTCTTCTCAAGACCTCGACATTTGTGACTCTCTCGGTCCATGATATTCTCAGGATTCTGCGATACATCCACAGTTCAAGTGGATATATAAAAAATAGATATATAAAAAATAAGATATATAAAAAATTTACAGCGAAATTACACTTTATTATTTCTCAGTAATAAAAAGAAACATTAAAAGTTATGTTATTTCCAAAGGATACTAAAATACCATTTCATAATTACATTACTATAAACAAAACAACTTTCTATCTTTTTAAATCAAGAATTGGTTGATAAAAACAAATGAATTTATATATTATTCCCAAATTTCGAAATTCGTTTACATTTAAAATATTATAGTAGTTATTTATTAACTAGGCATAATAGAAAAGTTAAATCTTTAAACAAAATTTAAAACACTGCTATATTTTCTTTCTCTGAGTCCATAATTATTCTCGCTTTCTCGATAGGGTATAATATAAAAAAAGAAAAGGTACAACCTTAATCGTCCATTAGCTGGCAACCATACACAAAGGATATGTTCTGCTTCCTCAACCTCCAGCATTTCGTTAAATTAGTTATTAGGGGTCCATTTTTTTAGATCATAAGGGATTATTGGGCTGCGTTTACGACAGCATAAGACTTCTCAGTTAACTTCGAGTCAAATAAACATAATTAATGATCTTTTATTGTCCCCGGTAAAAGAAGGTCTCTATATAGAGACCACTTCACAAAAACACGTCCTAACAGTTGGATGTTTGTAAGAGAAAAGAGACAGACGCTATCATTTCCCGGTTTGAATTGGGGCGTGATTGACAAGTTAATAATCGTTCTCATCTATCGGATAGGTTTAGAATTACAGTAGAAATCTTGAGTCGGCTACAAGTACCCGGCAGATAGATGGGGTTAACAGTTTCATTTAAAAAAAAATCGAATTTAAAACGAATTTACTAAAACTTTTGAAAGGGTTACAATATTCCAGTGCAGACAGAATTTAAACGAGACAACTAGTGTGTTAAGGTCACGTGAAGCGAATCAATGAAGATAGATGGCCAAAGAAAGCTTTAAATTACATACCACAACAAAGAAGAAAAAGGCCCTCAGTTGCCTGGGAAGAAAATGTACGATACATAATGAGAGATAGAGCCATCAAAGAAGACGAATGGATGGACAGAGAACGATGGCGGTCGAAATGCGAGAGGCAGCAGAGGCTGTAGGAATCTCGCTTATAAAAAAAATGTTTAAGTAACTTTCAGGATTTCGCGTTCTTTTCTCTTATTTCTTTTCCATCTTTATCCTTTAATGAGATTATTATAAGCTTTCCCAAGTTGGATCTTAACCGTCTCAGGCATCGGTTCTTTTTTATCATTTTTTCTACCTTGTTTTCATTGTAGATTCCTTAATCTTCCTTTACTCCCTTCTTTATTTGTTTATTCAAATTTGAGTTGCACCACATACCAAAAATAGATCACTTGAGAAAGGGACGCTACCGAAACGGCTGCAAGTTTTTAGTGTTTTATTGTTGGAAACGAATTTCCATCAAATAATGGTTGAATCCATCACTCAATTTCCTATGTTTCTATATATTTTCTGACGTTCCAGACATTAATATACGTTTCGGAATTTTTAGATTACATCTTGAACATTGTAGATTCCTTTAATACCTTATATTTTTCGTCAAAGGACTTGTTTTATATGGAATAAATCTCATGGAACCCCAATACAATAAATATCACTAATAACCTTTTATGCTCAATGTGGTATTTGTCAATAAAAGAAGAATTTTTAGAACAATTGTTATATTTATAATTGCCATTTAGTTGCTTTCTCTTAAAATTAATTTGCTTATTATAACATATAATTTGAGTTCGTTCACAAAGCTTCGGTGTAAAAAGAGCCAATTAAAAATGTATTAAACGAATTTATATTTTAGCCCTGACAAGTGTTTTCCATCATAGCAGTCGGCTTTGAGCTTCAGACCATTGTGTTTACGGTTAATAAACTTTTCAAATTTCGAGTTGATTTAGAATCATCGGAATTCTGCTGAAAATAGCAACGCACCGTACAGTTAATTAAATGTAGGTCCTGTAATTCCACGAATATTTAGAGTTGAAATCTTTATTGTGCATTTTGGTCGGTATTTTAATTTGAACATTTTTTTAAGTTATTTTAATAATGAAAGATTATAAGTCATTAAATTTATTTATTAAAAAAAAATCACTCTTACGGCTGGAGAGTCAGTTAGATAGAAAACATATCAAATGGTCTTTTCAAGTCAAATATCAACTCGACCTTTACTTGGTTAAATAACAAACAGATAAATAACTTCACTAGAACATTCTGTCGAGACGAAGAGTTACTAATCATAAGCAACAAGAAATTATGGGGACTATTGAGAGAGATGGTATTTCGTTGGCAAAAGAATAGAAGAAAATCCGTTTTAATTGAAAAAGATTACATTGTATGTTGGAGACGAGATTATCTAAGAACTAGTAAAAAGTACCGAGAAGAAGGGAAAACAATTTTTTATTTGGACGAGACTTGGCTAAATGAACGTCATACTGACCATATCTATGGGTTGATACAAATGTGAAAAGTTCCCGTCAGGCATTTATCGAAGGTGTATCTACTGGAATAAACAATATTCCCGTTGAAAAAGGACGCAGACTCATAATAACCCATATTGGAAACGAATACGGTTTTGTCAATGGTGGATTATTAAGTTTTGCCTCAAAATCAACCAAACATTACCACGAGGAAATGACTGCTGACGTTTTTGAAGAATATTTTGAGCAAATGTTGGATTTAATTCCAAAAAATTCTGTCATAGTCATGGATAATGCTAGTTACCATTCAAGACTAGCAGAAAAATTGCCAACAACGGCATGGAAAAAAGGAGATATAATCGAATGGTTGGATAAACACGCAATTGAGTACAAGGAGAATTCGACAAAAAAGGAAATATTACCTATTGTAAGGCAACATAAAGCAGCTTATAAAAAATATATAATTGATGAAATGGTATTAAACCGTGATGTAATTATTTAACGTTTACCCCCATACCACTGTGATCTGAATCCGATAGAAAATAGATGGTCTCAAGTAAAGGGTGAAGTCGGACGCAACAACAAAACTTTTAAATTAGAAGACCTACAACAATTATTAGAACATTCCTTATCAAAAGAAACTCGAGAAAATTGGAAAAATGCTGTTAGTCATGCTCACAAGGAAGAAAATAAAATGTGGAATTTAGGTAATATGACTGATGCAATGCTGAAACCTTTAATAATTAACATTGGAGTTGAAGATTCCTTAGATTCTGAAGAAAGCAGTGAATCTGAAATGGACTTAAAATATTCATTTTTTTACAAATCGTCACGGCCACAAATTATTTTATATATAATCAATAAAATAAACATCCTACATTTCTTGCAAATTCATTAGTACCTGTTAATCTCCATCACTCCGACACTGGCAACTTTATTTAGGGATTCCAACCCTCAAAACTATTGTATTCTATTTTGCTTCAACCTTTATACCTGGTGGTCATACTCAATTTAAAATTGTTTTCCTATATACTTCTGTAAACTTGTTGACAAATATCTATTTTTCATTGAGTCACCCGTATCAACAGTTTAGGGATTTGCATACATAATGTGCTATCAATATGATGGAAATGGACTATATATAAGAATTTTAAAAGTTTCCTGGGTGGAGAAGATTCGAAACTCCACAATACTAGAACGTCTCAGCAAGACGACTGATATCATAAAAAAGCATCAAACAGAGAAAGCTGGAGTATTTCGGACATGTAATGAGAGGTCCCAAATATAGGTTGCTACAAAATATCATGCAAGGAAAAATAGCAGACAAACGCTGTCCAGGACGAAGAAGAACCTTATGGTTGAAGAACTTGCGAGATTGGTATGGTGTTGATACAAGCATGCTATTTAGGGTGGCAGTGAATAAAATTAAGATAGCTATGATGGTAACCAACGTTCTGAAAGGACATGGTACATGAAGAAGAATCTACTGTTCTATGGGTCAAATTTAGATAGACCCAATCTAAAAAACTAATATATGAATATAGAGGCATAAAAACAGGCGTAACTTAAAGATATTTTTGACATTTAAGACATTTTTAATTTAACACACGTCCATTGTTGTTACTCATTTATATTTCGCGGGCATTCCATCTCTATATTATCTTACTGTTATTTTTGTTATTTATTATTAAATTTTTTGTACTCAAGATAGCAATATTCTCATCTTTCATGCATATAAAACCGAATACAAAACAGTTAAAGATTGCATTCAAGACATTCTTCTTATTCGATTCAAATGCCGGACCTGTCTTGTGTAAGGGTCGGTTCGCCACGCCACTTGGGAGGAAGAACTCATATCGCAAACCGTCGACGGTGTCGTTGTGATTTAGTGGAACTGTTTTTGACTTAACTCCACATTTTGGCGCAAGAAATATATCGCAGTAGAGCGAAATTTCTGTAATAAAACTGGCGAGAAGTCACAGCCGACTGCAGTTGCACAAAACTTACTTATTGAGATCCAGGCCGTGACTTGTGGTTTTCCCAACAAAGTAACTTGTCTTGCGGCGATAATTGATAGAGATGGGATTAACTGTTTTTCAGATCATATTTATTTATTTATTTATTTGATTGTTTTCTGTTAGAATATGAAATTAAAAGACTCTATACTCAATTCCTTTCAGTTTACTGGTATGTATGTTTATTGGTAAAATACCAATGATATAAACAATACCATTGGTATTTTTTTAAACGTTTTTATATAAAATATGGGAAAAATTTATAGTCAGTATTACAAAATTAGCCAGATATACTTACATTATATTTCTACATAGGAAACAGAGATCAAAATCTTATTTCTTCTTAGTCTCTTCTCCTACGAGCTCTGGCTATTAAATAACGAGACAGCTTATAAAAAATAGTTTTATTTTAAAAATTATTCTACAATCGAATGCTCTCCTTCAATATATTCCCCTTTCCTCGCCACACACCGTTTCATTCATTTTTTTCATTGGTCAAAGTAATGCTGGAAGTCTTCTTTTGTTAGAGCTTTTAGAAGCTCCGCCGTTTTTCGCTTCACCTCTTCCATCGACTCGAACCGGATTCCTTTTAATGCAGACTTGATCTTCAGAAACAGGAAAAAGTCACAGGGTGCTAAATCAGGCGAGTACGGCGGGTGTTCTAGCACTGGAATGCCTTTAGCGGCTAAATAACGCTTTACAGACAGCGCGTTATGGGCAGGTGCGATATCCTGGTGCAAGATCCAAGGCTTGTTTTTCCACAACTCTGGCCGTTTCTTACGAACTCGCTCTCATAGCGTTGCCAAAACTTTCAAATATTAAGTTTGGTTTACAGTTTGACCCTCTGGAACCCATTTAGTCATCACGATGCCGTTAATATCGAAAAAAAAAAACGATTAGCATGGCTTTGAATTTTGATTTCGACATCCTTGATTTTTTCATTTTTGGCGATGCAGGAGTTTTCCAGTGCATGGATTGTCGCTTAGTTTCAACATCGTATTTAAATATCCAGGTTTCATTGCAAGTGATGATGTTTTCCATTAATTCGGACTCTTCATGTAACCTCTCAAGAAAATCTGAGCAGACCTGTTAACGCACGAGCTTTTGGTCAGGGATCACAATTTCATTGATTTTGGTCACTGTTTGCGGAGTTAAAACAGAGACAGGTCGACCATAGGCCTCTTTCAACAAATTATGCACTCAGTCGGAATTTTTTTTAATTCAACGTGAAATTTCACCATTAATCCGTTGCTCATGTTTTTCGTTGAAGGAAACAATATGTGGTTCAGTTGTGTCTCATTTCCGTAAACGATAGTAGAGGCAAAAACCAAGAGGAGGCGGCGCCAATTGTCGACTTCTTGTAGTCTGTCAAAAAGTCTGTTCTTCATTGGTGGACTTCTTCTTAACAGCTAGACAATAGAAATACCGATGTTGCATCTCAAAATAAACAATTTCTTTTAGAAACATTTCTTCCTTTAGTTATTGCGTTGAGGTTAGCTGTGGCCAGGTCCTTACCTTGGATCGTTGTGTAGTGAGATTGAAAAATAAAAAAAACATTCTCCGCTTGTCTTTTTGTAAGGACTCAACTCTGAAGGGGTGTTAAAGGGATTCGCTATCCAATGTGTCGATTTAGCGTAACGTGTTTTTGGATTATGGGTGGTGTTAGGGGGTGAGTGCACTGTAGAAACTGAGGATGCTGAGGATCAGTATCGAGTTTGGACGAATTTTTTATTTATTTTGTGGTTATATGTCGGAATTTGAGGAAAGCGATCTTGATTGACAGGAGCTCGTTGGATTTTATAATCAGAAATAATTTTCACGGGAGTTGATTCGATTTGTAGCGAAATTTGGATTTCCAAGTCAACAGGTGAATGAAAAGGTTTTCGTGTCAAGATTAGACGGAAAGCGATGCAAAGACCAGAAGAACACGGAGTTTTATGGTCTCCTGGTGGATGTTCAAAGGACTTCTTCGTTGCTATTTTTTTTTCTAATTGGGGTATTCGTTGTATTCTAATTTTTTTAATCTATAATATCTTTTAATTTTTCAGGTGGTTGGTATACTAATAAGGGTAGTTATTAGTTGTTCTTTTAAATAATATTTACAAAATTAGAATAGAAAAATAAAAATAATATAGGTTTGTATAATTTTCCTTTTATCCATTCTATATTATTTTTGGCTTATTGTAAATATAAGCACATATTATAACAACAAAAAACAAAAAAAAACGAGACATCAGAATTAATACTAGAGTAAAGAAGGGCACGTAATAGGATATTAGCAAGGGAAGCTAGATAGATGGCAGGAGCATTTCAGAATTTCAGAGTTGCTTAATGAAGAACAGGTCGGAAATAATGAGAAGAAACTGAAAATAGTAGTGGAAATTAACGACTCGGCGGAAACAGTGACAACTTACACCCTGAAAGAAATAAGAAGAACTCATATATAGTATAAAAAAAACAGTAAAAGTACAGGCAGCAATGGTAATCCTGCAGAAATAATCAAGCATAGGAAAGCAGCAATTATAACGCGGATATGTAGCCTGCTGACGGAAATCTCAGAGCGTCAGGAAATGCCGGAAGTATAGAAAGAGACAATAGTGTGTTTTATTTATAAGAAGGGAGATAAAGCACTGTACAAAGAAAACTGCAGAAGTATTACTATTCTGGATTAAACATTAAAGGTACTCGACAGAGTCATAAGAAGTTTACTGAAATGTCACTTAAACAAGCAATTTGGTGAATATACAATATATGGTGAGTATATATGATAATATGTACCATGCCTGTAGTATATTGTAATAGAGAACAGAAGAAGAAGATATAACAAATGTCATGTCAATTGTCTATGTAAAAAAAGGTTATAATTGTAATCACTGTTCGACTGTTAGTTAAAAATATAAGTAAAATAAAACCATGTTTAATCCTTTATATTCTTCCTCCACATCACACTAATTTGGCGACGAGGTAAATGGAAAAGTGACTGTGTATATTTCAAGGATTTCGTTTATGTACATATTTTTAGAGTAAACATTGCTAAAAATGCCAAAGAGTGGAAACGATATCCAGGCCGAGGAGCCATGTGGATCACAATCACAGCCCATAACAGTTGTACATGCAGGGAATATATCTTCATTAGCAACGTTTATAAGTGGTGACGATTTTGAAATATTTAAAGAAAAGTTAGAACAATATTTATTGGCTAATTTAGTAGAAGAAGGAAGAAAAGTTGCTGTATTATTAACATTACTCAGTGAAGACATTTACAAAGTGTTGAAAAACCTATGTGCACCTAGCAAACCAAAAGAGAAATCATTTGATGATATTATGGCACTATTAAAAAGCCAATTTAAACCTCGCATTGCGATTTATAGAAGAAGAATAAAATTTGAAACATTGAGACAGGAAGACGAAACTATAAATGAATGGTATATTAAAGTTAAAAATATGGCAACGCAATGTGAATTTGGTGATAAGTTAATGTATAGAGTACAAGAGAAATTCGTAGTTGGAATAAAACCAGGCCCAATATTAGACCGCTTATGTGAAGAAGATCCCCATAGGGCTTTAAAAGATCTTTTAGAAATAGCACTGGCAAAAAAAGCAGCTTTGAGGGAACAAAAGTCTATATTGGAAATCATGCATTAAGTTATAGCAAGTGTACCCAGATTAATGAAATAAGTATAAATGAAATTGACTTTAAATCACAATTAAATGATTTATTAAGAAAATATGAGAAAATTTTTAATGATGAATTAGGTAAATATATAGGTGAGCAAGTTCATTTAGAGATGGAAAAAGATGTTAGGCCAATTTTACAAAAACCACATCAAATTCCTTTTGCATTTAGAGAGAAAGTAAAGGCAGAGTTGCTTAGGTTAGAGAAAGAAGGGGTAATAGAGAAAGTAGAAAATGCTTTGTGGGGTACACCATTGGTACCTGTGCTCAAACCTAATGGTAAGGAAGTAAGGGTATGTGCTAATAATTATAAAGTAACAATTAACAAATATTTAAAATATTCAAATTATCCACTACCTTTAATAGAAGATATTTTTACTGCTTTGAAAGGTGGGGAAAAGTTCACTAAACTAGATTTTAAAAACGCGTATAATCAGTTAGAATTAGATCCTGAAACATCACATTTACTATTTTGGACTACTCCTTTATATTCTTCCTCCACATCACACTAATGCCCTAAGAGTACTTGGAATTCAGGAAAAATAATCAGGCTGGTAAAAATAACCTTAATAAAGACCAACAATAGAGTCATGATAGGAGAGAGCCTAACAGGAAAATTTAAAGTAAGAAGGGGAAAAGTAGAGCGTCGCTAGCTGTCCAAAATACCTTTCAATTTTTTGGTGAAGGACATAATGAGAGGAAGAGAGAGAGAGAGAGAGAGTAGAGTACAAACGAAAGGTATTATTTATGGCAACAGAAGCTAGGTCCTGGCCGAGCAGACGATGTAGTGTAAATGGCGAGAACTGTAATGGCCGGGAACACCGCTGTCGCCACTATAATATTCTGCGGAGTAAAATTACTGTAAACCCTATAACATCCTCGGCTTAAACTTTAGAGGATGCTTATCCCTGCGAGCGGAGGCAAGGCTTACTGGTCCCACTAGTCTGAATTGGCTGGTTCGCCCTCGCGAGTTCAGGAGGGTAGGGAAGTCTGGAAAAAGGGTTAAGGACTTCTAGGTCTCAGGTCCTGTAAAGAGTTGAGTCTATGGGCTTACTTTAGAAGCCGGAGAAATGCATAAGCGGAAATTGTGTACTCTTCTAGTCTCTGCCTGTAACGGCCGGAAGGAACAATAAAACCAAGTTTCGAGTCTACAAATGTATTAAATAGACTGTATACTACAATTAAGTTAACAAGCTGTCAGTTATAACCCATAAAGATTCGTTCAGGCGCGAAGGGAGACGAGAAGAGACCTTAGCAAGAAATTAAAGGGTGGACAATCTGCGTTTCTATATATTACTTGGGTTAGTATATAGATTTAGTTACCTTCGCGTATTTAGGCCCTAGCTAATGAATACGCCCTTCAGTCCTACTGGAATTCAGGTTCAGTTGTGGAAACACCGCGCGCTATCACGAGTTTTCGAAACTCCCGGTACCCGGCACTTATACGGTACTATTATCTCGCCGAAATACAAATAGCGCGTTCACTTTATCGCCTTGTGGCGCGGAGCCTTCCCAGCGGTTCCACACTTACTGACTCGACGATTACTGGACGCTACCGCCTCCGAGGACTCACGGTTGCCGGGCAACTACTGCCCGCCGAGCACCCTCTGGCTCCGGTCGCCCGAATGCTACCGGTGCCTAGCGCTTACTGACTCCCTGGCCCACTTCATTCGTTTTTATTAACCGTATTCTCATTTTCCGAGGTCGAGCTTTTGCTGACTCAGTACTCATGCGGTGTTATTTTTTTCAACAAAGGTCTCTGTTTTTAAACGTGATTTTTTTCTTTTAAACAATTGTTGCAAACTGATATTGAACTCGTGCAACACTTAAACTAGGTCGAGTTATCATTCTTTGTTTAATTTGAAATGTATACGTTATCTATGTCAAATTATTTGTTCATTATTCAATTTGGGATATATAATAATTATTTAAACAATTTTTACTCTTCTCTAGGCTACTACCCCTTATTATTTTTTTCTCTTTATTTTCTTGCTATGTTTATATTACAGAACTAATGGCTAAACAGTGTGTACTGATTATATTAATGAGCAAAACAAAATCGGACAGATCACATATAAAGACACGCAACTGAAAACTACTGCAAAGAGAGTACAAAGAGAGTAAAGTGTATTGTTTTGAAAAAGGTAGCAGAGTTTGAGTATCAAGAAGAAACCCTAATAAGTAAAGGAGAAGAAAGCCAAAAAATTGAGAAACGGATTTTGAGAGAAAGAAAGACATTTAGAGCTCTACATAAACTATTTAGAGCAAAAAACATCAAAAACTAGTGAGTGACAATTAAGTGTTTGAACCCACTATCCACTCCTGTGTGAGAAAGGAGTGTTTTAAGGAAAATATTCGGGAGAGTTTAAGACTATGAAGATGTTTGGAGTAAACTAACAAACGCAGAGATAGAAGTACTGTACAGAAAACCAAAAATTAGACACAGAGATTTAGATGTTTAGGCCATCCTGCGAGAATGGCAGACGAAAGGTGGGTAAAGACATCGCTGCTGAGAGAGGAAAGAAAAAAAGAAGAGGGCGACTACGAAAAAAGTAGTTAGAAGCTTGCTGCGGCCATAAATAGAAGAAAATGGAGGAAAACAATCGTTGACGGTGATCCTATAAGCCAGCTTTATTCTTCTTGATGTGCCTATCCGTTACGAATGTTGGCGATCATCATGGCAATCTTTATCTTATCTGCAGCAGCGCGGAAAAGCTGCACAAATGTTGTATTGAACCAGATTCTGAGGTTCTTTAACCAAGATGTTCTTCTTCCTGGACCTCGTTTTCCAAATATTTTTCCTTGCAGGATGGCTTGAAGGAGAGCATATCTGGATTCATTTCGCATAATATGTCCGAAGAATTGTAACTTTCGAATTTGATGGTGGTCAGTACTCTCGGTTCTTATTCATTCTTTGAGACCTCCTCATTGACGGTCAAGTAATCTCCGATATAGCCACATCTCAAATGCTTCCAGTTTTCTGCACATATCTTCGTTTAAGGTCCACGATTCAACACCATAAAAAAGGACAGAGGTTGTGACTCTTGAAGATGACTCCCATGCAATTGAAGTTGGATCTAGCTTTTCGATACATGCTCTAATCTCCTGGTTGTTGGCCCATTCGTCAATTATTATGGTGCCGAGGTAGTTGCAGTGCGTCACTTTTCTACAGGGGATTGGTTGTCGAAGGTTGACCTTCTGCTAACCTTTTCTTGCTAATTATCATAAGCTTTGTCTTCTTAACGTTTATATTAAGTCTATATTGTTGACTGTAATACGTGATTTTGTTCATAAGAACTTATAGGTCTTCTAAGTTGTCCTCAAATACTATGGTGTCATCTGCATATCTGATGTTGTTTAGCCTGTAGCCATTTAGTAGAATACCTTTTTCAGTTTCGTGCAAAGCGGGAGAAGATTAGAGGAGACAAAAAACAGCCTTGCCTCACTCCACGCATGATTTTCACATAGTCAGTGTGTTCACCTTTAACTCTGAGATTTGCTGTCTGATTCCAGTAAAGATTTCTACTTATTTTCAGATCTTGGTTATTAATTCCTGCTTCTTTTAGTATTTGCATCAACTTGGCGTGCTGTACTCGATCAAACGCATTCTCGTAATCAACCAGACATGCGTATACGTTGCGGTTGACGTCTCTGCATCTCTGGAATAAGACTTGTACTAAGAACAAAGCCTCTCTAGTACCAAGAGCATTTGTGAACCCTAACTGGTTGGGGGATATTGGACTTTTACACAACTTGTAGAATTTTTTATGAATTATATTTAGGAACAATGTTAGGAAATGACGGGGAGCTTTATAAGAACGTTAAAAAGTGGTGTCAACTGGTTTGTTTAACTTTTGTGTACTCTGACTATTTGAACTACAGTACGTGAATCTATCTTGTTACTGGTACTTTTAGCCTCTGAGTACTATAAGTACTTGATTTATCAGACCAAAAGCTTTATTACGCCCATCAAGAAGCTACTACCAGGGTATAGTGTATTTTTATGTATGAGGGAGTAATAAGACAATAAATTATGTATGCAAATCCCTAAACTGTTGATACGGGTGACTCAATGAAAAACAGATATTTGTCAACAAGTTTACAGAAGTATATAGGAAAACAATTTTAAATTGAGTATGACCACCAGGTATAAAGGTTGGAGCAGAATAGAATACAATAGTTGTGAGGGTTACTAATCCCTAAATAAGGTTGCCAGTGTCGGAGTGATGGAGGTTAACAGGTACTAATGAATTTGCAAGAAATGTAAGATGTTTATTTTATTGGTTATATATAACCAATAAAAGTTTAATAAGTACCTACCTATTTGCAAAATAAAGTTTAATTCTTTAGATAAAATAAAACGTTTTATTTTATCTGAAATGAGTGCATCCACGAAGTAAGGGTTTCAACAATCAAACATTTAATTCTTTAATTCCAGGAATCTACGACAGTAATTGACTAGATAATTACCTTCTAAACTTATTCCACAGAAAATGTGATAGTGGGTTTTTCCATTTTGTAGGAAGGTCCAAGTGGCGTATTCAAAATTTTATTCAAACGTTTATGTAAAAGTGTTGATGAGACCGTTGAGTTAGTTAGCAGTACACTTGGTGTTGGGAAATCTACGATTTACAGAGTTATTAAAGAAGAGAAATGTGGTAGTTTTCAAATGCCACGTAATGCTCCAGGGAAACCAAAATTTCAAATAGAATATCATTTTAAAGAAGGACTTCGACGGAAAGTGCATGAATTCTTCTTTAGACAAGAATTTCCAACATTGGATAAAGTTCTTGTCTCAGTTCGAGATGATAAGGATTACCCAGAAATGAGTCGAAGTACGTTATGGAAACTTTTAAAAGAAATAGGCTTCCGCTGGAAAAAGAATCCCAGAAAGTCTATTTTATTAGAAAGAAGCGATATTGTCATATGGAGAAGACATTTTCTAAGAACCATAAAGGAAATGAGAAACCAAAAAAGAAAAATATTTTATCTTGATGAAACATGGATCAACGAGGGTCATACACCAAATAAATTTTGGCAGGATGAAACTGTTACAAGTCAAAGGCACGCTTTTGTAAATAACTTATCTACTGGTTTAAACCCACCATCAGGAAAGGGACGCAGGCTGATAATAGTACACATTGGCAGTTCAGACGGTTTTGTTGAAGGTGGTTTATTAACTTTTGAATCAACTCGTACCGGTGACTACCATGAAGACATGAACGCTGATGTCTTTCAAGAATGGTTCGAACAAATGATAGATCTTCTTCCTAAGAACTGTGTAATAGTAATGGATAATGCAAGTTATCACTCCAGACTTATAGAAGGACTGCCCACAACCAAGTGGTTAAAAAAAGACTTGCAGAATTGGCTGAGTTCAAAAAATATTACGTACCATCCCGGATCTATAAGAAAGGAACTTTATTCGTTGTGTGCCCTTCATAAAGAAAAATTTAAAAAATACGAAATTGATGAAATTGCCAAAAATCGTGGAATGACAGTACTTAGATCCCCACCATATCATTGTGAATTAAACCCGATTGAACTGGTATGGGCACAGATAAAGAGTGAAGTTTCAAGAAAAAATACCACTTTTAAAATTCATGATGTTAAACAGTTGTTTTTGGAGGCCGTAAATAATGTAAAACCTGAAAACTGGGAAAAGGCAGTAAATCACACTATTAAAGAAGAGGAAAAAATGTGGAAGCTGGACAATATTACTGATAAAATGATCGAGCCAGTTATTATAAATCTTGGTTCTGAAAGTTCATCTTCTGAATCTGATTTGGATTTGTAACAAGTAGCTGTAAGTTTTATATTAATATTTTTATTCATCTATTTAACATACCTTAGACGGTTTTAAAAACTCTTTTTCTCTTTTGTAATTTTTAAAAATTAAAAAAAATGTGAATTTTTTAAAACCCTTTTTAATGTAGGCCAGTCAGTTCTAATATAGTGTGTGATAAAAGAGGTCACTTTTGTTTACATACACATAACACTTTATAACACTGAAATAATTCATTTATTTTTTACAATTATTCAAAGTAATTTTTCAATTAATCTTGAGCACGCCCATGGAGTGGTCGGAGGTACCAGTTAAAATTATGCTAATTACTCTCTTGTTCATAAAAATAAACTATAGTAGAGTCATACAAATCAGACACTCTACAAATTCAGAAGAATAGTTAATTATAATTTTAAATTTGGCCATGAAAGCCCTTGATATTATTCTTATCTTACTAAAATTTGCTAGTCAAATTGTTTATTTCCGAATATTGACCAGAAACCGTTAAATCACATTAGTGTTTTCAATATTATGAGCCTTACTCCATCTCTATCACCAATCAACTTTTCTTTTGTACGAAATCGCATAATAGAAACTCAAAAGTTTAACTTGTAAAATGGGAAAGACGTCCGATATCGAATCATTGTGTCATAATAGTTTTTGTCCTGCTAGTAACTTAATAAAGATTTCCAATATTTTTATGGAAAAGTTTCGGCTCCACGATGTTTTTCGATATTTTCGGATATTTCGGCACTTTGTTGCGATTTATAAAACAAACCGTGTGTTTCCTGTTGTGACTTAAATGGTCTGTTTGTTTCTTTCAAATAACTGTCTGGTTTGTTTTTTTAAAATAATAATAACGAGGGAATTACTGGTTACTAAAATATCTTTTTAACAAAACATAAATCAACAAAAACTGTTCTGAATTCTGAAATTATGACTTAGTTTTAATGTTTCAACTATAATGTATTATAATGTATTGTTGTGATTTGCTCAAACTGTATGTTGATAATATTTATTTTTTTACAAATTAATATAATATCTCAGGACTCTTTTACGTATTAAAAACAAAAACGTGGCTTCAAAATATTTTTTGCTGGTTGACTTTGAGGAAAACAAAAGATAGACAATAGGAAAATAAAATTACAGCACAATTATGACGTATAAAGCAAATATTATATTAAGAAAAAACCAATTAAATATTAAAAGTAAAAATCTTGAATAAACATAAATATACCATATACAATAATTAGATTAAAAATCTCCAACATCCATTAAATCATACATCCACAATTATTAATAAAAATTAATTAAGCTGATATGCAAATCTAAAATTTCCTAATTTTAATGACTCCCCATAAATTATCATGTATTATAATTCTCAAACGAATAACCCTAACTTAAATAGGTGGTCGTGATTGAAAGTCTCTGTTTCTACAAATGACGAAACTAACCTTTTGTTCCCACAATTGATGACTTCATCTCTCTCTTCTTTGATTGTGCCTTATTTACCTTGCTCGTATCTTTTAGTTTCTCCAGAATACTCCGGACAAAATCCTCTGCTCCAAATTTTTACTACATGAATAAACTCCTGCTCTCCAGACACAAAGAATATCTGAACTAATCCTACTTGGTCCAGTATAAAACTATACATCTGTTTATTACTTACAGCATGTCAGTTATTTCTTCTGTCTGCTACTACAATTGGAATTCAATTGTAGTTACCTTATGAAGGTGACTTCATAAAACAATTAATAACACACAATAAAAAACACACATTTCAAAAATATTTTCTTGAATAAGTATAAATAGCTTTTAATAACACAATGGTATATTACATCACTTTCATTTAACAAACAATCACACACATATCTCTTCTTCATTGGATCAAATCTATCTCCTCAAGAACTTCCCGTTTACTGTCAAACAACTGCAATAATAGAATTGAGTTCTCCATTCAACAATACATAGTAGTTTCAACCATGTTCTACCATCCATCAATTAATAGAGTACCGGCATGTAAGTAATGTTTATTTTATTTATTTGCTCATTTATTAATTTATTACAATCGAAGAGACTATTTTATAACAATTTGTGGGCCTTACCTTGTCTGTTTAAACTTTTAAAACTTTTATACTTTTTATTCAACTTACTCATTTAAATAAAACCACAGACATGTAATATTGGCATAATTATTGTAATTTACAACATCTACTTTGTTTATCGTTATTAGACAACACCCTAATATGGGTTTTATTATTTCAGCATTTGTTTAACTTTGTATCGAGACCTGAGGATGCTTTGCATATTGTAGAAAGCGAAACCGGTCGTCTGATAGTTAAATTAAATTGATTGTGAGTAAGTCTTATTTATTATTTCTTTACCTATTTCTATAATTATTTTAGTAGCGGAAAATATTCTGTACTGCGCCTTGGGACACGATCACGTAAGCGACCTTCGAAAACTAAGCCATCAAGTCATTAGCAACTCCTCAATTAGCTCGAGAGAGGCCATCAAAAATCATTCACCAAAAGATTGCAACTTTTTCTTTCAAAGAACACAACAGACATCTCTTATATTCGGAGGAACATGAGCAACGATCGTTTTCGTTTTATGTCACCTGTATAAGATAATGGAAAAGCGCATCAAGTTATACACAGGTTAAAATAAAGACGGACCGCGATAAATGTTTTGTGTTGGATAAACATTCGCAACAAAATATTATTATTTTTAGCATATTACTTGGATGGTACATTTTAATACGTTCAAAAATTTTTCTTGCAAATATTTACCATGCATAGATTATTAAATGGGCATTACTCAATTAATTCGTTACTTCGAAGAAGTTGGTGTCGTTTTAAGTCCACTAATTTATGAAAATGGCCGATAATTACCGTCCCATCTATGGCGTCAGAGAATATTATTTCCTTTAATTATTCACTGAAATCCATAAATTTGTGCATATCATTTTTGCACATGTCGTGAAACGGTCATTTTTCAGAAAATATAGGGGGAAAACGCCTCCAAACCAAAAAAAGTTACAGAGGAAAACTGTGGCAGACTTGGTCTATGAAAGCCGTTCAAGAAGTTTCAAGAGAGTATAAATGTCTAAAAAATTTGCCAGCGGGCACTCTAACTATTGGTTTTAAATTGCTAAAAGATGACCCAAGGCTAGAGCTGATGGAACAGTCTCATATTGCTGTTGGAAGAGTAGAATTTTTGAGAATATATCACAAATATAAACGTAAAGACATATACAAATTTGTATTAAATTTGGATTTTTCAGAATAAATGTAGCTCAAGGCAAAATCAGAATAAAAGAAGTGTAAAATCTATTAAAACTGACAGTTGAAAATTTAAGAAGATTCAAGAGAGTATAAATGTCTAAAAAAATTGCCGGCGGACACTCTAACTACAAGGTCTTAACTATATACAGTGTGTAAAAGCCAAATGGAATAAATTCATTATTTAGGTTACTGTACATATTTATAAAAAATCCCGAAACACGTCAAATTTAAATTATAACTTGACATTCTTTAACGTGAAAATGCAACCCCTACCTTCAACCCCCTTAGAATGACAGGTACAACCCCCAATTTTTAAAATAGGAAGTATAGGCTTGTGATATATCGTTTGAAAGGTCTTTTCATTCTCCATTCAAAAATGTTGTCGCTTTCAAGTTTATTAAGATTAATTAAGATAAAATAAATTAAAATCATGTGGTTACCGAAATTCGCTACAATACAATCAAAAACTAAAATGTAATGCAAAACGTAATAAAATGTAGAACACGAAAAAGAACTATGAATGTTAATGAAGTAGATGTTCAAAATGTTCACCGCGAACGTCTTGGCAACATCCTAATCTCAAATAAAACTGTCTTCTAACATTATTTAACATAACAGGCGTGATCGACCTAATCGCAAGCGTTATTCGTTCTTTTAAGTCATTTAAATCAGAAGGTTTAGTTTTGTACACATGGCTCTTCACATATCCCCATAAAAAGAAATCTAATAATGTAAGATCAGGTGATCGCGCTGGCCATTCAATCGATCCTCGCCTCCCTATCCACCGATTGGGAAATATTGTATCGAGGTACTGCCGGACATTAAGTTGGTAATGTGGTGGTGCTCCATCCTGCTGAAACCATATCGTATTCGCTGGAACTTGAGGGTTTCCTGGATCAGGATATAAATTTGCCAACGTTGGAATGACATCATTTTGAAGTAGTGCCAAATAATTGTTGCCATTCAAGTTGCCCTCAATGAAAAAGGGACCAATGATATTGTTTCCTACAATCCCTGCCCAAACATTAACCTTTTGAGGGTATTGAGTGTGTTCTTCTCTCATCCAGTGAGGATTTTCCGTGGCCCAGTAGCGGCAATTTTGCCGATTAGCATGACCGTTAAGTGAAAAAGTACACTCATCAGAAAACATAACGTCTTCTAATTGGATAATATTGTTATCCAACATGTCCATCATTTGCTCACAAAAAAAGTTCTCCTATCAAAATCGTCTTCCATGAGCTCCTGAGTAGGTATCATCTTATAGGGATGCAATTTATTTTCTTTTAATATGTTTACTATCGATGTATGGCTAGCATTGAATGTAGTGGATGCCTGTCTACTCGATGTATGTGGATTTTCCTGAAACTCAAGCAACACATCTAATTTGAGTTCATCACTCAGTGCATTGGCAGCTGCTTTTTTTATCTGCCTTACATGACCAAACTCGCGAAACTGCTTCTCTATTTTACTTATTGTTCCTTGGGATATAGGCGGTAAATTAGGAAATTTCTCATGAAATAGGCGAGTTACTTCCTGTTGTGTTCGGGTGTTATCTCCGTAACCAATCATTTGTAAAACTGTTATTTTATGCATTTCCGTTAATCTAACCATTTTTCAGAATTGAATTGAACGAACTTTTTACTTAAATTAAAATACTGACAACTTAAATAAAACAATTTACTAATGCGTGTTAAAATAACGTTGCCACGGAAATTCTTTAAAGTTTTTTAATGGTTACCATCTAAAAACCACATTGCTATGGTTTTTGTTCACTTTCTCATTATCAAGACCTAAACGGGAAATAAGTTTTGAGTATATTTTAGCGAATTTCGGTAACCACATGATTTTAATTTATTTTATCTTAATTAATCTTAATAAACTTGAAAGCGACAACATTTTTGAATGGAGAATGAAAAGACCTTTCAAACGATATATCACAAGCCTATACTTCCTATTTTAAAAATTGGGGGTTGTACCTGTCATTCTAAGGGGGTTGAAGGTAGGGGTTGCATTTTCACGTTAAAGAATGTCAAGTTATAATTTAAATTTGACGTGTTTCGGGATTTTTTATAAATATGTACAGTAACCTAAATAATGAATTTATTCCATTTGGCTTTTACACACTGCATATAAAACTAACAATATATAAACCAACTACTGGAAGATCTCCAGTACAATTCACGGCTGTAGAGCTGTAGAATGTTAGGGATAATTTATATTTTAGGAAAATTTATTGAAATCTTTATAAATATATAGATTTAATATGACAATTTACTTTAAAAAAGTAAAGCTATCCTTTATTAAATTTTGGCAAAACATGTATATCATATACTTATTTGTACACTAAAATTGTATTTAACCTTTAACCCCTTCCGCTCCAGGCCGTTTTTTGAGATAGGGAGCTGTATACCAGCAAAAGTTTTTTAATGAAAATACATTTTACGATAGTTATGATGTATAATAGAAGAGATATTGACCTATGGGGGCCAAAAAAATGTTTAAAGCAATTTGAATTTATATGACAATTTATAGTGTTTACCAGAATATCCACATAAGGATATTTGGGTGTACCAGTATATCCACTCTTGGATATCGATTGTACTACCAAAATATCCACATCTGGATACCATTAAAATGTATCTATGTCTATTATTTAATTTATAAAGGCACGCTAAATAAAAATAAAACATATATAAAAAGACAGTGAACAATTTAATTATATTCAGAACAAAGCAAAAAATAAAAGAACATTATTTTTATTACTTATGAAAACTTTCAAAATGTTCCGCTGAGCAAAGTCCAGGCTTGTCCGGACAAGCAATGCAACATTTTCTCGTTAGTTTACGCACTCCGCGTCTTTTACAAATTACACAAATTTTTCGTAGAGCCCTCTTTTTTCCAATTTCTTTTGGAAAATCGGCCATTGCATGCAACGGTTTCCGTGATGTAGTAGGTTGATTTTTTTTATTCATTTCTTGATATCCTTTACTATATTTTAGAAGTAGCCCCCGGCAGCAGAGTTTTGTATATTTATACATTGAAACTTGTTTTTGATGGGCTTGGCTGTAAAATACTCTGGAGTTCAATAGCATAAGATGTAAAAGGTGCAAACCTATTTTGGTGAACCACGTGTAGGACTTCCGCAAAGGAGTGTACGGTTCAACATCTTGGTCTACTGCATCAACTGATCCCATATTTTGATTGTAGAATTGTACATGTTTCGGTTTGTTATAATAGCGAATATTTCCTCCTACAACATATCGTTGTCTTTCGCAAAATCCTGCAGTATGTTTACTGGTAAGCAGATAAACTTCATTGTTGTCCTTGTAGCGAACTAGAAGGAGCATATTCTTGCGAACAAAACATGATTGTTGCCTATCTAATGGAACCAATGTTAATTCTTTTGGAACGCCCCTATTTGGTCGAATAGTGCCTGTAAGGAAAGTCTGTTGTGTCAATAGAAACTCGCAAAGACGAACTGATGTATACCAATTATCTAAAATCACTTCACGATTACTGTTCAGTAGGTTTTGGCAAAGATAAACTACTATTTTCTCGGAAAAAGAAAGGTTTTCTGTTCCTGAAATGTGCGATATGTCATATATATCTTTGCCGATATATATACAAAAATTCCATGTGTATCCTCGAAGTTCAGGCGCACTGGGACATAAGGAAAATATTTTGATGCCAAATCGACTTCTTTTGCTTTTTATGAACTGTCGAAAATGGAGTCGACCTTTATACAACATAAGTTGCTCATCTATTGCGAAAACTGGTCCTGGATCTACTAAGTTTTGACAATTATCTCTAATAAGAGCCATAAAAATGCCTAGTCTGCTAAGCGGTGCATTACTTTTGGCAAGTTCTGGTGGTGAAAATCTAAGGAATTTAAGAATTGCCAAAAATCGATTTCGGCTCATAACAGATTTATGAAAACATGGAGGACCAGTGCATATATTATCTGTACTCCAATAGTCTGAAATTTGTGGACACTTGGTCAATCCACTGAGAAAATATAGTGCGATAAATACATACATTTCTTCTGTTGTCACTGGTTTATAAGTCAGACCAAAAACTTTCATGGCAGTATGTGGATTATCATTAAAATATTTATCAGCTCTTTGATCGGTCCATTCGCATAGTTTTTTAACAATATTGCTACTTACAAATGACTCAAAACAGTTTACAGCTTCCATACAATCTTGAAAGTCAATAGCTGGGTGAAAGTTATAGTCAGCACGAAATTCGGGTATATCTCTGGGAAGCTTATCATCAAACGGATCCGTAACGACTGTCCATCCGCTCATTTGTACCCCATCAATGACTTCTTCCTCATCCGTTGATGAATAATTGCTGTCTGAATCGCTCTCGAAGTCACTATTATTTATTTCATAGCTCAAATCACTATCACTTTCGAGATCCGAATCCATTTTTCTACTATAAAACACAATTACGTATCTAAATATAAACAGAACAGGCAATAAAAAGAGCACGTGCTCTCTCAACAATACCTAAAAGTGTACTAAATAAATAATATAAATTTCGCCGCTGCTTGGGTTGCCACCAGACTGAACGTCGACCTTGAGCTGTTTACATTATTCTGGGAATTTTGTACAAAAATGACTAACCATGATATCGCCGTATGGATATCCATGTCCTACCGTAATTCAAATTAATCTACAGAGCACTACACCACTTTTACAGAGTGCAGTAATATCCCTGTATGAATATCCGTATGTGGATATCGTGGTAGAGTTCGCCATACCTAAAAATATCCATACGTGGATACGATGGAGCGGAACAGGTTAATGTTAAAATATCATTCACCACCTTTACACCTTTACCCTATATTTACAGAAGTTACGCGGTAAGCCAGTGTATAAGAGATTATAAAAAAATGTTCGTGATATATAGCCGGTCTAGCGTATTAGAGTATAACGACTAACTGTTTCAAACATAGTGTAAACATTAATTATAAACAATTTGTTAAGAGTATTAACGTAATTTATAAAGATATCTAATGTAGGTTTACAACGACTCGTAATACTGTTAACAGAAGATTCCTTTTTAAATGTACAGAGAGGTGATTTTTTATGTTCCACTCTAATAGACATAAAAAGTAATGTATTTAATTCTAGTTTTCTAGTCAATACCATTGACTATACCAAATCTCCAACGAATGTAGTGTAGATAAAATTAGTACCTACACAATAGGACAAACATAAGAATGTCCTAAAATTAGATAAAGAGTATAGCATAGATTGCTGGATTACAAAATATGAGAGCTCTTACCTGTAATACAAGAATGTCTTAACACTAACGGTTCAAAAAGCTATCCAAAGGTAGAAAAACGATTTAATATAGAGAAAAACAAATAGCATAAATAAAATCAGTAAAAATACATAAAGAACTAAACAAAAATCCTACGACCAAATACTACTTACTAGCCAAAAAGTCTTTCGAAAGTGTATGTGTATGTGCAACATGGCGATCCCCAGATGGAAAAACATTAAATCAAATTGACCATGTCCTAATAGAGAGAGAAGACCGAAAATGTATAAAGAACGTGCGAACATACAGAGGACCAGACGCTGACTCGGATCACTTCATGTTAGGAATTAAAATGGCTCAACTGATACCAGAAGAAAAAAATCGCAAAAGAAAAAATAAGAACACAAATAAACCAGTGCGGCTTGTAACGCAAGAAGAACAAGAAATGTATAAAAAAGGTATCGATAGAAAATTAAATGAAATACACCTAGAAGGGCACATAGACAAGGACTGGGACAAAATTCAGCAGATTATCAGTAATACAGCTAAAGAATGCAATAAAAATATAACTAAAAAGAAAAAGGATTGGTTTGACGAAGAATGCCAGAAGGAAATTGAAGAAAGAAGTAAACTAAGGATGGATATGATCAAAAGTGATACGGAAGAAACAAGAAACAGATATGAAAAACAAAGAAAAATCGTAAAAAAAGTTTTGAGAATGAAAAAGAGAAAGTACATGGAAAATCAGCTGAAAGAAATAGAAGAAAATTACAAAAATCGAGAAATTAGAAATTTATATCAGGGAGTAAAAAATGAAAAAAGAGGATACCAACAGAAAACAATATTTTACAAAGATAAAGAGGGAAACGCCATAAGTGGAGAAAATGAAATAGCCGCTAGATGGAAAGAATACTTCGATGAATTGCTAAATGACGAAAACAGGATAGAACAGCCACAGCCTATAAGAACGGAGAAACATAGGAACCAAATAAATGAGACAGAAGAAACACCCCCTACCAGAAACGAGATAAAGGAAATAATAAAGAAATTAAAAAATAACAAGAGTCCAGGAAGTGATAATATAACTGCAGAGATGTTCAAATATGGAGGGAAAACGCTAGAGGAGCAAATGTTCAAATTAATAAAGGAGATTTGGATTAAAGAACAACTACCACAAGAATGGACAGATGCAATTATATGCCCACTTTATAAGAAAGGCGATAGGACAGATTGTCAAAATTACAGGGGGATATCACTATTGAATACTGCATACAAAATTCTTGCAGCGTGTATAAAGGACAAATTGGCAGGAGTGATAGAAAACATTGTCGGCGAGTACCAATGTGGCTTCAGACCTGGTAGAAGTACAACAGATCAGATATTTACGCTCAGAGAATTGCAAGCGGAAAGTTACCAACACAATCTGCCGACAAGGGTCCTCTTCATTGATTTCAAACAAGCGTACGATAGAATAAAACGGAACCAAATGAGCAAAGCACTAGAAGAATTGGGTATCAGTAGAAAACTTATAAGAATGATACAAATAACGTTGTCCAAGACTGAGAGCAGAGTTAAAATAAATAATATAATGTCGGAAAAATTTGAAGTCAGTGAAGGAGTAAGGCAAGGAGATCCCCTATCATCGATACTATTCAGCTTGTGTTTGGAGAAGGTCATACGAGATGCAAATGTCAACAGAGAGGGATTGTTATACCAAAGAAAGCACCAATGTCTAGCCTTTGCTGACGATGTAGTAATACTGGCACGAAGCAAATGGGAGCTACAAGAAGTAGTAAAGAGGCTAGATAGAGAGGCAAAGAAAATAGGCTTAGCCATCAACGAAAGTAAGACAAAATACATGGAATGGATAGATGACAGTGAACAAAAAGGAGGAAATCTAAAAATAGAAGTAGAGGGTGAAAAAGCATATATATTTGAAGCAGTGGAAAGATTTACATACCTGGGGTCGATGTTCACATGCAAACCAAATATTAGAGAGGAGCTACAATCAAGAATAATGGCAGGAAACCGATGCGTGTACTCATTAAACAGGCTATTAAAAAGTAAACAGATATCTAGGAATGCCAAAATAAGGATTTACAAAACAGTTATACAACCAGTGGTAACCTACGCCAGTGAAGTGTGGACACTGAACAAAGGCGAAACAGGTATGCTCGAAATATGGGAAAGGAAGGTTTTGAGAAAGATATTTGGAGGCAAGATAGTAGACAATACATGGAAAAGAAGAACAAATAAAGAATTAGAAGATATGTACAAGAATCCTAGTATAGTGTATATATGTGCATATATATGTGCACTATTGTCTATCCAAGTCGTTATCACGAAGATCCTGGATCAAGAGATGCGGAGATGTGGTAACCATGTGTCAAAGGCCACCCAGAGAACCATGCAAAAACTTCGAACACTTTCTAATTTATACAAAAAAAGGCCACTACTGTATTATAATCAATAAGTATCTGTGATTATAATAATTTATTGCTGTTATACCAACAGCGGGACAAATCGTTGACCGATTTGGAGAGCACTTAACTACTACTACTTTTTGAGGATTAAATCCTTGACGGATTCTTAAGGACTTCTGTCCAACAGAGATGTTGCACCGTGCGGGACTAAAATTCACTCTGAGAGTAGGCGGGGTGCCTGATTTTTCGGGGAGTCTTCTTTTAAAGCGCACAAAAAAACTATATACTAAAAAACTATTGACAAATATTTTTGACAGATGTTTGACAATCGTTTTACAAAAATTTATATCATTTTTTTAGAGTGAGTGCACCTTTGTCAAAAGTGGAGTTAAATACTAAATTAAAAATATTAATAAATAGTTTTATATGTTTGAATGGATTTATTGGAACATGTAGCTTGTTTTCCAGAGAACTCTTCGGTATTTCAAAATCTCTCGAATTTCCTTTGGCAATCATCAAAGTGTAGCTCTGTGTACAGATTCTTCTTCTTCTTCAAGTTCCACTCCTATCGGAGATTGGAAATCATTCTGGCAATTATAATTTTATTGGTTACTCGCCTGAATAGTTCAATTGAACTGCATCCAAACCACTCACGGAGATTGCGTAGCCACGAGATTTTACGTCTTCCTACGCTTCTTCTACCTTTGATTTTACCCTGCATTATATTCCTTAGTAGTTCGTACTTTTCACCTCTCATGATGTGCCCCAAGTATTCCAATTTCCTGATCTTTATGGAATTTAAAACTTCGCATTGTTTTCCTAGTTGTTCGAGAACTTGTTCGTTTGTTTTGCGATCCATCCATGATATTTTCAAAATGCGTCGGTAACACCACATTTCGAATGCTTCTAGGTTTTTAATGTTGGATTTTTTAAGTGTCCAAGCTTCAACTCCATACAAAAGGGTAGAGAAAATATAACATCGAAGCATTCTTATCCGGAGCGATATATTGATATCGCGATTACAAAAAAGTTTTCTCATTCTATTAAAAGTTGACCGCGCAATTTCAATGCGGCATCTTATTTCTTTTGTCTGATCAGTATCTTCTGTGATCCATGCTCCAAGGTATTTGTACGAAGATATTTGTTCAATTTCTGTATTATCTAGTACTAGCTTAACTTTGATGTTTTGTGCTTTTGTAAATACCATGAACTTGGTTTTCTTCAAATTGATTTTTAGTCCATAATCGTTGCAATATATATTTAGTTGTTCAGCAAGGTGTTGCAGTTCTTCTAGTGTTCCTGCCAAAAGGACGGTGTCGTCAGCATATCTTATGTTATTAAGTGGCTCACCGTTTATTATAAGGCCCTCACTGATCTCGGCAAGCGCTAATTCTGAGATGGCTTCACTGTATAAATTGAATAACAAGGGTGATAAAATACACCCTTGGCGGACCCCACGGCGAATCTGGATATCCTTGGTCAGTTCGTTTTCAACTTTCACTTTTGCTGTTTGATTCCAATAGAGGTTACAGATGATTCTAATGTCTCTACTGTCTATGTTTTTATTTAATAAAATTTCTTTAAGTCGATTATGCTGCACTCTGTCAAATGCCTTCTCAAAATCAATGAAACAGGCATATACTTCCTGATTAATATCTAAGCATCTCTGCGAAAGAACACTTACTGCAAACAGTGCATCTCGTGTTCCCAGACCTTTCCTAAATCCCATTTGTGTATTACTTATGCCTTCATCTAATTTCTTATGTATTCTATTGTGAATTACTTTTAAAAACAATTTCAAGACATGACTCATTAAGGCTATGGTGCGATGTTCATTGCACTCCTTTGCATTGGCTTTTTTGGGAAGCAGTATGAATGTTGATTGGAGCCATTCTTTAGGTATTATACCTGTTCTATATATGGTATTGAATAGATCCAAAAGAAGATCAATAGATTCAGTATTCACAATTTTAAGTAATTCGATAGGAACTTCATCAGGCCCGGGAGATTTACCATCTTTAGCTTGTTTCATTGCATATTCAATTTCTTCTCGTATAATGTCAGGCCCAGTATCATCCTTAAATTCTTTTGGTGCTTCTGTTCTTTCTTTGTCTTCAAATAGTTGTGCTATATATTGTGTCCATCTCTGCATTTTTTGGTTTATATCTGTTATAAGTGCACCCCTTTCATCTCTTAGTTGCCTAGTTTGAAGTGTTTTTCTCATTCCTGTTAATTCTCTAATTCTTTTATGCATGTTAAAAAAGTCATATTTTTTCTCAATTTCTTCTAGTTCTTGGCACTGCTCATGTAACATTCTCTCCTTAGCTTCTTTTATTCTCTTTTTTATTAATCGATCAGTTTCATTATATTTAATTGGATTTTTTGTTTTGAATGATTTTCTTTCATTCATTAATAGTAGTATTTCTTCAGTCATCCAATCTTTATGTTTTCTATTCTTTGGTTTTAAGTTTTCATTTGCTGTTTTAATTATTGCTGCTTTTATATTTTCCCATTTCTGATCAATGTTATAGCTACTTTTATTCAGTTCTTGGGCATTACGTATATTTTCAGTAAGAGTTTTTACAGTTTGTTCCTTTGTTTGTGGTTCCCTTAATCTCTTAATATCAATTCTACTTTGTGTGGGTTTTTTAACCAGTTTTAATTTGGTTCGTAATGTGACTACTATGGGGTTATGGTCTGAACCGATGTCTGCTCCAGGGTAAGTTTTGGCAGACAGTATAGAATTACGAAATCTTTGTCTAATAAGGACAAAGTCAATTTGATTTCGGATTATTCTATTCGTTGTATCACCGGGAGATTTCCATGTATACAACCTTCTTTTTGGTAGCTTAAAAAGTGTATTAGCTATTACAAATTCTTCCGTCTGGCAAAATTGTATCAAACGGTCACCACGTTCATTTCTATTTCCTAGACCATATTCCCCCACATATCCATCCACTCTTCCCTGGCCAACTTTGGCATTGAAGTCGCCCATTACTATTGTAGTGTGATGTTTTTTCATTGATTTTAAGACTTGTTCCAAATCATGGTAAAACAGTTCGATATCGTCGTCATCTTTATCTGCCGTAGGAGCATAAACTTGAATAAAATTTACTATACCTTTTTTAGACTGTAGTTGTATTGATAAGATCCTATCAGAATAAGGAGTAAAACTTACCACAGAGTAATTGATCTTTTTTGCAACTAAGATAGCAACACCGTAACGATGATTGACCTCGTTGTTACCTGAGTACAGATTCCTTATAAGTAATTCATTCGTTAAAAAAAAATTTCAATTAACATCATTTAGTGCAAAAAGAACTATAATCGGTCCATCTCCACACTTCTCAAGGGACTTGAATAACAATAATATTGGTGCCTTCTCATATCGACATCCAATTAAATGAGATATCTATCAGCGCTGCAAAAGAAGTATCCACATCTAACTTACATAACTACAACATACAGCTTCTTTTTCTCTACGTACCTTAGAGTATCGTTAGTTAAGCTTATCCAAACCATTTTCTGAGGTTTTTCATTCAAGACATTCTTCTTCTGCCTATGCTGCGCTTTTCTTAAATCTTTCCCTGCATTATTAGTTTTAAGAATCCATACCTGTTACCACGTGTTATATACCTAACCCAGATATTGTAGTTTTCTTATTTTGATGGAATCCAGTATCTTTATGCTGTTCTCTATTCTTCTTAGTACGTCTTCATTGGTTATTCTGTGTGTCCAGTAGATTCTCAGTATTCTTCGATATGTCCACATTTCAAATGTTTTTGTATTGAGACATTGTTTATTGTCCATGTCTCTACACCATACAAATGAACAGAAAATACATAACACTTTAGTACTCGTTTTCTAGCCTTTTCTATTTTAACTCTAATTTCTTTGGTATAATAGTTTGTTTCATTAATGTTTGCCTCTAAATAGCCTCTAAATGGTGTAAGTTATTATTTACGTCTGGATTTATGTATCTAATATTTTTCTTTGATATAACCATGAATTTTCTATTAGGTAATGCAAATAACTTGTATGTAATAATCATATTATTATCTTGGCTCTCTTCTTCTTCTTCTTTGAGTGCCTCTCCTATCGGAGATTGGATATCATTATGGCGATTCTAATTTTATTCACTGCTGTTTTGAATAATTCGTTAGTGGTATAGCCAAACCACTCTCTTAAATTTCTCATCCAAGACATTCTTCTACGGCCCGGATTTCTGCGTCCTTGGATTTTTCACTGCATTATATTTTGTAGGAATGTGTACTTTTGTCCTTTCATCAGGTGGCCTAAGTATTCAAGCTTTCTTTTTTTATGTTCATGATAACTTCTGGATCGTTATTTATTCTGCGTATTACCTCTTCATTTGTAATTTTATCCACCCAACTTATTTTTAGTATACCTAAATTTAGCATACTTAAAGTTGAGGCGCATGGAAGAGTCCATGCGCCTCAACAACTTTACATCCATTAGCTTGGCAGAATTGTATTAACCTATATCTTCTTTGATTTCTATTACCTAATCCAAAATATTCCACTACGTTGCTTGTGCTACCCTTTCCAATTTTGGCGTTCAGGTCACCCATTATTATGGTGACGTGACGTGCTTAGGTAGTTCTCAATGCCTCTTGAATTTTCTCACCTCTTCGTCAAATTTTTAGGCCGTTGGGGCATGACTTGAATTATGTTTATTTTTCTGTCTTACGTTTTTAGTTGTGAGTAGCTTAACTCTTTCGAAAAAAGGTAAAAAATTCTGGACATGTGTGAGATTTCATTGTTCAGTATTATTGACACGCCATGTCGATGTTATGTGTCATTATTACCCGAATAGTATATTGTATGGTCTCCAACTTTATATCTTCCATTTCCTATCCATCGAGTTTTACTTATTCCTAAAATATTGATGTTAATTCTTTTTATTTCTTGGATTCCATTATGTGTTTTTAAGGACTTGAATATGCTAGTCACATTCCACGTTTCAATTTTAAATTGACGATCTGCCTTTTTCTTTTTCTTGTAGGGATTTCGCTGGTTGACGACCTGAAAAGCCCTGATTCTTTTCCTTCCGGATCTTGGTCTCTGATACCCATGATCAGTACACGTCTGCTTACTCTGTCTTTTCATTTCATGATAATTCGACTAGGGATATCTTACGATCTTTAATACGGTGGTTTCCCGTTGCCTTCTTTATTCTTATGCCGTTGGCTAATGTCTTAGCTCTCCGCCTTTAGGGCCAGTTTCCCAACCCTAGGACACAGGAGTGTTCTGCCACTTACCAGCTGATCCGCCCGAAGCCATTGCCCAATAAGTGGGGGATTGCTTATACCGGCAATCTCTCGGACGTAAGAGCCTCGTTTGTTATCTAGCAGGATGCACCGAATAGTCAGGATCAAGACCATTACACGGGCAGGTGTGGTTGACATTTGGATCAGAGAGGCTATACGTTGAGCATCATATAATCCCTATAACATAGCATCACAGCTTCAATTACATATAAAATAAAAATTCTAAAGGAATATCTAAGGCAAGTGGCATGTGGTTGGATTACCAAAGACACAAAACTCAGACAAATACAACCTAATGATAACAGCTATGTATTCATAACATCACTGAACAAGAAAGATAAGACAATAATAAGAGTATTTAGTATAGGACAGACTCGTTTGACAAACGGTCATCTTATGTCTTCTACAGACGAACAGTTATACTCCCACTGCAACGATATTCCTATCATATCCGTCAAGTACATCCTCACAAAATGTTAACACTACCAGGCCACTTGCATTGTCAACAATATAAACCACAACTATAGTTTATTCGTCTTCCGGGTTTGGACCGTGTCATTTGTGAGTGACCCAAAAGTGGGTTCATCTCGACGTTTCGCTACAATTGTATGTAGCTTCTTCAGGAGAACAAAGAAAAAGAAATCAAAAGACAGGAAGATGGGTAGTTAGCAACGGTAACTCAGTTACTCAACGCAACCAGAGGCGAATACTAACTACCAAGATGGGCATTTGGTCACAGTAACTCAACTACTTAACGCAGCCAGAGGTGAAAACCAAATGCCAGGACAGGGATTCACGTCCAACAGCTCAGAACACTAACGCGTCGAGAGGCGGGGAGTGAATCCGACGATTACTCCGCTACCGCTCTATTTATAGTCGCGGTGACCTGTCGTGTCGGGACGTATCGGCACACTCCGTGGCGCGAACGTCAAGAAGCGCGCGCTGGCCAATCATGTGGCTGCATCGTGGTAGCGGGACCGGACGGCGGCTCTAGACTGAGATTCCAGATGGGAGACAAGTAGTATCCTTCCTCTCGATTGATATTATGTGGATTTTTTCGGATCTCTAGAGATTCGCGGATTTTCCTGGAATAAAAGAAGGGGCTCTTAGAAATAATATGGGTTTTTTCGAACAATATGGAATGACCGGTTTCTTGGCAGTGTTCTGCAACTGCAGAATGGGAGAAAAGACCTGATCGAATGCATCTTTGATGCTCTTGAATCCGAGTTTTGACGGAACGACCAGTTTCGCCAATATACACATGTCCACATGAACAAGGAATAGAATAGACACCACAGGAAGATAGGGGCGGTAATGGGTCCTTAGGAGAGGGTAGATATTGTGAGATTTTCTTGGGTGGTCGAAAAGTAGTCCTGATACCTTCTTTGCGAAGAATTTTGCCAATCCTATCAGTGACACTTCGAATATACGGAAGAAAAGCCACAGGAGTATTACCCGAAGATTCTGAATTTGTCGTCCTAGGGTGTAAAGGGGGATGTAGATGTCGGTGTGTAATATTTTGAATTGTGGACTTGGAGTAACCGTTGGCGACAAGGGTTTTTTGCAGATGGCCAAGTTCTTCTCTAAGGTCGGCCGATTGGGTCACTCTGTTTATAGAAAAAAGACTCACACGAATCGTTACCTACATGCTTCATCACACCACCATCCTGCCCAAAAGAATTCTGTGATCAACTCTCTCATCCATCGGGCCATTTCGATTTCTGAACCTGACAACCTTAGAGAAGAACTTGGCCATCTGCAAAAAACCCTTGTCGCCAACGGTTACTCCAAGTCCACAATTCAAAATATTACACACCGACATCTACATCCCCCTTTACACCCTAGGACGACAAATTCAGAATCTTCGGGTAATACTCCTGTGGCTTTTCTTCCGTATATTCGAAGTGTCACTGATAGGATTGGCAAAATTCTTCGCAAAGAAGGTATCAGGACTACTTTTCGACCACCCAAGAAAATCTCACAATATCTACCCTCTCCTAAGGACCCATTACCGCCCCTATCTTCCTGTGGTGTCTATTCTATTCCTTGTTCATGTGGACATGTGTATATTGGCGAAACTGGTCGTTCCGTCAAAACTCGGATTCAAGAGCATCAAAGATGCATTCGATCAGGTCTTTTCTCCCATTCTGCAGTTGCAGAACACTGCCAAGAAACCGGTCATTCCATATTGTTCGAAAAAACCCATATTATTTCTAAGAGCCCCTTCTTTTATTCCAGGAAAATCCGCGAATCTCTAGAGATCCGAAAAAATCCACATAATATCAATCGAGAGGAAGGATACTACTTGTCTCCCATCTGGAATCTCAGTCTAGAGCCGCCGTCCGGTCCCGCTACCACGATGCAGCCACATGATTGGCCAGCGCGCGCTTCTTGACGTTCGCGCCACGGAGTGTGCCGATACGTCCCGACACGACAGGTCACCGCGACTATAAATAGAGCGGTAGCGGAGTAATCGTCGGATTCACTCCCCGCCTCTCGACGCGTTAGTGTTCTGAGCTGTTGGACGTGAATCCCTGTCCTGGCATTTGGTTTTCACCTCTGGCTGCGTTAAGTAGTTGAGTTACTGTGACCAAATGCCCATCTTGGTAGTTAGTATTCGCCTCTGGTTGCGTTGAGTAACTGAGTTACCGTTGCTAACTACCCATCTTCCTGTCTTTTGATTTCTTTTTCTTTGTTCTCCTGAAGAAGCTACATACAATTGTAGCGAAACGTCGAGATGAACCCACTTTTGGGTCACTCACAAATGACACGGTCCAAACCCGGAAGACGAATAAACTATAATTCTGACTCTGGCCGTGGAAGCCTACGATTTCATATAAACCACAGTTTAAAAGAACTCTAAACTATTCAAGTCGACTTAAGATCCAATATATTATTAAAGACAACACAATTGTTTCACAAAATATAATTCACCCAATATCGTTATTTTTTACCTGCTTAAGTATCTTAACTATTAGTTAAGTTAAGTAAATACACATAACTCTGTACTATTGTAAACATTTGCTCCCGTGTCAATAACTAAAGATGTCAAGACCCGTTATTTCGAACTAAAAGAAAAAACCATTGAAAACTGGACAGTATATAGAAATATGATAGTCCAGCAGCTGCATACCTGTCTGTATACATGGAAGGGTGGATAGTTAAAACCTACTTTATTTTATGTAAAATATATATGCGATATTTATAGTGAAAAAATTGTTAACTGCTTATAACGTAAATATTTAATTTGTGTCGATATTAAAATTACTTCAGAACCATTTTATTTTAACACCACTTGCTCCCAAAAACGGCAAGGCGGGCGGGGTAGCAGCGGGGGAGCAGTGTTAAATTTGGAGGGAAGAGAAATGATGGTATCTCGCCGAGTCGTTGCAGATATGGTCCTCCAGACTGTGAAATGCGATTGTATATGCAATTTGCCTTATATTATCCAAACAGATACTGCAAATGAATCGATAACATTATCCCTTGTATTACGAATGGAACTATCGCTAGACGATCCGAGTTGCAAATAAGCAAAATCATAGATGCGGAATAGTACACGACAAATTGGTTGTTTCTTTGCCAAATATTTTTAATAACGTTCAATAACTTTTTCGTTTATTGCTGGTGATGTTTCATTTTACAAAGTATGTCATAGTAGATTAGATATAGTTTGCTTCAGCGTTCTTTTTTATACTGCGGCACTAAAATACTTAAAGATTTATATACTTTTAGAACATCTTTCATTATGTATAATAACATGAGTAGATGTGAGTAGTAAAAAACTCAAGTAATGCTCCCACAAAATATGAAAGTCCTTTGAAATGTAACTTCATAGAAGGAGGACACATAACGTATGTTCCTAAAGTATTCAGAAAATTTTAGATTTAGAAGTATTACTGATGAGAAGCCTCCATAGATCCCTACCGGAAGGGCGTGTGCCGCCTAAATGCCGGGTATATATATATATATATATATATATATATATATATATAATATATATATAATATATATATTATATATATATATATATATATATATATATATATATATATATAATATATCATCATCATCATCATCATCATCATTATCAGCGTATTCTACCAATTATGGTGCAGCCTCCCTTACATAGTCGTTCTTCATGTCTGCCCACGACTGTCTAATATTCGCTTTTCTGTGCCATGTTGTACCGGCTTGTTTCCTTATGTCATAGTCCCATCTTAAATTTGGACGTCTTCTTGGTCTCTTGACGCCTCTTGGATACCACAGAGTAATTCTAGTGGACCATCTATTGTCAGTTCTTCTTGCTAAATGTCCCGCCCACTGCCATTTTAAAGATTTTATTCGGTGGATTACATCAGTGACCTTCGTTTTCTGTCTGATCCATTCTATTCTTTTTCGATCTCTCTTGGTTATACCTAACATGCATCGCTCCATTGACCTTTGAGTGACTTTGAGTTTAGCTATTATATCTTTCTTTAGTGTCCAAGTTTCGCAGCCGTATGTCATGACTGGTAGTATACATTGATCGAATGCCTTTTTCTTCAGGTGGAGTGGCATCCTAGATTTGAATATAACTGAATTTTTACCAAAAGCTGCCCAAGCCAGTTTCATTCTTCTGTTGATTTCTGGGAGTAATGAGCCAGATTTATGTATTAATTGTCCCAGGTATATATACTCGTCTACTGTCTCCAGTGCAGTATTATTTATTATTACATCTTGGACATCCACTAGCTCGTTGTACATGGTTTTTGTTTTTGTCAAGTTCATTTTTAGGCCAACTTCATTGCTAGCTGCATTTAGGTCGCTTATAAGTTCTTGTAGTTCTGCAGGATTTTTAGCAATTAGAACGATGTCGTCTGCAAATCTTAGATGGTTGAGGTATTCTCCATCAATGCATAGGCCTTTGTTTTGCCAGTTCATTTTGCTGAATATATTTTCTAGAGTTGCAGTGAAGAGCTTTGGTGATATAGAGTCTCCTTGTCGGACGCCTCTAGTAGTGGGAAATTCTGGAGTGTTTTCATAAATTTTTACCTTAGCTTTTGCTTGTCTGTATATATTTGCTAAAGTTTCTATGTAAGGTTTGTCAATGCCTTGGTTGGTCAAAGCTTCTATTACTGCCTTGGGATATATAGAATCGAAAGCCTTCTCGAAATCTATGAAGGTTAATGCTAGCGGTATTTCATATTCTGTAGCTCTACTCATTAGTTCTCGAAGCGTATGGATATGATCCATGGTATTGAATCCACTTCTGAAGCCAGCTTGCTCTCTTGGCTGTGCAGCATCTAATGCATTTGTTAATCTGTTGTTGATGATTTTTGTGAATATCTTGTATATGATTGGTAGTAGACTTATAGGTCTGTAGTTTTTAATCTCCTCTTTATTACCTTTCTTATGGATCAAAATTATGTTTGCTGTATTCCAGTGGTCTGGTATGCATCTTGATCTTAGACAGTTCGTAAATACACCTGCTAAGATGTTCCACGTCTTTTTGCCAGCGTATTTAAGCAGTTCCACTGTTATGCCATCAATTCCAGCTGCTTTACCGCTTTTCATTTTTGAAATTGTCGATTCTACCTCTTCCGGAAGGACTTCTGGTACATCTTCGTGGTTACTGATTGCTTCTTCAAGCGTTTCAGGAGCTTTGTATAGTTCGCTATAGAATTTAGTCACGAGTTGTATTATTTCATTTCTGTCTGTAATTCTGGTGTTTTCGTTTGTTAGAGCCACGATTTGCTTCTTCCCAATAATTAATGCTTTTCTTGTTTTCTTATAGTTCTTTCTGTTTTCGATTGCATTTTCTACCAGCCTTTCATTGTATTTTCTTATGTCTTCCTTAATACCTTTTCTTATTGTCTTACAAAGTTCTGTGTATTGTATTCTCTGTACGTTGCTAGTTACTTTCATTTCCCTTCTTTGTTTTAGCATTGTTTTTGTTTTATTAGATAGTTTCCTATGTTATATATATATATATATATATATTATATATATATATTATATATATATATATATATATTATATATATATATATTGTAAGAATTTTTATTGCTTAAAATATTTCTGTGTTAACGATTTACCAGACAATTAACAGTGTAACGTTGGCTTTTTTATCTCTAGTTAATTTTACTTTGTAGTTCTTGATATTTTGGCTCATTTCTCCCTTTGGCTTTTCTCCTCTCTTCCATTAATGCTAGAATTTCTGCATTCATCCACTTCTGATTTTTATTTGTCTTTTCAGGCTTTAAATTTTCTTCTGTAGCCTTTAGTAGGGCCTTCTGAATATTGCTCCACATTTCATTGACATCTTCTGAGGTTAAGATTTTTTCTCCTACCTCTGTTAGATTTGAGTTGACTTGTTGGATCAGTTTTTGAGTTATTTCTCTTTTTCTTAATTTTGTATAATCAAACGTTCATTATTATATTATTAGGTATAAACAATCTTTTTGAGTTTCACTATATATTATAAATAGACTATATATTTTTGACTAATATATAGTCTATTTGATTTATGACTGTGCGGTCATAATATGTATTATGAACAAGAATAGTGCCATAAGTTATTCTCTCAAAGTCATGTGGTATGGACGTACTTGCAGAGTTTCATTGCAGGATTCTGGACAGAGTCTGTGAGAGGTAATATTATGCTAATTGTCGGCAAGATGTGGAATAATTGTGCAATCAATGTGACCTGTGTGCATCTAAGAAGGGGGGAGCCTTAGAGAAAAACTCTAACAATACATCACCAGGACTTTATGAAAACGGGCTGCTGTTGTCATTTTTGGAACAATTAATAATAACAACATTAGAAAACAATTTTGCCTTGGGAATGGAATTACACATTCCCAGTAACTCGGCTCATAGGGCACAGAGCCACCTTCTCTGTAGCTCATATGAGTAATTCCTGTGTGGCGCGTACATGTCGCAGGGGTGGGCATCTCTTGCTTCAGTAGGCCGGAGCTAGTAGATGGCTAAGTTCAGATAGGGACCCAGTTCCGTGGGGTATAATACGCCCCCCTTGCTCAGGGATACGGGTGAAGACCACAACGATGATGAAGGTGGAGAATATAATATTCGGTACAGTGAATTCAACGGAAGTGGCAACCCTGTTTCTAGGGATAGTATAGAATCAACCTGGTGAAGGGCAGCAGCGATCACCAGTACTAGAATTAGGAGTAAAGGAAATGATCCTAAACCGGCTTCTTACTAGAATACCGTAGGTGAGACTGAAACAGTTAGAGGGCTACGGTACTGCGATGCGGAAAGCAAGTAGGAAACTACCGCATTATATTCATCAGGACATCAGTCCGTAGATTTTTTCTTGTCATGTTGAAAGAAACAAAACAAACGGCCCTAGTCCGGGCAGGCCTTAAATGGCCAAGTGGTGCGAAGAATCTCCCGGTTTCAACTTGATAAGATAACCAAAATTGCTACGTGGAATGTCAGAAGCTTATTTGCAGCAGGCAAACTACAAAATCTAATTCAGGAAATGAACAGAATTAAAATCGATATTCTCGGCATAAGCGAATTGCGATGGGAAGGCACAGGCATGATCAATACTACTGGTAAAACCCTTTACTACTCATGCAGTGATAGCACAGACCCTCACCACAGACATGGGGTGGGAGTTCTGATAAGCGAAAATTTGCGCGTCTCCGTGAAGAACTTTGTCCCGATCTCCGAAAGAGTCATACTTATTCAGTTGCATGGAAAAATTAACATAAATATTATACAAGTCTACGCTCCTACAGCAGACAAGCCAGAAGAAGAACTAGAGCGATTTTATCAACAGCTAGACGAAGCCTTAAAGGTGACTAAGAATCACGAAATTAACATCGTATTAGGAGACTTTAACGCAAAAATTGGGGAAGGAGCCGTAGATCACGTAGTTGGAAAATATGGTCTTGGTCAGAGAAACGACAGAGGGGACAGATTGATACAGTACTGCCAAGACAAAGATCTAGTCATAACGAATACTTGGTATAAGTTACCACCCAGGAGGCTTTACACATGGAAGTCGCCTTTAGACGGACATCAGGGCATTATAAGGAACCAAATAGATTATGTGACAATTAATAGAAGGTACAGGAATGCTATTACTAAGGTATCTGCATTACCTGGAGCAGACATAGGATCCGACCACAATCCCTTAGTAGCAAATATTAAACTGAGGCTCGCTACAGCTAAAAGAAAACACCAGAAGGCATCAGTAAACATTAGGAAACTCAAAAACAGTGAAACAAGTGAAGCGTACACAGAGGAAATAAACAATAGGTTCTCTAATATGGCAACTGAGGATGATGTTGAAAAGTCATGGACCACCATAAAAGAATCATTTGATGAGGTGAACAACACTTTTCTACTCGAGAGTAAAACAACTACCAAGAATGAGTGGATGACAGAAGAAATATTAGAGATGATGGAACAACGCAGGCAGTGTAAGATTAGGCAGGACCAAGTAGGGTACCGAAATATACACAGTCAAATTCGTAAAGAAATTATAGCGGCGAAGGAGATCTGGATGATTACACTTTGCACTGAGGCTGAAAACCTATATAAACTCGGCGACAGCTTCAATCTTCACAAGAAAATTAAGGAAATTGCTGGTGTCTTCAAGAAAAAACAAGTCACTGGTATACATAATGACCAAAATGAACTAATAACGGATCCTTGCGATATACTTAATACTTGGAAAATGTACACAGCCAATTTGTTCAATGATGACAGAACACAAAAACCGCCACAACAGGGAGACCATTTGTATGGCCCAAGTATTTTGAAAGCTGAAATTGTACACGCTATCAAACTATTAAAAAGTAACAAAACCCCAGGACCAGATGATATGTACGCAGAAACAATCAAGTTACTTAATGAAGAAAACCTAGACATTATTGTCAAGCTCTTTAACGACATCTACGATACGGGCCAGATTCCAAAAGATTGGCTCTACATTTATCGCCCTACCAAAAACACCACGTGCGAACTTCTGCAAGGACCACCGACTAATAAGCCTAATGAGTCACTTTTTAAAACTTTTCCTGAGAATACTTCACACTAGATTGTTTAAGAAATGTGAAGAGGTCAGTGGATGAAGTCAGTTTGGTTTCAAAAATGGACTTGGCACGAGAGAAGCGATCTTTAGTATGCAAACATTAATACAGAATTGTTTAGATCAAAGAAAGGATGTTTTTGTCTGTTTCATCGATTACGAGAAAGCATTCGATAATGTAAAACACGAATTGATGATAAAATACCTACAAGAGTTGGGATTGGATGCCAAGGATATAAGAATTATCGCCAATCTGTATTGGAACCAGACAGCAACAGTACGTCTTCAAAATTTCAACGAAACAGAAGATTTCTCCATTAAAAAAGGAGTAAGGCAAGGTTGTATACTGTCTCCAATGCTGTTCAATTTATACGTAGAAAAAGCCTTCGCAGAAGCAGTGGCAGACTCTAATAAGGGTATTAAAGTTAACGGCATATTTATTAATAACATCAGGTATGCCGATGATACAGCCATAGTGGCAGATAACATCGAAGATCTTCAATGCCTTTTAAATGATCTAACTCTTGCAAGTGAAGCTCGGGGTTTGAAAATAAATATCAAGAAGACAAAAACAATGATTATAAGTAGAAATGATTACCCCAACGCAAAGATATATGTCTCTGGAGAAGAAATCGAACAGGTCAGGCAATTCAAATACTTGGGTTGTTTGCTGAACGAGGGTTGGGACCCCGAGAATGAAATAAAGAGCAGAGTTGAACAAGCCAGAAATGCTTTTTTGAGGCTTCGTAAGTTTCTGACTGATCGCAAATTGGACTTCAACCTCCGATACAAGATGCTTAAGTGTTACGTGTGGCCTGTTCTCCTATACGGAATGGAAGCATGGACGTTAAAGGCCAGTTCCATTAACAAACTTGAAGTGTTTGAAATGTGGTGCCTGCGTCGAATGCTTAGAATATCATGGACGGACAGGGTCAGAAATGAGGAAGTACTCAGAAGAGCGGGCTTACAGGATAGGGAACTTTTTAGTTATGTAAAAAGTAAGAAGACTGCATACTTGGGGCACATATTACGAGGAGAAAGATACACTTTTCAGCAACTGATACTCGAAGGGAAGATAGAGGGTAGGAGAGGTCTGGGACGTAAAAAAATGTCATGGCTGCGCAATATTCGACAATGGACAGGAATCCACAGCTATGAAATGCTTCGCAATGCTGCTAAAAACAGAATTATTTAATCCTGAATATTTAACATCTCACCTGACAAGACGATGTACGGTGGACGCCTACGCAGAAATGCACGGCACCTTAAGAAGAAGAAGAAGAAAACAATTGTTGAATGGTTGCTGTAAACTCTTTTTCCAAATGGCGATAAGTAGTTGCACTATCCAACCAAGAAGCAGTTTTATTCCAGTTGATGAGGCCCTGCTTAAGAATGTTGTTTTCCAATAAAGAGTTCTACTTCTGCTTCATTCTGACCAGAGACACAACTTTGAATCGGAAGTTTGAAAGACCATGATGGCTTTGCTGGGAATCAAGAAAACCAGAATGACACCGTTTTATTCTCAATCCGATAATATAGTAGAAAGATATAACTGAACCATCAACAACTAACTAGTCCTGTCTTAACATAAAAAAAACAGAGAGACTATGATAAACTGGTGCCTTTGTCTCTGGTAGTCTATCGAAGCTTCTCACATGAAGCAATTGGTTATACTTAAGCAATATTTTGATATAAGGTTGAATGCTCGAATAAATGAACTTTGATCAAATGAAAAGCCAGATATCGAGCAGAGTTTATTAATTAAATCTTGCCCAAGTACTTTGGCTCTTGGAACATATTCAGGGGCATTTCGTCAGAATGATTCATGATCATTCTCTCTCCTGATATCAACCATAATGTAGCTTCTCCTTTTTAAAACAATTTAAACTGTTTGTCCGTGTGTAGTGTAGTGTAATGTACAAATTTTATGTTGATGAAATTCTCCACAAATTGTTGGATAGGTCAAAATTGACGAAATGCCCCTGAAGATGCAATATTGTTGACTGGTCGTGATATAAAGCTTTCCACTGATCTCCTATATGGCAATCAGAAATAAGCTACAACTCACCAGTGACCGGATGAAGATTAGGTTTGATCAGAAATCCTCTCTCGTTAGCTTCAAGAAACATAATGCAATTTAGCTTTACCAACCAAACAGAAAGAAAGGTATAAGTCCCAATTTACAGAGGCCCAGGAAGGAGTCCATACCTGGTTACTAAGAAGATAAACGATCTTGTATATATGCTGCAATTAACGCCACGAAGTATGCTGTCGTCCACCTAGAGAGACTGTATCCTTAGGAAGGGCAGAATCCACCGACCTGTAATATTTTGAAAATTCTAGCCGGCGTTCAATGCTTTTTCGCAATATTTTTCTGGAATTTTTTATTGAAGGCGCTGAGAATTACGATCGCGTGTAACAATTCATTGAAGCAAGGTGTGTTAACTCGAGTAAAAACAGGAGTCACCCCACCGTGCTTAAATGCTCTAGACCATCCCTTTCCCCCCTATAGCACTCTGATGCGGTATAGAGGCACAACAATGAGCCAAATGCTCTTCATGTGGAGGTCCTGGGTAATAGAACCCCAAATGGTTTCTAACCGAATGCAAAAACTCAGGACAGCGCATCTCCGCTATATTCCTGTTATCTTAAGGTGGCTTATCCGCGAACTAAAATTGCTTACTTGGGCCTCAAGTCTCCGCTCTGAGTCCCGGCTCAGTTCGGCGACTTGGTGCTCAAGGGTTGGGCCCTACGTGCCCGGGTTTTGGGGTTTTGTTAATTTTTTTGGTGGCCGAAAGCCGGTTTTTTGTGTTTTTTGTTAATGTTTTTGTAGGTGGCCCTGTGAGCAAAAATCAAAATTAGTATATAGTCTATATTATAATAATGAAAATATATAAATATTATACAATACCACAATACAGACTCTATCCTTGTTTGGGCAACTGGGCCCACTATGTGTTTGGCGATATGCGGTATCCTGGGTGTTTTGAGCTACGAACTATCTTCCTTGTGTTTTGTATTTTGATTTTTGGGATTTCTTCTCGCTCTGGTGGTTTTTGGGGTTACGTTTCCATTGGGGGGGGGGGTTTATTCTCTCTCTGGTATTTTATTTTTAACTACTATCTGTTGTTTTGGTCTTTTGTGCTTCCATCTGTGGAAAGCGTCATACCTCATAATCTCTCTTAGTATGTGACTGGGGTGGTTCTCTAATTCTGCGAACTTTGTCCTGGTCTTTTCCTTCATAGTGTCAGTCACTCTGATTAGCTGTAATACTCTGAAGAGGAATCTTTCAGCTAGGTATCTGTCGGTCAGATAGCTCAGCGGGCTGTGCGGCTGCCTCTCATTCGCTTCACTGTCGAATGGTTTAGTGGATGTGGGTCGAGCCCAAGCTCGGTGTACAGAAAACAAAAAAGTCTAACGCAGCAGTTTAAAATTCTAGATGAATCTGCGGCTTAGACTAGGATATGCTGGGTTCTGATCGGCCTATGGTGGAGCAGTACGGCAAGAGATAAGGGCTTGCGGCTCGGTGATACTCCTCCATAGATCCCTACCGGACGGGCGTAACGCCTAAAAAAACCGGATATATATATATATATATCTTGGTACGTTTACAGCTTCACTTAGGCTTTTGTTGTGTATAGCCTGTATTTGTTTTTAGTCGAGTTGCATGTGTGTCCCCATGCAAGTGACGCCTAGGTCAGTATGGGAAGGACTATACTGTTTATTAGCCTTATTTTAGTCTTAATGCGGACTTTGCTTTTCCTTCCTGCTAGGCCTCTTATATCAGCTCTTGCCATGTTGGCTTTTTGTATGGTGGCTTCTACATGTTTGCTAAAAGTTAGACCTTTATACATTATTACTCCGAGGTATTCTGCTTCGCTTTTCCACTCGATGGGATTATCTTACGCAGTTACCTGTTTTTCCGGTTGTTGGTGCCTCTTTTTAAAAAGTACAGCTTGCGTCTTATCGGAGTTTATTGCTATTTTCTTCTTTAGGCTCCATTCTTCTATGTCGTCTAGTGCTGTTTGTAGATTGGTGACCGTTATGTCTACGTTTCTATGTTTGGCCGCTATTGCTGTGTCATCGGCATGCCTTCTCTGGCGATATCTAGAACATTTATATATGTATGAAAATAGCTGCAGCGCCACTTTGAGAAGGCAATGTTTATGTGATTAGCAAAGTGTTTATTTTATAAAAAAATATACAATAATTTATTGTTAATGAGATGTTTCTCACTAAGTTATTGTCAGTTAGTTTTTTAGTAAGTGAGTAAAATAAAATTTTAACTACCTGTACTTCACTTAAATCCTAAACTCACTGAAAAATATGTATATGGCAATGTTGATTGACACACAGAATAATAGCATATTGAATAACCAAATAAAGTAAAGAAACAAAACGTTTCCAAGTACAAAAGAATCCAAAAACTTTAAAATTTAAAAAATTAAGAAAAATAAAAGCTGAAACGCTTTATTCATTACATTATGAGAAAAAAAGACATATTAGACTAGATTTAGAAAAGCATAAATAAAAGAGAAAGCACAATGTAAACAATTTTGTCAAGTACTGCTCGACTTTCCAACTAAATTCTTCTCAGAACAAATAAAAGAAATGCTTAAGTTTGTTTCAAACAAAGTGTATTTACCTCCTTCTGTCATCTTGTCAACATTGCGATACACGAGAAGAATATGCAAACAAAGACTTTAAATATATCTTATTAATTAGTAATGCTAAGCGTATTTATTCGTCCTATTTAAACAAAAAGCAAGTCTTGCTCTTTCTGCTTTTCTTGCGACTGGCTCTCGGAAATATCTGAATGAAGTTCGTCTAAGAAATTTATTTACACATAGTTTTTAGCCCTAGATTCGTTGTGTTTTATAATAAAGACGCCGGTAACGATTTTTAAGATAGATACAAAATTGACATGGATTCTACTACAACATTATAATTTTTGTTATAAATAATACGCAGATACGTAAAACTAAAAAATATTTTTCGAACGAGGCGATATATTAAGTATTTTCTTGCTTTACTTTCTGTCTTCAGAATGGGCGATCGCTCACAAAAATAAAAAAATACAAAGGTATTGTATTATATGCAAAAGTATGTAGGGGAGAGTGGTCTATAGTGGGACACTTTCAAACATTTCAGTCATTCAGGTGCATCTCTTATTTTTTTAACTCTTTGAACGTACACAATCACTGCTTTGGATATCTTCGATTATGTGTCAATTGGAGTTTTAGATAAAGTTAGTAGAAAGGACTGCATAATCATTGACCCAGTATGAACCATTTGTCCCAGTATGGACCAATATTGGTTCATAGTGGGACTCCTATTGGTTTATATCGGGACACATATGGTTCATACTGGGACTATAGAGTTGAAGCAGGAGATAAGTAGGTACTGATGGGAAATCAATATTATAAATATTTAAAAAATTATTTATATTAAAATTAACATTACAGAAAGCATTTAAAACATTTTATATGGAGAAAAATCGAACTGGAACTGTAGCTGATTTGCTGAACGTTCCGTTGAACCTATTGCGTTAGGTTTCGGTAAAATCTTTACAATATTATCTTGTTCTATTGTATCAATATCTTCTTTTTCGGGATGTGTAAATGTGTTACCCAATGTTTTATGAAGGAAGGAAATCACATATTCACCGTTAATAACATCTTCAACACATCCAGCATAATGACGAACAGTTTTCTTAGTAGGGTATTTCACAATAACAAAATCACCAATATGAATATCTGCCTCTAAATCATTGTCCTCGTCATCACAAAGTGCGTTTGATTCCATGTTATTATCCGTTTCGGACTCTTCACAGCTTGATTGTCTCTTGAACCTTTTTTTGGGTAATAAATCGACACTACATATGTTTTTATTTTTTTTAGTTTCTATTTTTTGTAATGCTCCAAACACTTGTTTTGTGACTTTCTGTTTCTTATTTTCTTTTAACTGTTTCTTATTTTGTCTCTGTCTATACTCTTCTTCTATTCTATCTTTTATAGGAGTGTCTGTAAGTACTAGTGATTGCCCCTTCTTTCTTTTGGTGATATTTTTTCTAGGGGGTGCTTTTGGATGAGGCCTAATTACTTCAGGTGTTATTAATATTGATGCTTTAGAATGAGAAGGTCCAGCTACTGGAGGTAAATCAGAAGGTTCAAAATAGGCAGTATTAATTTCATTTGAATCAACGGATATTTTCTCCATGGGAACAATATGAACTTCAGTGGACGACCCGGGAGGAGTGTTTGCTTCACTTGTATTTTGACGTTTTGGATTTGGTAAAGTTGCAACTTCAGACGGTCGATCTGTGACGTAGGACATCATGAAATCTTGGTCTGTGAAAATGTTGAAATCCAGCGGACAAATTCCAGTTTTCTGAAAACCTTTTAAAATATTGGTTGGGGTAAAGGCTAAAGGAAATGCTTTACCAACAATTTCACTTATGTTATAAATTGTTAAAGGTGAACCCGGGTGATTAATCATCCATTCATCTGATGCTCTATTGTAGTATGACTTAAAGGGTCCAAAGCAGGAAATATCCAAAGGTTGCAGCCGATTACTGCAGTGGGGTGGTAAGGTCAATAATACTATGCCACTATCTTTTGCTTTCTTCAAAACATCAACTGCATAATGGCTTTCATGATTGTCTAATATAATCAATATCTTTTTAGCAGGAGAGCAGTTAGTATGCTTAATAATATGATCCAAACATTCTGAAAATGTGTTCGAAGTCATCCAACCTGTAGGAAATGCGGAACCACCAGAACCAGGAGGAGCGTGTTGTAACATTTTTGGGATAAATTTTTTTCTTGGGAAAACCATAAATGGGGGAATAAAAGTACCATTTGCAGATATTACACAACACAGGGTTACTAAAATACCCCGTTCTCCTGAAGTGATTTTTCCGACTTGTTTGCAACCACTTTGCGCTAATATCTTTGGAGGCTTGTGCACAGTCGTAACTCCTGTCTCGTCTAAATTATAAATATCACTTGCACAAAATTTGTACTGTTGAAGCACTCTTGTTAGATTTTTAGAAAACTCACCAACATTGTGTTTGTTAAAGCTTGTCGCACGAGACAAACTGGTAGCTTCCGGTGTGCGTAACGTCAACCGAGAATTACGATGTCGGAAATTTTTCATCCACTCACTCCCAGCGGCACCATTTAAATTCCAAGTTTCCAAGGATTTATACCCATGTTTTGTGCAAACTCATACTTTTCTTTTTCGTCACCTGAGAGAGCCTTATATTTTGAAACATGACGCTGTAAAGCCGATTTTGATATAGTGTTTATTGCTGCTGCTTCTCTCAAGGTTTTCTGACCGCTAATTACTTGTAGAACTGCTTCCTTCATCTGGTTTGCCCTTTCCAAGTGAAGTATAGCACTATCTTCGTAATGATCTTGTAGCTTTCCCCTCGCCCACTTAGGCATTGTTAAAAGATCTGTAACAAAATTAAACAATATAAAAATTATCATTCTTACCTAATTGTTTTTATTCAACTGGAAACATCGATGTGTTTTACAAGTACCAAAAAAGTAAAAACATGTAATCAGAAACCTACTTTTCAATAAAAACCATCAGAAAAACCCTTAAAACATGCACTATTTACATGCGTCCCAGTATGAACCACTTTTTTAGATGTCCCAGTATGAACCACGTAGATATTTCCCAGTATGAACCATTCCACGAAAAATAAATTCTAACTGATTACTTAAAATAGGCAACACGAATACAAATATTCACTGGCCCATTTACTCTCTAATATCCTAACCTCAAAACATATTAAACAGGGTTTTAAAATGTTTACTAATAAAAAAGTTATAAACGAAATTATTTGACTCTTAATATAGAAATGGCATATATTGACTTACCTTTTTACTAAAAATATTAAATATTTTTCTTATTATTAACCGGAAACTGCAAATTAATCACAAACACAACGTGCACGAACATATATGACTCAACACAAGTGATTTGAGATCTTAGACGCAACGTACAAGGTTGCCAGATCAGTTGGCCCACTATGAACCATGTCCCAGCATAGACCACTCTCCCCTATACCATTAATATAAAAAGAAACACCAATACATTAACATGGGACGTTCTACCCTACTTATATGGTAGTAATTTCTTTAACGCATCAGAAAATTATAAATATCGAATCGCCTATCTCAAAGTAAAATATTAAAAATGTTGATTGGATTAACTTTACCAAACAGATCGAACAGGACATTAACTAAACTAACTTTACATCATCAAACGACATTGACTAGTTTTTAAGTACAATTTTACAAACCATCACAGCAGCTGCAGAGACGTATGTAAGACAAACAAAAATTTTAAAGAAACATAAACCTCTTCCGTGGTGGACACCTGAATACAGCCAAGCTATAAGAGTGTATAAGAAAGCTTTCAATAGACTAAAGCATCACAAAACAGACGAAAACATAACGAACTGCAAAAAACAAAGAGCTGAGGCACGATACATTCTAAAAAAGAATAGAGAAGAATCCTGGAAAAAGTTCATCTCATCTCTAAATACCTCTTTAAGCATAAGTACAGTTTGGAGAAACTTAAGGAAAATCTCTGGCAAAAGCCAACCATATAAGATTTCTTTTCTAGCAAAAAATAACAAAATAAGTAGTGATAGAAAAGAAATCGTAAATATGTTAGCAGACCAATACGAATTAAATTCCAGTGATGAAAATTACACTGATAATTTTAAAATACATAAAAACAACGTAGAAAAAAACATATTGGGATTCGACGGACATGAGATTCACAACCTTAACAAATAATGGTCAACGGCATAAGAATGCAGAAGGCAAAGGGAAACCACTGCATTAACGGCTCATAGAGCATCCCCAGGAAAATCACCATAGAATTGACACTGCAATTTCAAACCGTTACTAATCATGGAAAGCGGAGGCCAAGATTCGGCAGGAGAGAAGAAACATATTATTATTATTCCGGTAACAGCACAGAAGACCCGCATCACAAAAATGGTGTAGTAGTAACATAGAACTGAATAAATATGTGACCAATTTCGTACCAGTCCCTGATATAATAATATTACTCCAAATAAATACTCAACCATTTAAAACTAACATACTTCAAATCTATGCCCCGACTGCAGATAGAAAATATGACGATGAAGTCGAGAAGTTGTATGATCAGATCCAAGACATCTTACAGAAACTTAATAAACACGAAATTTTATATATTATAGGCGACTTCAATGCAAAAATTGGGGAAGGTCGACGAGGTCAGACTGTAGGTCCTTATGGTTTAGGATAACCTAACGATCGAGGACAGAGATTGTATGAATTCTGTAAAGAAAACGATATGATCATTGCAAACACCTGGTATAAACTACCCAAGCGACGACTATACACTTGGAAAGCCCCATTTGATGATGGCAATAACCCTGAGTCTTCAAGAAATCAAATAGACTATATACTTGTAAATGAGCGTTTCCGAAATGCCGTCAAAAAAGTCACTACATATCCTGGGGCAGATATTGGATCTGATCATCAACCACTCGTAGCAGATATTAAACTAAGGTTAAAACGAATTCAGCGACAAAAACCAAAAACCAATGTACTTAACTTTGACGATATAAACATAAAACATAACATTAAAAAAGAATTTAACAATAGAATAAAAAACATCGGAGAACAACTAGAAGATCCAGAAGAACTATGGAGTGAATTTAAAAACCAAGTTAACGAAATCTCCACAAACAATGATTATAGAAAAAACTTAATCAAGAAAAATAACTGGATGACAGACGACATCTTGAAATTAATGGAACAACGTCGACTGATAAAATCTAATGTAACAGAATATAGACACCTACAGAGAAGAATAAAAAAGGAGATCAAATTAGCCAAAGAAAAATGGATGAGAGAAAGGTGCGACGAAATGGAGGATGTAATATCTAAACACGACTTATTTAATGTGCACAAAAAACTGAAAGAAATGAGTAATATATTTAAAAAACGAGTTCCCTCTGTACTTGTTGACACTAATAACAAAATTATTGTAAATGAGCAAGAAATAAGAAAAGAATGGCAGCTGTATATATCAGAGTTGTTTGAAGATGACAGGAATAATATTGTCGAATTCTACCAAAACTGTACTGACGGCCCAGAAATTATGAAATGCGAAGTAGAACATGCTATAAATAATGCTAAAATTAGAAAAGCTTGTGGTCCAGATGATACACCAACTGAGTTGCTGAAACTAATAGAGAATGATAACATAAAAGTAGTAGTAAGACTTTTTAATTCAATATATAACACCGGAGTGATTCCCGCAGATTGGCTCAAATCCATCTTTATCGCAATACCTAAAAAACACAATGCGAGAAAATGCTCAGAATATCGATTAATTAGCCTAATGAGCCACACTCTTAAAATTTTCCTCAGAATACTTCACAACAGAATTAGACGCAAATGCGAAGAAGATCTTGAAGATACCCAATTTGGTTTTAGAAATGCTATGGGAACCAGGGAGGCACTTTTTGCGCTTAACATCCTATTACAAAAATGCCGTGACCAAAGAAAAGATGTATTTGCATGTTTCGTGGACTTCGAAAAGGCATTCGATAAAGTACAGCATGTAAAATTAATGCAAATACTGAAAAATATCCGAATAGATGACAAGGATATTCGTGTCATTAAAAATTTGTACTGGAATTAATGATGACATTGCTTATGACACTGCGATTCTAGCAAGTAGCATGGAGGAACTGAGTTGCCTAATGAGCAAGATACAAAAAACAAGTGCACAATACGGACTCAGACTAAATATCACAAAAACCAAATGGATGTTAGTAAGCAAAACCCAACAACCACCACAGCAACTGATATTAGACAATAAAAGAATTGAACACGTGGATTTGTACATCTACTTGGGAACAACAGTTAACTCAAATTGGGATCAAGCGAAGGAAATACGTATAAGAGTAGAAAAGGCAAGAGCATCGTTCACTAGCATGAAGCAAATTTTCACCTCTAAAAGCCTCACCCTACCTCTCAAAATTCGACTTCTGAAATGTTATGTATTCCAGGTTTTGTTATATGGAATGGAGGCGTGGACAATGACCGCAACATTGATGAAAAAAGTATAGGCCTTAGAAATGTGGGCTTACCGACGTATATTAGTATATCCTGGACTAGCACGTGACCAACGAAGGGTACTACGGATAGTAAAGAGAGAGGTAGGAATAAGTATAAAGAAAATAAAGTTGGAATACTTGGGTCACGTTATGAGACATAATAAATATAGAGTACTACAGCTGATCGTTCAAGGAAAATAGACAGCAGAAGGGGTCCAGGGGGGAGAAGACACTCGTGGCTCCAAAACTTACGGCAATGGTTCGGATTGTCATCTGCTGAACTATTCAGATCTGCCGTAAACAAAGTCAGAATAGCCATGTTGATTGCCAACATTCGGAACGGACAAGGCACATGAAGAAGAAGAACTGGAATCAAACTGCTATCGTAAAAATTGGAGATAACTACATCGATGAAATCCCCATACAACGAGGAGTCAGACAAGGTTGCATTTTGTCGCCAACATTGTTCAATGTTTACTCGGACGAGCTATTTAAAAAGGCACTTAAGAGACAACCATATGGAATAAAAATCAACGGGGAACTACTTAATGTGATTGGATATGCAGACGATACAGTAATTCTATCAGATAATATTGAAAGTCTTTAAATTCTGCTTGATTGTATTCAGGAGAGAAAATGGGCATTAAAATAAACTCAAACAAAACTAAATTTTTAGTGTTTAGTCGTGACCCACATCCCGATGCAAAGCTTCAATTGAACGGAGTCCAAGTTGAGAAAGTTTACAAAATGACATATTTGGGAACTGTGATAATGGACCAACTAGATCCAGATATAGAAATAAAACTTAGAATAGCAATGGTTAAGTGCTATGTTTGGTCTGCACTTTTGTATAGTGCAGAAGTGTGGACGCTAAAAGTATCAATTATGAACAAAATTGAAGCATTGGAAATGTGGGTTCTTAGACGAATGCTGAAGATACCTTGGACAGCAAGAAAAACTAATGAAGAAGTACTAAGGAGCGTCAACAAAGACAGAGAACTGCTAAAGACTGTTAAACATCGAAAAATGTCTTATCTGGGACATATAGTAAGGGGAAGTCGATATAAAATTTTACAACTGATCCTTAAAGGCAAAATAGAGGGCCGTAGAGGTGTAGGAAGAAAACAAGTTTCTTGGTTAAAAAACATTCGTGAATGGACTCAGATACCAAATGCAGGACAATTATTCCATATTGCAGAAGATCGAGAAGCCTTCGCAATGGTGATCGCCAACGTCGGATAGTTCTGATATGGCACGCGAAGAAGAAGAACGTTCCTTTTTCCTTCATAGAACTTGCTAAAGCCTTAAACTCTTCTAAAGATTCAAGCCTGGGACCAAACGGTATCCCCTTAGCATTTCTACTACATCTACAAGACAATAAAAAAAAATTATTACTAGACCTTTATAACTTTATCTGGAGTAACCAGGTTTTCCCATCAACTTGGTCCGAAGCAATAATACTACCACTTCTTAAACCTGAGAAATCCCGAACATCACCTGAGTCATATCGACGAATATCATTAACCAATATTATATGTAAAGTGTTAGAAAAAAATGGTAAATAAAAGACTGAGATGGCATTTAGAACAACAAAAACTTTGTTAAAGAAAGATTATAGGCTGATAACTTAGTTTTACTTGCCAAAGGAAAAAACTCTACATCTATTCAAAAACGTTTACAACAAATAATCAATAAGTTAGACTCATGGTCTAGGACTATCGGATAACAATTTTCACCGACAAAAACTAAATGTATTTTATTTACACGAAAACATAGCAATTTAATTTCACATCTTAAGCTTTATAATCAAACCCTCAGTTTCATAAATAATATCAGACTTTTAGTTATAGTTTTGTAACGACTATTTTACTTACCTCAGGGTAAGGACATGGAGTAGAAGATGTGGGCAAACAAAATAAATCGAAACAAGTGCGTACTGCACACAGGGTTTGGTAGGAGAGCTGGGGTCGTGGATAAGTAAAAGATAAGGGGGTTGGATTGGGGCAACTACAAAAAATGAAATAAAGGGATCATTAATCTCTTGGGATAAACAAAATAAAAATAAACAGAAAACACCTCAAGGAATTTAATATAGGGCGCCACTTGAGGTGCCTAATTATACCTATTACAACCACTAGTTGTAACTAGGGAAATAATTATACAACATCAAAAAAATATCTTTTTCAAATAAAAATCAAAAATGGGTTAGTTAAAAAAAAATAAATAAAATGTTAAGAAAACAAAATTTAACATTTATTTTTGTGTCACCACAAACAATTACTACATGAAGAAATACAAGAATACAAAAAACTTACGTGTGTCATCCGCTTACAAACTCCAGGAGTTGGAGATACTGCATAAAACTTACAAATGTTACCGCATTACAATTTTTAAATGTTACAATTTCTAAATTTTAACGAAAGCAATTATTGTTCTAAAAAAATATCTGTCTTTACTTTGAAATTAAACAAACAATAAACAGTTACCTGGATTCACATATTTCCACTTAACGAAAAAAAAAACTTGTTACATCTCTGGAGTATCTATCCGGACATCATCAGCGAAGAGCTTTATCCATTGGGGGCTGGAACTAGTACACTTGGAAAAACGGGAACTCTCAAAAAAACAGGAACTAAACTTGTTCAACTTTTCAACAGGAACTAGACTTTTCAAACATCTTAAAATCTTCAAAAAAACGAAACAGTGGTCACTCTTTCTAAAATGACATTTAAATCGAGCGAAAACTCCACCAATTTTGGCAAATTAATGCCGGTCACTTCATAATAGATAAAAATCCACCACTACTGCTACTTATTTCCACAAAAGGAGCCAAAAACAGAAAACCACAAATTCGACGACGAATTCGGATCCATACCTGAGCCTAATGAACTACTCGGGGTCCCAAGTATGAATTAAGATCCATACCTAACACTACGAAGACCCAAGTATGAATGACGAAATTAAGAATTCGTTCATATAAATTGAAAACAAACAAAACAACGGAAATTAAACCGTAAATATCCTTTTGCGACGTATAAAATTTACAACGCGACTTCAAATAATACATTAAAAGAATTTGCCGAAGTAAATATCTTTTGTATCGATAATACAACGGAAAGCACAGAAGATAAGATAGAATCCCTCAAGAAAACAATAGATGACATTAAAGACAATTTTATGAAGAACGAAGAAAGTAAGAATAAGACATGGATGACGACAGAGATTCTGCAACTAATGGAAGAAAGAAGGAAAAACAAGAACGATAACTCTATGTATAAAACATTACAGCGAGAGATACAGAGAAAGATCAGAGAAGCCAAACAGAAAGAACTGGAGAAAAAATGCCAAGAAATCGAAATTCTCCAAAGTAAATACGACGACTTCAACGTGCATAAGAAGGTAAGAGAAATTACAGGTAAATGTAAAAACAGAAGAGTAAGTAAACTTGTTAATGACAATGGAGAGATAATCGTGGACAAAGAGAGTATCAATAATACCTGGAAAAATTACATAAGAAATTTATTTTTTGATGAGAGAGAGAACCAGCCCCAATACCTACGGAAACAGGACCACCTATACTAGTGGCAGAAATAAGAGCAGCCATAATATCACTAAAAGAAGGTAGAGCTCCAGGACCAGACGGAGTACAATCTGAATTTCTTAAACTTCTTGATGATGAATCTTTAAGAGTACTATGTAAAATCTTCAATAATATCTATGACACAGGCAATATCCCAAAAGATTGGCTACTTTCAGAATTTATTACCTAACCAAAGAAACAGGAGCAAAAAAGTGCGGAGAATATAGGCTAATAAGTCTAATGAGCCATACATTAAAACTTTTTCTTAAAATTATACATCGTAGAATATATAAGCTATGCGAAGAGAGAATACAAGACACACAGTTTGGATTCATGAAAGGCGTAGGTACAAGAGATGCACTGTTTAGTCTACAAGTATTTATCTAAGCTTAGATCATTATCCCTCCAGATACTGACAGAGAATGTAGCGTAGAAGTAATTTTAAACTGTTTGTCCTCGTTTTAGTGTAGTGTTTTGTACAATTTATGTTATTTTTAATGTTTCCACATCCTACGCTTGCCGGATAGTTCACATTTTGACGAAATGCCCCTGAAGATGCTATTTTAAGTGAAAGTACTTGGGCTAGATTTAATTAACTTGTGCTCGATAATAGCCTTATTTTCAAAGTTCATTTATTCGAGCATTCAACCTCATTTCATTTAAAATTGAAAATGCTACAGTTTTCGACCAAAAGTTCTCCTGGAAAATACATACAGAAAAACTTAAAAAATCATGCCAAGCAGGATTAAATTTTATGAAAACTATTTCCAGCAAAAACTGGGGAGCAGATCAAAATATCCTATTACATGTATATAAATTTTTAGTTACATCCAAACTCAACTATGGTACGATACTTTATTCACCAACCTAAGTATTAGTATTGAACATCTTAGAAACTGTTTGAAGATAATTGATGAAGATAATATTGATGTCTTGGTAGACCTTTTTAACTCTATATACAAGACGGAACACATACCCAAAGAATGGCTTCTCTCAACTTTTGTAACGATTCCAAAAATCACAAATGCTAAAGATTGCAATGACTATCGGACAATTGCATTAATGAGCCACACATTGAAAACCTTCCTTAAAATCATACATAACAGAATCCACATGAAAATTAGAACAAGAAATAAGTGATTCACAGATGGGTTTTAGAAAGGGTCTAGGAACTAGAGAAGCATTATTCGGAGTCAATGTTCTGACACAACGATGTCTGGATATGAATCAGGACATATATGCTTGCTTCATAGATTTTAAAAAAGCTTTTGACAGAGTTCAACATGAAAAGCTTTTAAGTATTCTTAAGACCAAAAACATAGATAGTAGAGATCTACAAATTATATCGAATCTGTATCAAAATCAGAAAGCAAGAATAAGAGTCGAAGGAGAACTGACAGAGGAAGTAAGTATACTTAGAGGAGTTCGACAAGGGTGCATACTTTCACCACTCTTATTCAACGTCTACAGTGAAGTGATATTTCAAGAAGCTTTATTGGATATTGTGGAAGGTATTTTGGTCAACGGAAATAGCATTAATAATATTAGATATGCGGACGATACGGTCATATTTGCAAGTGACATGGAAGATCTACAGTACATAATACAACATGTATACAATGCATGTGAAAGGTACGGACTGCAAATGAATCTCAAGAAAACGAAATCAATGATATTCTCAAAAAAAACCACAAAATGTAGATAACCTGATCATCAATAATACAACGATCGAAAGAGTAACAACATATAAATATTTAGGAACGTGGCTAACCGAAGATGGAGATCAAACAAAAGAAATCAGATCTAGAATAGAAATGGCAAGAAACACGTTCATAAAATTGAAGAACTTACTTTGCAACCGTAACCTTAATCTAGAGATCCGCACAAGAATGCTACGTTGTTACGTTTTTTCTACTTTACTATACGGCATGGAAGCGTGGACAATAAAACAGTCTGAAATCAAAAAATTAAACTCCTTTGAGATGTGGTGCTACAGGAGAATCCACAGAATATCGTGGACTGAAAAAGTAACTAATATAGAGGTGTTACAAAGAATGAAGAAAGAATGTGAAGTCATAAAAACTGTTAAAATTAGAAAGATTCAATATCTGGGTCATATAATGAGGGGCGAGAAGTACGTATTACTTAGGTTAATTATTTAAGGGCAGATACAAGGGAAGAGAAACCCAGGACAACGCAAAATATTCTGGCTAAGAAATTTGAGAAAGTGAACCGCAGACCGCGGCCAATAAAATTAAAATACCGATAATGATTTTCAACCTCCGATAGAAAAAGGAACCTAAAGAAGAAGAAAAAAGAAGAAACTGTTTAAAACACAGCTTTTCGTATAGCTGCAGGTGCGTTTCGAACGACACCAGTTAAAAGTTTGCAATGCTTAACAGGAGAACCATTTCTAAGTTTACGATGCAAATACCTTGTTCTTTCATATGATTTTAAAATAATTGTGAAGCTCACTTCACACTATCAAACGTTTATATACCAATAATATAATTGCCTGACATATCCAATTAAAAATGGAGATTCTAAATAATAATAAGATCACTATTGACTTCGTGTTTGTTTGATCACATTCAAGTGAGTTGAAGTCAGAAATAAAATATAAAGTGCGTGGTAAAATAAGTGGAGTGCATCACAAAATAAACTCAAGGAAATCAAACAATTAGTGAAACCGTGGCTCCAACCTACAGCAAATAGGCAAGACCCATTGCGACTAGGACTTTAACTTTACACATAAACGCTTCTTTACGCGAACTGTGCCGCCAATGTGTAAAATTTTTTTTTTATTTAAACATACAGAACCCACATCAACCACCAAGGGTTATTAGTGGGGGGACATACACAGTAGTACAGTTTGATAAATTAAAGTTTATTATAAATGTTTATGTCTTTTAGAAACTGCAATAAATCCGAGATATTTGTCGTAAGCGCACTTCTCAGGTTTCCACTAATTCCTCGGCATGTTCTCTGAGGTTGGAACTGCGGACAGTCGACTATCAGATGCTTCACGGTGAGTTGAGTAGAGCAGTAGGTACAAATTGGAGCTGGTTCTTTATTTAGAAGGTGTTGGTGTGTTAGTATTGTGTGGCCGATTCGAAGACGATTTACGATTACTTGATCTCTTCTTTTTCCTTGTTGTGGTAGGCTGGAGTCTACTCGAGGCTTTATTGTTTTCAACTTAGAGTCTGTTGCATCCCAGGTTGCTTGCCATAAATTTATTATATGATTCATGGACTGTCGTTTATGGTCGGTGTGGGGATATTTAGTAATTTCTGGAACATTTTCATTTTTGATGGATTTTAATGCTAATTGATCAACTTCCTCGTTGCCTTTAATGCCAATGTGTGAAGGTATCCAGATAAATATAACCTTTTTATTTATATGGTGTAGTGCATTAAGTTCATTTCTTATATTTTGTGCAATAGGATGGCTAGGGTAAAGTTGATTATTCCAAGTCTTTTTGAAAAAGTTCCCAGTTTGCTGATTTTATTTTCCATCTTTGATATACATTCGGATTAAGAGGTTGGTTTGTCTCGATTGAAATAAGTAAGGGGAAGTGGTCACTGTCGTGCAGAGTTTTTGCTGTGTTCCATTGAAACATGTGTGCTAGTGATGGGCTACACAGAGTCAGGTCAATTGCAGAGAATGATCCGTTATATGAATTGAATCTTGTTGGCTTTCCAGTGTTTAATAAGATTAAATTTGATTTATTTATCAGACTGTGTAGAAAGTTGCCACATTTATCGATTTTTTGGCTACCCCACGCTGGGTGATGGCAGTTAAAATCGCCTAGAATTACTTTGGGATGGGGTAATTTTTCTATGAGTGCTGTTAGTTCATTTATGTCGTCTTGGTTAGGATGCGGTAAGTATATATTACAAACATTGATGTTTTTACTGTAGGTAATTGACACAGCCACAGCTTCCAGGTTTGTAATAAGTGGAATGATTTTTGCTTCAGTGTCATTTCGAATGAAAGTAGCTACTCCACCACTAGCATGCATTCCATTTCTGTTTTTCAGAAATGGCACATAATTTCTAAGTGTTACAGAATTGTTTTTAAAGTGAGATTCTTCCAGACAAATTACAATGGGGGAGAAATCGTTTATAAGAAGTTTTAATTGCTCAAGGTGGGTGTAGAATCCGTTTAGGTTCCATTGAATTAAAAATGTATCAGACATTATTTATCCTGACTAATTGTGTCGTTGTCAGATTCTTCTGTAGATGAATAATAATTTGAGGATAATTTTTTCTTAATAGTTGTAATTGTTCTTTTTAAAGAGGGATTTTGAATATTTGCGTGGATAAAAGTGAGAATGTCAATAATTTCGGATATTTCATTGGTGTATTCTTTTGCTATAAGTTCAGGGTTTTTAGAGTTAGTGGCATTTTCTAAAAATAGGCATATTTCTGAATAACCTATAGGAAAGGGCGGATTTTTTTGTTCTATTAAGTTTTTAATAGGATCGAGGACAGCAAATGTATTTTCAGTCGACTTGGCCCTTTTTTTTGGTTTAGATGTTTTGGGAACAGAGAAGACGTCTTGTGATGTGGGAATATCAGAAACATCTGGAGAATTTGATAATTGTCTTTTGGCCTTATCTTTATTTAAAGATGGGTTATCGTTGCTAGTTATAGATAGGGTAGGAGCTGGAGGGTTATAGGGAATGTTGACTTCAGATGGAGTTTTATTGGTGGTTTCAGTTAGCTCTATATTGGTTTGGTTATTTGAATTAGGATTTTCAGGTACTTCTGTTTCCATTTGTTCACTGGGCGAATCCGTTGTTTGAATGCAGTCAACTTCTCGGTGTCCTATTGTTCGACATTTAGAACAATTAAATTCGTCTATAGAAAGGTATATTCGATATGTTGTGGAATCAAAAGAAATGTTGAAAGAGTCTGTTATGGATAAGTTTTCTAATGGATTGATGTAGATTTGCCGCCGAAAACTTAGAACATGGTTATATTCTGTCTCAGACATACCCACTCGAAGAAATGTCATTTTTGATATGGCTATAATTCCCATTTTCTTGAGTTCTTCTTCTATAACTTCGTTTGGAATGGTTGGACAAACATTCGAGATGACTAATCTTAATGCTGGAGTTATTAATCTGCGGACTTCTACTTGCACGTTGCTGATTTTGACGTATTTGTGTGAATCAATGAGTTGGTCTACTATTCTTTTAGAAGATAAATAAATGCAAATGCGGTTGTTTGCAATTTTCGAGGCAAAAACTATGTTCTTTGGAAGGACAAGTGATCCAATGGCAACTATATAATCATGAATTTTAATTCCTTCTATGGCAGATAGTACAATAGCTTGGTCTTTTGCCGGATATTTGAATGAAGTTAGTATGTTTGAGTATGTAGATGGTGTGGTGTTTTTTGAAGGATTATTCTCTTTTGGATTCATTTTTGGTTAATAATTTTTGTCTTTAAATTTATTTATCATAGTCAATTTTTTACCCGTGCCAATCCGGCTCTGTATTATCAGCAGAGTTTTAAATAAAACCCGCTCTGAAACCGGTTGAAACGGCCTTTGTGATAATTTTGTTGACTTTCAGAATATGTTGTAATTATGTATTATTGAGAATATTAATTTTACTCACTGCGATTGTAGACCAATCGATGAAAAGCACTGTAGATTTTTGTAGTAAACACTTTTAACTATTTTTGATCACTTTAATCTATTATTCACTTTAATCTATTATTCAAATTAAATTATAATTCTAAAATTGTCAAGAAACACTCTCCGTAAAGCATATACTAACTTAATGCAAAACATTTGAAGCAGCAAGAAAGAAGCACACTATAGCCTTAGGAAAAAAACATGAACATTAAAAACAATAAGTTATCTTAAAGACTCAGGACTGTATCAATTATTGTAATTTTTTCTAACTTTACCTGAATTATATTTTTTAGGTCGCTAATACTTAATCCTTATGATTACAGCGTAAATAAATAAAAAAACACCAATACAATAGCTGCAACAAAGATGGAATGATTTCGAATACAGTTTTATGTAACAAATATAACCAAAATTGGATTTTTTTTAAACCTTTTCTATTGTCAAGTAACATCTAGTTATTTTAATTCTTGTTGTTATTATTCATTTATTGATATAGTTCGTAACTTTGTGTTTTGTTCTCCCATTGTTTGTTTAATAGTATTGCGACTACACTTCTAGCTCTTATCAATTTTACTCCGCTGTAAAATGTCTACTGCTTACAGCAAAACGTTTGGTATTATTGGAGAACCTCATTTCTACCCTCTTTAAATTTTATATATCATGTATCGACGTACTTAAAATTCAGAACGGGCACTATTCCTGTTCCGTTTTTTTAAATCGAATTCGGAACTGCATTCGTCCCAGTTGCACACGCAGTTAAAAATAATTTCTCGGATAATAGTCCTATTTGAGGATTCGGAAAATTTATATTATAAAATGCAAAGCGGCGCGGAAAATGGGCTGTTATTGTAAAATGAATCGCATATGCTGCCATATGCTGGAATGAAATGGAATGGCCAATATATTTTTACAATTTTTCTGCAGGTGTTCAGGCTACGTTCAATTTCTACGGATATATTCAATTGCATTCGTTTTTCGGTACATGTACGTGTGATTTTGAACGTTCTACGGGTATTGTTACAAAAAATATATTCGATAAAGGCAATTTGGACAGTTATATGATCGTAAAACTTTATAAATATTTTTGGAAATTAATCTCGAATTCACATATCTACTCTTTGTATTTAAAGTGTTCAAACTTTACCGATTAATAAAACTTAATGATAGCTAATTAGTCTAAACCAGGCTCATTTTAATAGTCTGGAAATATTTCAGAGAATAGATATAATCCGATAATTAGTTATACTGGATCGGTTACCGATTGTTTAATAAAATAGGTTGAATTGTTGCCACTTTCCACAGACCTAGATGAACTGATGTTTTTAAAGTTAAATTTAAAATATATAATAATGAATTTAGAAATGCTGTTATGAAAGTTTTAACTTCACTATAAATCTCATCAGACCCTTTGATATACTTGGGTCTTCTTCCGGGTAGTCCGAAAGCATTCACTGTATATTGACGTTTGTTCTGCATAGTAGCTTTACTATTTTTTAGTATGCCAGATATTATTATTATATTATATTTTTCTAAGGTTGCATTTCTGTTGTGTGGAATAAAAAAACATATTCAGTGAGTACAAGAAAACTCATTGAGATTTGTTATTATTTACTTCAGAGAATAACTCATCAGATTACATCATCATCAATCAGCCAATCGCGTCCACTGCTGGACATAGGCCTCCCTCAGTTCTTTCCAGTGTTCTCTACACTGGGCCGCTTGTAGCCAGTTTCCCGCTACACGTTTTATATCATCGGTCCATCTAGTCGGTGGTCGTCCTCGGCTTCTTTTATAGTTTCTGGGCCTCCATTCCATAATACGTCTTGTCCACCGTCCATCTTGTGTTCTGGCTAAGTGCCCTGCCCAGTTCCACTTAAGCGTCGTGGTTCTTTCGATGACGTCTTGAACTCCTGATCTGTGCCTGATTTGTTGGTTTGTTATGTGGTCTCGAAGGCTCACGTTCAGCATTGCACGTTCCATGGCTCGTTGTGTAACTCTGAGTTTATTCGCAATTTTGCGTGATGTAAAGTCTCTGCTCCATAAGTTTGTATAGGCAAAACACATTGGCTATAAACCTTTCGCTTGAGATACATGGGAATTGAACTTTTTAGAATATGGCTTAATTTGCCAAATGCTGCCCATGTTAGGCCTATTCGCCTCTGTATTTCATGTGTTTGATTGTATCTGCTTATTTTGATTTTGTGTCACAGATATTTGTAAGTGTCTGTTTGTTATATGGTATTATTGTCAATAGTTATATTTTCACTTATTACGAGATTTGTTATAAGTTTAGTTTTCTCAAAGTTTATCTTTAATCCTGCTCTTTCAGACAGACTTTTAAGCAACTGCATCATAAAAACTGTATCATGTAAGTTATGCGCGATTAATACAACATCATCTGCAAACCTTAGGTGATTTCTTTCTCCACCTATATTGATGCCCATATTTTGCCATTGAGTGCTCTTAAATATTGACTCTAGAGCTGCCGTGAACAATTTTGGTGAAATATTGTCTCCTTGTCTAACTTCTCGACCTAAACTGAATTTTTCTGTGTCTTTGTGTAGTCGTATAAAATATAAAAGCCTTCTTGTAATTGACAAATGCAAGAACCAGTGGTATGTTTTACTCGATGCACTTTTCTTTGAAAATCTTTATGGTATGCAAATGGTCATTTGTGCCATATTCTGCCCTGAAGCCTCCCTGTTTTTTGGCTAATAGAAATCAAGTTTAGGTGTGAGCCTCTTTGTTGATATTTTTATAAATTTTCACTTATGCTTTTTTTCTTCGAAAATTCAATTGGGGTGCACCTGGGTGATGTTTTCTATAGTATTATCCACTAACTTTGGATAGATGTATCTAGTAACCAAGTAAAGATGGGTCACCACCAACTCTATAAACATTTGTATTTGCATCCATTTGATCGGTACCCCCCATAAATGCATTGTATTTTCCAAAACAATTAGGTCTAGGAATCCCTATTTTCTTCTTTTTAAGTCGATGAGTAGCAGCTTGCATTTCATATTGAAGAAACTCAATGAACACTTGATGCTACAGTAATGACAGAATTATTCATCCAGCATGTAACCATTACTTGTTGATCTGTGGTTACGGCATAGTCATCAAGTCGGCATGGTCGGCAAATACCTCTAGGCATCTTTTTTAACCCTTTTACTGGCCGTGGAGTGGACAATTCTTTGTTAAGTCTATTTTCTCTAACCGTTTCTGTTGCTTCATAACCATTCTCTTTTAATCAAAAGACTGATATGTTTTTTGTACACACTTATGACAAGTCAAAAGAAAAGGCAAAAAAGTATTTTTGAAGTGTGTATATTTTTTAATAATTCCTAGCTGAGCGCTTTCGGCTTTACAAAGCCATCATCGGAGCTATGCTACAATAAAATGTTTTTATAAGTAACTAATTGGTGAAGATTTTAATTTTATACTTACGTCAATTTATAAATACCACTACAATGGAGAGATCTCATTTCCTTATTTGTTGAAATTTTGATTTTTTTAATTACTTAGTTGTTAAAAATTCTTAAAAAACATACAAAAAACCGACACTGGACTTCACAGACACATTAAAAAATTTTTGTCATGGTACGGGTGTAAGAACCCGACCATTGTTTGCTATGAGGAGGTAGACAGAATAGAACTAATGAAATCAAATGTCGGTCCCTTTAAACGATTTTTCAAAAGTGACAGTTGACAAATGTCATGTATAGGAAATAGAGATTGTTTTAAATTCTTACAAAATTATTTAATAGTTTGGAATTACTAATAGTCATCAAAGACTTTCTAAAAATTAAGTTTTTAAGCTTTTAAATTAAATCTTATGTGTTCATCACATCATACAGAATGATATTAGTTTGTAAATTGACTCAAGTCATTGATCAAGGTCAATGTATGTTCAATCTGACAGTCATCCCTAAGAAACAAGGGTTCAAATCGTTCAATAATAATATAAAGAAGAAACATGGTATTAATGTTACATGATCTGATATTTAAGTGTATTGAGAATTGTATCTCTTGATGGAAATTTGTAAGAAATTTGCATAAAATTTTTTTAAAGAATATATTTTCATGTTTCAATTAAGAATAACTTGTCAAATGAATTACAAAATGTTGTAAATTTATAGTAAAGTTTAGAATTTTTGTTTAAAAATATAAAATTATGAAAAAATGTAATAAGATTGCATGAGGTCACCCTTCTTCCTCTAAAGTCTCCCATAATAATTTAAAAAGAGGTTTATAATTGCAATTGAGGTTGATTTGTGTGTTTAAGCAACAATCAGGGTTTAGTTTCATTTCTTTGGTTATCTCAAGATCTTCCAAGAGATTCATGAGTCTAAAGTTTTTATTGGGAATGTTGTGTAAAATTTTACTGTTTTCAGAAGGAGAAAAGGAATGATTATTAAATTTAATGTGATATCCAAAGTTTGATTTTTCTGGGTTATTGAGGTGTTCTTTGATTCTTTGATTCAGAGTTCTCATTGTTCTACCTACATAAGTCATATTACAGTCACCACAGGACAGCTTGTAAATACCACTTCTGTTTAGTTTGTCAACTTTGTCTTTGGTCTTGCTGAAGATGGACTTGATGTTATATTTGGTTTTAAAGGAGATGTTTAAGTCACTGATTTTATTAACAAGTACTCTTGAAATTTTTTCTGAAATTGGTCCTAAGTAAGATAAGGATCTATATATTGAGATTTTTTTTTATCAACACTAAAAGCTTGGTTTAGTCTCTTTTTGAGTATAGATTTTCTAATGACTTTATCAACAGTAGTAGAAGGAAAACCATTGTTGTTTGCTATCTGTTTAATGATGGAGATTTCTTTATTGTAATTTTCTTGAGACATAGGGATATTAAGAAATCTGTGGACATAACATTGAATAGCTGCCATCTTGTGTTGAAATTTTTTAAAAATTAAATTTTTTAATGTGTCTGTGAAGTCCAATGTCGGTTTTTTGTATGTTTTTTAAGAATTTTTAACAACTAAGTAATTAAAAAATCAAAATTTCAACAAATAAGGAAATGAGATCTCTCCATTGTAGTGGTATTTATAAATTGACGTAAGTATAAAATTGAAATCTTCACCAATTAGTTACTTATAAAAACATTTTATTGTAGCATAGCTCCGATGATGGCTTTGTAAAGCCGAAAGCGCTCAGCTAGGAATTATTAAAATATACACACTTCAAAAATACTTTTTTGCCTTTTCTTTTGACCATTCTCTTTTAAATAATAAAGAAAATCGATGGATGTGAATAAGTTACCAAAATAAAAATAGTATGGCAAATATCTAGTTTCCTCGGGCATTTCTTCAATAATCTACAATAACGGAGCTGTTACTTACCAAATTTTTCGTAATGCTCTCTATTAGAATTTGGCATATTTTCCTGATAAACCTCAAAATTAATAAGGTACCTAACCGTTTTTGGAATTAAGACAATAGACTTTATATCTACACCGGTTGGGTTTTCGTCGAATATACTACTTACATCTGTATTTTCCAAAGTATTCTATCATGCTTTCACCATAGGCGATTTCTTGATCCGGAAGATAATGTCTTAGAGTTGGTTTTTATCTTATTTGTATGTGGTCTGAGTTTAGTTAGTTTATCGTTGGCTTCAAGAATAGTGTTATTGGCGCAATGTACGAATCTCATGATCTAAATAAATCTGTCACGGCTCATGGAATATAAACGGCTGTGCTTCGCATATCATCTCAGACTCTCAGTAACCTTTTTTTGATGGCTTTTTATCATAACCAGAGACTATTCGCCCCGTGCGTGACCATGGTAGGGGTACATTGAAACGATGCCAGCGTGCGTAGCGGCGAAATATGACAAAATTGGAATATTGGACAAAATATTTTTACGCATAAGTTTTATCAAAAATGTGGTTAAATACATGTTGCGTATTTAATTCTGCTAATAATAGCAAAAACAGTGAGTGTAGTTTTTATAGGTTTACAAAGATTACATATAAATCAGGGAAAAGAAAAAGATGAATTCGTGCTATTAATATGAAAAAGTAAATATCACATAATTTTATTTTTATGCAATTAAAATAGGAAAATTTTAAATAATTTACCTTGAATGATATTTCATAAGGCTTCAATCTACCTGCAGATGATTTTAGCTTTTATATCATAATTTTTACTATTATTGTTTTTAATTATATGCTCTTTTGCGTGAAAAACTTGATTTGCCAGTACTAGATTTTTCCCTTTCTTTTCCGTTTGGAGTTTTCCGTTTGAATTTTGAGAAACTCAGCTTTTAATACTACATTTATTTTGTACATAAACTGAAAAAATATAGTTAAAAAACTAATTTATTAATAATTGTCAATGTCGCATGTATTTAACAATGCCAAACATATGTCATATTATATTTAACCTGAAAATTAGGACTCCAAAATTGTCACATGAAGGCGGTAGGTGTCGCATCAGTCACGAACGGAGCGAATAGAGAATTACTTAAAAGCATTTAATTTTTGAATTGAGCGTATCGAGTAGCCTCAACAGAAAGTAACTGTATATTATCAGTAATGAAAAGCTCGAACAGATCAACTGGTGACATATTGGCATTTTTCGAGAAATTTGATATTGAAAATATGTTTTGGTTTGTAATCTCGGGTAAGTCACGATTTTTTAACTAGTATACTATTTTTTTTTATTTTTACCAGATTTAGTACTGAGTTTAGTATTACATTCATTAGAGTCTTTATGTGCAATATCTTCAGTATTTTCATAATCGTCAGTACCAATTCATTCCCCACTATTAAATACTATTTCTGTAGAAGCTTGCAGCAGATTAATCTCCGGAATCTTCGTCTGATTCTTCTTGGCTTTCCGGGGGTTCTCTATAAACCCAATCAACTGTTTCATTATCAAAATCCTCATAAAAATGTTCTTGGACTGTCGATATGTACCAAAAAATTTACAAAAAACATTTTTGTAGTTTTAACAAATTGCGTACCGCAAAAGAATAACGTGCCATATAAAATATATGGACAAAAACACAAAATTTATAATCACTGGGTATATCTGATGCTCCTAGTTTACATGCATAAATGTTATTAACTTTTAATAAAACACATTCCCATTCGTAGTCAACACAAAGACGAACTCTTAACATATCACAACAACAAATAATTTTCAAATATATTTTGCTTTCGCCAGCAACTAAACTACATACTAACAGACCTAATAACGTCTATTAAGGTTCTAAAGGTCATACTTTAAGCGCTGTAAGTCACGATAAAAAGATTGTTACTTAGTGTATGGCACCCTAGTACCTAATCTTAATATCAGCTTCATCTTGGCTCTAAATCTCAATCAGTCCTACTTGAATCTTTAAAAGTGTTTTAGTTATGCTTTCTATCACTTGAAAAAGCAACGATATGATTTAAAACGATATTTTCTTTAGGCTACAAAATTAAAAAAATCAAATGCTTGCTATTAATTTTTAAGAGTGATGCGAATTATTTTATATGATCGTAATTATAATTATACAAGTCTACGGAAATAACGGCTCTTAGCTTACTTGCGCTCCCACCATTTTTAGGATCGCGAAGTAATCTTCTTTCACCATTTTTTAATAATTCGTACGTAATAAACCGGCGACATTACTAAGATACCCTAACAGTAAGGTTTTAGTAACGTTAGAGTTGTACATATTTTATGATATACACATATTTTTAAATCAAATAAATCTGTAGCAAAAGTATCTGAAAAAATTAAAAGTTTTTGCAACATGACACAACTAAATCGGTTATAAAAGTCGAAAACTTCGTTATCTCAACATCTAGCACACATAAACACGCAACGATGGCTACGTCATAGCCACGTAACACCAATTTAACGCCGTTAGGGTGGCAAACTGAAAGTTTAGCAGTAATTTCATTAGGCGCAGATGTGGCGAAACACTTAAGTTCGCCACTGGTTTCTTCTGCCCAGAAAACCGATCGTTGCCATTACCAAACAACATGATATAGGACCTTCGCGGAGTGGAATGAATTAGGCCAGTGTGGACTAGGTGATCGAGTTAATTTTGGCTTAATTTGAAATTTCCAATACAAATTTGAAAAAAAAATATAGTGCTCGGCATGAAAGGCTTCCAAACAAAGTTACTTCAGGACTATTAAGAAATCAGGATCATCAGGAATGAAGAGACGGGGAAATCATTTTTAATATGACTGTTATGAGAATTCTCATAGAGACGGGGAAATCATTTTTAATATGACTGTTATGAGAATATATGAGAAATAATATGAGAAAAATTCTCACTTCTTTGGTATCGGATTTATTTTTTATTTTTTTTTATTTATTTAATTAACGGATATACCATTTTTGAGAGAAATATGACGTCAACCTTTACAAAGCTTATATATAGGTTGCGTTAATAAAAAACAAACCAAAATTAAAATCAAACAAAATTCAATTAAAGTAGTAGCTTAAGTTATTAAATAATGCTCAAAATCTCTCAAATGATTTCTTAAATGTTGCTGTAGATATTCCAAATAACTCTAAACTATTGCTGTGCTCATTGGCAGTTCGTAAAATTCTTGTAATGGGTTCATTTTGGCCATAATTCGTAGTGTGGAATGGAATGTTGAAAATCTCAGTGTTACGAGTTCTTCTAGTATTAACATTAAAATTTATTAAACTTAGTAACTCTGGATCTTGAACATATCCATTTATAATTTTAAAAAGGAAACATAAATCCGCTTGACATCTTCTATCATGTAGTGATGAGATATTTAGTATTGACAGTATATCATCATATGTGTATTGATGTCTAATAAAACCAATTTTGTAAGCACATACCCTCAAGAATTTATTTTGAACTCTCTCGATACTGTAGATGTCACTGTTATATGAAGGAGACCAAATGAGAGAACCATACTCCAAAACTGATCGAACTAAACTACAGTATAACATTTTTAAAGTTTGTACTGAAAACTGATTACAGTTTCTAAGAATAAATCCCAACATTTTTAAAGCTTTAGCTGAAGTTTCGTTAATGTGATATTTGAAAGTTAGTTTAGAATCAAAATTTATACCTAAATCTTTAATATTATGACGTGCCTCTAAAGGTACATTATTTATACAATAATCATAATTTACAAACTCTCTTGTTCTTCCAAAAGTAATTTTAAAACATTTTTGTATATTTAAGTATAGCATGTTTACCTCACACCAACTAGCTAAGCTTTTAATGTCATTCTGTAACAAAGAGGCATCAACTAGGTCATTAACTATTCGAAATATTTTAAGGTCATCAGCAAACATTAGAAATTTATTATTTTTAATCACTGAGGATATATCATTAACAAATATATTAAATAAGAGAGGTCCAATATGAGACCCCTGAGGAACTCCTGAGGTTACGGATACTCGTTGAGATAAACAATTTCCATATTTAACATACTGACATCTACCAGATATATAACTACCTATTCACTCAATTATTTTACCTCCAAATCCATAGCCATTTAATTTAGCAATAAGCAGATCATGGTTAACTCTATCGAAGGCTTTTGAGAAGTCTGTGTAGATAGCGTCAACCTGACCCTTCTGTTCCACTGAATTAGCTATAAAATTCGTATACAATACAAGTTCGTGCATGTAGACTTACCCTTAGAAAAGCCATGTTGTCCAACATCAATTAAATCTTTACAATTTCATGTCAAAAAGTTATTTCCAAGACACTCAAAAAGTTTGGGTAATACAGATTGGTTACAAACCGCTCGATAATTTTCAACATCATTTTTATTACCAGATTTAAAAATTGGTGTTAAATAACTAGTCTTCCAAAGATCAGGAAAGATGCCGGTACTCAATGAGGAATTAAATAAGTAGCAGATAGGTTTTACAAGAGTAAAAATGCAATGCTTGAGAACATAAGCTGGCAAACAATCTGGTCCGAGCGATAATTTCCAATGCATCTTTAAAAACAAAAATGGGGTCTGATTAATTTTAGAATTAGAATATGTAGTTGAGAAAAACTTACCAAATAGATTAATTACGTCTTGAGCATTATCACTTGTACTATCACCGTAGAACATATTAGATGGCAGATTATAACTTTTACGTTTATTATTGATATACTTCCAAAAATGTCGAGGATTAGATAGAATCCCATTCTCAATTTTGAAACCTTCTTATGTACTTCTTATGTACATATATGATAACACTAGGGCTAGTTTTAGGATAAGATTAATACGTGTAATAAGGCACTTACAAACCAATTTATAAAATTGTAGTTTATAGATATACCTAAAAATAGAAACGACTTATTTTGTAGAGCTAACGACATAGAGCTAAAATGCAAACAAACCATTTTATATTTCAAAAACAGACGTAGTGTCCATGTAGATGGCTTATAGTCCCCTAATGATTCGCGTCTGCGGAATTTATGTACTATTCTCTTCTATTTATATCAGCTTCTCTTGGTTTTTGTTAAAATTGTGAGTTCATGATCCAAAGCAAGAGTATTGATGTTCATTATTATAGATGAAATCATTCATTTTGACACTGTTTTTTTAATAATGCTCTTCAGTACCAAATTAAGAAGCACTGTGTATAATGAGTGTAAATCTGTGTAAATCTACGGACTCTACACTAGATGATTTAAACAGATTTATCTTAAAATCAATGGAAGACATAAAAATTGCAATAGCCGCTTTTTTAGATATAGTAGGGGCATTTAATAATGTTACTACCAGCTCTTTGATAGGAGATATGAGTGGACGAGGCGCACCTGTGGTAACATGCAGATGGATAAGGGCACCCCTGGAGAATAGGACAGTAATGTCCACTCTGGGTAAAACAACCATCAAAGCAAAGGTAGGTGGAGGCTGTCCACAAGGAGGAGTTCTGTCCCCTCTACTTTAGGCAACCTTGTTAGATGATTTTCTCAGAAATCTGTACATAGAAGGATAGACTGACGATATTGCAATCGTTGTTAGGGGCAGGTTTGCTCAGGTGGTGTCTGAGAGAATAAAAGCAGCCCTAAATATAGTTGACAACTGGTGTAAACAAAAGATACTGATAGTCAAAAAACAGCACTTCAAGTCCCAAAACCTTTTTTTAAATTTGTTACTATGTAAAAGGTTTAATAAAAATAATTGTTTCAATCATATGCATTTTGTTTGCAAAAATTATCTACTATTTATACATTTAATATATGATGTTTAAGACCTTTTGAATAATGTTTAAATTGACATAATTTTTGTAAATTTTTTTTATTTTATGCAGGTCTCTAAAAAATACGTTTATTTCGAAAACGGTGTACTTTTTCCATTTGAAATAAGAATACCTTTTTTTATGTAGAATCGAATGTTATTTCATGTTTTTTCCTAGCATGTTTATATATAGCGTACAAAAAATTATGGGTACGTTAATGAACAATGTTATAGTAGTGGCGCCACCTAGTGTCAATGGTAAACTAATATTATTTTAATATTAAGCATACTTAATAATATCAAGGTACCAAATTTCACTTAAATCGGTTGAATAGTTTTCAATATATCTTTAAAAATAATATAACAAATTATTAATGAATCACCCTGTAGAACGAAAACTACCAACATTTTGCCTAAGCAATTTGAGCTCAATCGCTTTATTTTAATGTCAGCTATCACCCATTAGCTAATGTCCAATTAATTATGGGACAACCCTTATAGATACTCCGTTTATATAAATGGATTTTTTATCAAAAATTTCTCATATTAAAAATTTTTTTCTCAAATAAAATAAGCTTGTCACTTTTTAATTTCTGTGACCGTTTTACTATAAAATATTTTATGCTATGAAGCGAAAGAAAATTTTAAATATCTGAACAATGTCTAACTTTTTTTATTTTTTAAAACTGATAGCTTTTCAGACGGTAATGATCTTAAATAATTAATTGATGGAAAGGATTTCGTCACAAGCAATGTCCTTCGTTCGACTTAAAAGTAGGGCCATTATCTACTAAAAAGCGTTTCTTTTATATTTGAACCCAAGACCAGCTTTAATTAAAAAAAATGTGAAGTTTTTATACTAGGTGATTATATCGGTTTATTAATGTTCCTATTCATTGTTTAACTAACATTCGTATGCCCAGAACCTTTCTTTGGCATAGAAAAAAGCATATTTTTCTTTATTTGTTTTTAGTTTATTAGCTTGTAATTTTTTTTCTCTCCATAAAATTTAGTTTTCCTTACTATATCACTGGTAATTCTAACTTTACTTCTCACTATTCTGTGATCGATCCCTATAAGAAATTGGTTTAGGATCTTTATGTTTAGAAAGATATTGTTTTTGTTGATTAGCAGGAACTAGATCACATTTTTGGTTTGGCTATTGGGACTTATCTAAATCTTCTAAATTTTTTTTGTAAACATATGCAATATTTACAGTGCCTCGTTTGCTAGCATATCACCCCCTTTATATCTTGTACCCAAATCATATTTTCGTATATAAGTGTCTTTATCATCGGTTTTTTTAAGTAATTTTTGCGTTGAAGCAAAAGCAACAGCAACAGAAGCCATTTGATACCAAATCCAGAATCAAAGAAAACTTCCATACTAAATTGACAAAGAAATAGAACAAGAAATAACGAAGAAAACAGACCAATATCAAAAATTCTTAAATACAAAGAATATAACGGATAAAATAATCTACAAGAAGCTCAAGCTAAAGTACGAAAAATGATATGTCGAAAGAAAAGTGAAGCATGGCAACAAAAGTATAACATGATAAATTCACATATAGGAGGACGAAGAAGCAAAAAAATTGGAGAGTCTTAAAATCTCTACGACAAGATAAGAGACATATGTAGTGTCAATAATAACAATGGATGACTGGTACCAATATTTTGAGAAATTCCTAAGGGAAGATAGACTACAATTTAAAGACAGCAACGAAACACAAAATATAAATATTTTAACTTCGCCCATACGAATAACAATGAAAGAAGTGAAAGATGTATGTAGATCTCTAAAAAATAACAAAGAACCGGGTCCAGGTAACATCCCTGCAGAGTTAATTAAACACGGTACAACCAAACTCTATACAAGTTTAGCCAAACTATTCCAAAACTGCATTAATGAAATGACAACCCCAGAGGAGTGGAAGACATCATTCATATCCACTGTACACAAAAAAAGCAGAAGGGATTAATGTGACAATCACAGAGGCATTGCCGTGACAAACTCAGTCAGTAGAATATACGGAAAAGTAATTAAAAACAGACTAGAAAGCGAATATAAAGACTTAGAGGCTGAGGAACAGGCAGGATTTAGGGCAGGTAGATCTACTGTTGACCATTTGTTTTGCATTACACAGATTATTGAGAAGAAAATAGTACATTTATTGTATGTAGACCTACGAAAAGCTTATGATAGCGTACCACATTGTAGCATTTGCAATTCATTGATTTTTTTGGTATATATTGAAATCCCCTCGTATATGTAATATATTGAAATCCCCTCATATATGTTTAAAAAATAAAACGAAGAATTTTTTCCATGTTTGTTAGTTCGTATCTTTCAAGTTAAAATACCCAAAAGTGTTTTCAATAATTTTATTTGCATTGCTGGATGTTAATGTAAACCATTTTAGAGTTGTTTATTATTTTAAAAATGTGTACTTTTCTCGGCATTTTCTTTTAATGTTTTATTCGAAGTCGCCTTATAATTTTTGTACGTCGTAGAAATGGAATCTTTTACGTTTTAATTTTCGTTGTGTTTTGTTATTTCAGCGTTTGTTTATTTTCAAGTTAAGTGAACGAATTCTTAAGAGAATTTCGTCATTCTTACTTGGGTCGTCGTAGTCTCAGGTATGGATCTAAATTCTTACTTGGGTCGCGGTAAGCTCAGGTGTGGATCAATTCTTACTTGGGTCGCTGTAGGCTCAGTATGAATCCAAATTCACCGTCGAATTTGTAGTTTTCTGTTTTGGCCCTTTTTGTGGAAATGTGTAGCAGTGGAAAATAAATTGTGTAGTATACCAGAACATGGTAGAATTTTGAAGCAGTATATAGGATGTCCCACCAGCTTTGTTGTCGTTTGCCTGCTTGATCCAACCCCATCTACGTCAGATCTTCGTTCCTGAGTATGGAAATGGTTTCCTTTTGTTCCAGTTGAGAGTTTCGTCCTTGCAGCTCCAATCCCAGAGATAGTAGCAAGTTTTTCAAAGTTAAGTGGCAAAGTTTGTGAATTAAAAGGTAACATTATGTGTTCATAGTAAAATAGCTTTTATTTTAAATAACAATAATTGCTTTCATTGAAATTTAAAGGATTTATAATAATTAATAAATTATAAAATTTTAGAGTTTGACTTTAGCTGTCAATTTGTGTGTTCAGTTTTTTTTTAAATTTATTGTTAACTTATGACAGCACGTTTTATTATTTTTTGATTTTAGTTTATTTTATTTTTAAAGAAGGTTAACCTCTATGCCATTTTGAAAGATTTTGTAGCAATCTTCTTTGTAAACAGATGAACATGTAAGTTTTTTCTTTGTATTTGTGTATTTTACAACTATTTATATAGTTTATTTTTTGTGTCATCTGTATTTGTGTAACTGTTTGTGGTAAGACACAATAAATGTTAAATTTTGTTTTCTTAACATTTTGTTTATTTTTTTAACTAACCCTTTTTTTGAGTTTTATTTGAAAAAGATATGTTTTTGATGTTTTATAATTATTTCCCTAGTTACAACTAGTGGTTGTAATAGGTATAATTAGGCACCTCAAGTGGCGCCCTATATTAAATTACTAGAGGTGTTTCCTGTTTCTTTTTGCTTTGTTTGTTCCAAGAGATTCATGACCTTTTGTTTCATATTTTTGTAGTTGCCCCATTCCACCCCCTTATCTTTTACTTATCCACGACCCCAGCTCTCCTAACAAACCCTGAGTGCCGTTCGCACAAGTAGCGATTATTTTGCTTGCCTTATCTCCACCCCCTTAGTTTCAGTCCCCAATTTTCTACCCCTTGTATTAATACCCCATGTGGTAGGCAAAAATATCTTCGTTACAACATTATAAATTATAGAAAGCATTAAAGGAAACAAACATAAGTATAAATTTAATAAATGTGACGAAGGAAGGTTGAAAATAATTTGTCGAGTAGATTCCTAATGAATAAAGGTCTTAAGTTGTCTCTCCTCGACATTATTTAAAATTTATCTAGAACATGCTTTAAAACTATGGAAGCGCAAATGTAGAAATATGGGAATGCTGATTAAAAACAATAGAATATACACTTTGTCATTTGCAGATGATCAACTAGTGATAGCACAAGATTATGAAGATATTGAGTATATGACTCGAATATTAATTAAGGAGTATAAAAAATGGGGACTTGACATCAATATCCAAAAAACCGAGTATATGTGTATCGGCGGGAAACAACAGGACCTCATATTGGAAGATGGAGAAGTTATCAAACATTGAAACACATATAAATATGTAGGTATGATCATCACAAAAGAAGGCAACGTAGACAAAATTGAGGAGAAAAACAACCAAGCAAGAAAAGCAATTTTACTTCTCAATAGTATCCTTTGGGATCAATCAATCTCTAATAATAACAAGCGTAGGATAAAATACACAATAATTAAAACTATAATTACCGACAATAGTGAAGTATGGCAAATAAAGGAAAAATACAGGAGAAAACTTGAGGCAACGGAAATGGATTTCTGGAGACGTTCAGCTGGAAAATCTAGACTAGAAAGAGTGACAAACAACAGAACAAGAAAAATTATGAAAGTAAAACATACAATAGTGGACGATATTGTACCTAACAACGCAGATGGTACGGTCATGTACAGAGAATGTCTAAAGAACGTCTCCCAAAATAAGTCTTAATGAGGACCCCACACGGTTAAAAAAAGGGGAAAACCCCGCCTTAGTTGAAGAGAAGGCATCAATGGATAAATCACCTCCCATTATTGACGATTACTTAAATTATAATATTAAAAATAAAAAATATATAGATTTTTTTTTATTTATCCTTTTATAACTGCGACATGAAACTTAATAGATTAAATAAATTTTACTTCCCGAAACGTTGAGTATTCAAAATTCGTAATCAGTAAGTGACAAACTTATTAATGGTCACACAATATATCTCAGCAGCCCTAGATAATAGAAGTCAAGTTGACGTCATATATACTGACTTTACGAAGGCATTCGACAGAATTCACCACGGCGTATTACTTTCTAAATTGTGTCTCTTTGGTCTTTCTGAGGATGCCGTGACTTTTATGAGGTCTTACTTGTCAAATAGAACGCAGTTTGTTGCTTATAATGGTTACAAATCGGAAAAGTACCTAGCTTCTTCAGGGGTTCCACAAGGTTCTAATCTAGGTCCATTATTGTTCTTGTTATTTATTAACGATCTGTGTGAATCAATTTCTGCACCATGTTTATGTTATGCCGATGATTTAAAGATTTATTCATTGATAAGCGACCTTAATGATTGTCATTTTCTGCAGAGTGAACTGAATCGTGTACATGAATGGTGTAATCCAAATCATTTGAATCTTAATGCCAATAAGTGCAAAGTAGTTAGTTATTCTAGGAAACAGTCTAATATATACCATCCTTATATTATCGATGGCAATGAACTTGAACGTTTGAATAAAATTAAAGACCTTGGAGTTACATTTGATTATAAACTCACCTTTGTTGAACATGTTAATTTAAAGGTTAAAGAAGCACTTAAATCTTATGGATTCATAATTAGAAATAGTCGAAATCTCACTAATACTAAGGCAATTAAATTACTTTATTACACTTTTGTACGCTGTAAACTGGAATATGCTTCTGTCATTTGGTCACCTTTTTATGATGTACACATCCAAATTATAGAGCACGTCCAGCGTAAATTTTTAAAATTTTTGTCTTTCAAAATTAACGGCATATATCCCATGAGGGGCATCAGCAATAGCGAGTTGTGTAGCGGTTTGGACGTAGTATCATTAGAATCTAAACGAATTAATGCCTCCCTAATATTCTTGTACAAGCTACTACATAATCTCATTGACTGCCCTGATATTCTTCGACAAATAGATTTTAACGTTCCATCTTATCCAGTGAGAAATTCGATTACGTTCGGAAATACACAAGCTAGAACTAATCTTATGTTAAATTCTCCTCTACTTCTCATGTGCAACTATTATAATTCCTTAAGTGCTTACTGCAATATATTTCACTGCAGGTGGTACGGTCATGTACAGAGAATGTCTAAAAAACGTCTCCCAAAATAAGTCTTAATGAGGACCCCACACGGTTAAAAAAAGTGGAAAACCCCGCCTTAGTTGAAGAGAAGGCATCAATGGATAAATCACCTCCCATTATTGACGATTACTTAAATTATAATATTAAAAATAAAAAATATATAGATTTTTTTTTATTTATCCTTTTATAACTGCGACATGAAACTTAATAGATTAAATAAATTTTACTTCCCGAAACGTTGAGTATTCAAAATTCGTCGCTGTGTGCGGTGTCACGATATATATTATGTGACCCTATTTTTTGCGCCCTTAAAGCTATCTTCGGAAAGCCATAATTCAGCAGTAATACCGTATTTTCCTATCGATTTCTTCAACAAAAACAAACGAAATAGCATTAGGAAATAACTTTTTTGCGTGCTAGGCTGCGGAAGAGATTTGTTGAGAATAGAGGTAGCCTGAAAGTATGTCGAAATATAGTTAGTATGGTAGCTTAATTTAATAAACGATCTAAAAATTTCAATATAATTTATTCAGAAAACGTCTTCATTAAATTTTTCACTTTAGTTTAAAAAATGTTTAAAGTACAGCTGATATGCTAATTGACTATGACAAAAGTAAATTTCTTAAACCCGGTAAGTATGTATGATCATATATTTTTACTAAAGATAGCTTCCCGCAACAACACGCCACCGAGAGAGTATGCATTTTCAACTTTCTTCTATGCATTTCAGTTTTCTTTCATTGTATTTTCTGTTCTATGAATGAAGGAATATTTTAGTTGACTATAATTTACTATTGATTATAATTAAGCATTCGATAAAGTACGACATCAACAATTAATGAATGTCCTGAAATCAAAGAAGATTGACTACAACGACCTCAGGATCATATCAAATTTATACTATAAACAGGAGTGGAGTGAGACAGAGATGCGTCTTGTCACCAATTATTTTTAATGCCTACTCCTAACAGATCCTAAAAAAGCTCATGAGGAAGAAACAGCTGGAATAATGGTAAATGGAGTTCTCATTAACAACATTAGATATGCGGACGACACTGTGATTTTAATATAGGTCTAACAATGAACGTCAAGAAGATCAGGAAAAACGAGACCAACGTCGAACAAGTGGACAAATATGCGTATCTGGGAACAATGATTAATTTCACAAATGATTATATTCAGAAGATCAAAATGAGAGTAGAAAAAGCTAGAGCAAATTTCAATAAAATGAGAAGAATGCTATGTACAAGGGATTTAAAATTGGAACTAAGAGTTCGGTTGGCGAGGTGCTATATTTCTTTGACTTTGTTTTATAAAATGGAATCTTGGACTTTGAATGCGACATCAATTAAAAAACAAAGAGATTCTGAGAAGGATGAATAAAGACATAAAAATTTTAAATGCAATTAAATGAAGAAAATTGGAATATCTCGTATATCTTAACAAATTACACATGTAGAGAAATACACCTTGCTCTAACTGATTATGCATAAAAAGATTAAAGGCAAGAGAAGCATAGGAAGGCGTAGAGCAGGGTTTCCCAACCTTTTCTTTGTTGGGGCTCCCCAGACTATAAATTAAATTTTCATGCCCCCCTTTACTTTTTTAATAAATACAACAAAAAACGCACATTATATACTTAAAATTTTATTTTAATTCTAATAAACAAATTTTAAAAGTTTAATTAAACTAGTACATGTTTTTTATCAAAAAAATTAAATTTAACAAAGTAAATATTAATGAGACACTTGAGATTGCATATTCTGTACTATTTGGTTGATTCTAGGATCTGTTTTTGCCAGAGCTATCATCAGGTCGCTATCGACATCAAGACGATTTCGCTGTTTAGTTTTAATTAAAACTAGAGCAGAAAAGCCTGTCTCACATAAGTAAGTTGAAGAAAAAGGAACTAGTATTCGTAAAGCAAGAGAGGCAACCTTCGAATTAACAGGCAATCTTTTAATCCAAAATTTCTCCAATGTCAAGAGATGGAAGTCATCTTTCATGGACGAGTCAGCCATCATATCTAGAAATTCTTCCTGAATTTCTTCTGGTAATTGGAACACATCAACAACAAATGGATTTCTTGTCATACGCCATATTGGTGACTCTGAATTGATGTCTCGATAGTATCGGCGAAATTCGTCTTTCAGCGCTTGCAAATGAGTTTTTATGTCAGCTTTCAAATTTGCGTCAAGTATATTATTTTTAATTGCTTCGAACAGCCGAGAAAAAGACATAACATTTTCAGAAGAGATTTTTTGATTCCAAAGTTGAAGCTTTGATATGAACCCCTGAATATAATCATAATTGCTTATTATAGTGCCGTTACTGCCCTGAAGTTTTAAGTTTAGTTCATTCAAGGCATCGAATATGTCAGCCAAATAAGCCAACCTCCATTGAAATGTGTCATCTTTGAACATTGTGAAGAAATCGTGTTTTTCTTTGAACTCGAGAAAAAGAATTACTTCTTCTTTCAATTCATAAAGGCGAGCCAACATGTTGCCTTTGGATAGCCAGCGTACTTCTGTATGGAACAGAAGAACTTTGTGATCAGAATCGAGATCCTCGCAAAGTAAAGTAAATAAACGACTGTTCAAAGCGCTGCTCTTAATGTAGTTTACAATCCTTATAGCCGAGTCCAAAGTCTGGCGTAATTTCTGTGGTAATGTTTTGGAAGCCAAAGCTTGCCGATGAATAACACAATGTGTACTAACCATTGCGGGATTTTTTTCTTTGAGCTTTTTAGCTAAGCCCGATCGTACACCTATCATTGCAGGTGCGCCATCTGTGCAAAGTCCAATGAGTTTATTCCAATCCAAGTCATGTTTTTCAACAAAATTTGATATTGAATTAAATATATTCTCAGAAGTAGTACCTGCTGTCAAAGATTGGGAGTACAAAATCTCTTCTTCAATGATATCTCCGCCGATGTAACGAACATACACTATTAACTGTGCACAATTAACGATGTCGGTGGATTCATCGCAACTAATTGCAAAAAATGGCGATAATTTTACTTTGTTGATTATATGTGACTTTATGTCTGCTGCAATGTCATCGATTCTACGCTTGACTGTATTATCCGAAAGAGAAATAGATTTCATTTTTTGCTCTGCATCTTCTCCTAAAATTATCTGCGTGGCTTTTAGGACACACGGTTTTATTAATTCTTCACCAATAGTATGAGGTTTCTTTTGCTTTGCTATCATAAAAGCTATTTCAAATGAAGCTTTGAGATGCTGCGATACACCTTTGTGATAACTTCCCGATTTATCCAATCTCATCCGCTTGAGTGATTCTGCTTTAGAAGAAAAAAACTCTTGCGTCTTCAAAACCAGAGTAGGATGTTGTACCTTCAAATGTCTTTCAAGGCGATTGGGCCTCATGCTATCATTACTTAAAACTTTCATACATATCACACACTGAGGTAACTGTAACTCGTCTTTTTCTATGAAGGTAAATCCAAACTTAATATAATCTTCGGAAAACTTTCTTTTTTTCGCTGCCATTTTGCAACCTATAACAATAAAACAGTAATAAATAAACAAGCAAAATACCTACATGTAATTACTATTTATAAATGCCCATTTATCTTAATAACGTAATGTATTTAACGTTTCAAAATTAATTCGCCACGTAGGTTTGATTGTAATGTGTTAAAAAAGATCCAATGATCGATCTACGAACGCATCTTAGCTCAATCAATAATTTAGTAAATTAAATAAAAATGACAACTGTAGTTTGTAAATACACAAACTTACCTTTTAACAGTGAAACACAATAATTATACACACTCAAACTAATTTCTCAGCAACAAATTGATACCGAAACGTCAAATTTTTCGTAAATTTGTGTGAATGAATGTCACAGATGCTCATGCACGTCCGGTAGGTACTCAACTATTTTCTATCTACCTATGATCTAATCCTAATTCCTAATGAACGTTATGCGGAATCGGTGCGGAGGGGTTGCGCGCGGATTTCATGTAGTGGCTTGTCGAAACTTATATAAACTGCGATTGACGACGTTGGTGTCGGGTTTTGAAACGGTTGTTGACATATTTAATTTCATTAATTTTATCCGTGTAAATTAAACATTACATTGTAATATTATTGTAAATGTTGTTTGATTATTTTTTTTTCTTTCTAAAATCGCAAACGTCTTCCGCCCCCCTTGACATCTCTCTATGCCCCCCTTGGGGGGCATGCCCCCCTGGTTGGGAACCCCGGGCGTAGAGTGTCATGGCTGCGCAATCTAAGAGAGCGGTAGGGGTAGACTTCAAATGAACTTTTCAGAGCAGCCGTCTCAAAAGTCCGAATAGCTATGATGATTGCCGACCTCCGCCGCGGAGATGGCACTTGAAGAAAGTTTGAAGAAACTTAAAGAAAGTTAGTTTCTAAGAACTGGTATAAGCTCTATCGTTTGTATTTCGCCTATAAAACGATCTGGCACTGTATGTTCACCGTACGTAATTGTATTATTAAAAGACCTTACAATATAAAATAAGAAACACACAGTATTTTGTTAATTCGAGTTAATAAGAAATATTACAAGTCTCTGTTTACAGAGGACATTTTTGGCAGGCTTCTTCTTCTTGTAGTTTCTTCTCTTATTGTAGGTTGACTATCATGACAGCTATCCATATCATATTAGCGGCTGATCTGAAAAGATCTACTGAGCTGCAATCATACCATTCTCTTAGGTTTCTTAGCCAGGAAATTCTTCGTTTTCCTATAAACCTTTTACCCTTGATTTTACCTTGAATTATGAGCCTTATAACTGCTACATTGCCTGCTTTCTTTCTTATGTTAATATATTTCGTTAATTATATTCTCCAATTTCCATATCTTCTGTCATAATTCATATTCTTCTATATCCTCCATTGTATCTCTTATTTTTCTATATATTTTCTAGGATATAGATTGTATCAGAATTATGTCGTTACTTAATTGATTCATTATTCTCTTTTCATTTTTACTGGTATTTGGTATAAAAACCAGTTGGCGTCCAAATCTATCTTCTTTATATATATATTTTAGTATCTACCTTTCCTATTTTCTTAATAATCATCATTTTTATCTTTTACTCAAGTTTCTAAAGAGTGAATTTTATTTTCATCTCTATTTCTGTTACTTTGGAACGAGAGGTCCCATCTTTATTCTCTGTTGACATTTCCCCCTTCCCGTTCGATACAAAAGTCGATATAAAGACTTCTATTTTCTAAAAATGTCGATTTTCTTCATGACTTCTCTAAGAGTAGAATAACCAATTGTTGTGTCGTCTCCAGATTTGGAGTCAACCTCCGGGATACATTTCTCAGGTGCGGGTCAAATTCTATTAACATCCAGAAGACCAACCGGCCTGAGAATGGAACCATCATTCCAATAGGAGAGTTGACTCCGGGACAAGAAAATCCAAAACTAACAACATGGCTTGCTAACAACCAGAGCAGAAAAGACCAGGATAAAACTTAGGATTTGGTGACAAAAATTGTTCTTTCATATACCTAATGTAACACTGTAGCAAGAAGTCGAATAATTTTTATTTAAATTCAATACGATACTTAACATTTATTTTTCTGTTTTTTTTTATATTTTAATAAACATGTGTTAATTTAACTGTGTATTGTTTCTTCTTTTTACTTGTTTGTGTGTGTTGCTCCAGAGTAGGCCATATTCACGTCCTGAGTGAGCTAGCCAGGGAGTGTTTCGTATAACGTCTAATGTAGCAATTTTGTAATTGATACATTAGGGGTTATGACGTTAAAAATTGGTCCCAACGGGAAACGATTTGTCACTCCAACGTTGTTAGTGATGTTAGTCAGGTTGTAGCAGCAAACTAAGGTTTGCGGTTACAGGTTGACAACAGCAGCTCAACGTTGGGATGTTACAAATTGAGCCTCGAAGGGTTACAAATTGGCACCCAATGAATATTTGTTGGCACGTCATAGATTGACGTCCAATGAATGTTCGTTGGAACGTTACAAAATTTGTAGCTCCAGAAAAAAGTCTTGATTAACAAACATTGTTTTTATTTACCAGGGTTCCCAGATATTTATAGCTATTCACTCTTTATACTTGTTTTATCTTGATATCTAAACATCCTACTGTATGTTGCTTAGAAATAATCATGCAATTTGTTTTTTTAACGTTTATTTGCAGTCCATATTTTATACTGACTTGATGTAATCTACTTACTAAGCGTTCTAGTGCTTCTAGACTGTCTCCAAAAACAGCAGTGTCGTCTGCGAATCTTATGTTGTGCAATTGTCGTTTATTGATATACCCTGTTGTTCCGTAAAAACTGTTATCCTACTACCTACCGACTTATGCGACCTAAGCCATTGGTTGGTAAGCAGGGGATTGCTTATACTGTCAGGTAAAAACCCACTAATTTCAGTTAAAGACTTTATAGAAAATATTGACATATCCCCTGCAAAAGTTATGAAGACCGCCCAACAAATAAATATGAGATATTTCATGATGGGATAAAATATTATAATTAATGATTTGTTTTGTTTATGAACACTTTTTCAAAATGTTTCTCAAAACAATAAACTCAACACAAGAAGCAGAACTTAATATAGCTGAAGAATACTGTACCAACTAGAGAAGAATAACACTGCATTTAAGATCAGTCCTAAGAGAAAGCCAACACTTTATGAAAACCAATATAAGGTTGAATGTTCGAATAATTAAACTTTGACGGTATACAAGGCAACTATCGAACACGGTGATTAATTTAATCTTGCCAAGTACTTTCGATCAATAGATCATCTTCAGGGGCATCTGAAATAAGCCAAGAAACGTTTTTTATAAAAAAGGAAAATTAATTCACTTGGATAAAAAACTCCAAGTTTATGGTTGAAAAATTTTTATATGTGATAAACGTTTATAGACTTACTTCGTCAGTTGTGGGCTATCCGACATGAGTAGAATGTCATAAAAGTAAATTTGGACATAACAATACAAAATACGATACACAAAGACAAACAAACACTTTAAAATTTTTGAACAGGAGAAGCTACATGTTGTATAGAAGCCGGAGACAGAATGGGCTCCCGGTCTGACGGAAATATTGAGATGACATGTGACAAATGACAGCTTGTGAAGGGCAGTTATGTGATCTGCACCTTTCAAAATTCTATGAAACTAAGTATTGACCAAAGGTCCAACTGACACCACTATAGGAAATCAACTGATGAAATATAAAATTATATAGTATATTTTTTATGTAGATTGAATAATCCAAATCTCACACTCAAACCTGTCTATAATAATTAGGATGTTAGTTTGAGAGCAATTGAAGTTGACATAAAGTATGAATGTAAGAAAAGACTAAACAATATATTAGACAGTGGATGGTTGACTACAATAAAATGGTCCACCAACCGCTATCAGTACTGTAAAAAAGGAAAAATCTGAATATGCAGTTAAATTACTAAAAGTTAAAATCAAAATTGAAGACAAAATATATAAATGGGTTATAATCCAAGTAGTTCAGTTGAATCCACAGTCAATGGAAGAACTTTAAAATTAATATTGAAATGCTCAGTGAATGAAGTCTATGGCAAGTGCATGAAGTCTATGAAGTCCCATGGCAATAGGCAAGATTAAATTAATCACCGTGTTCGATAGTTGCCTTGTACACCGTCAAAACTTTATGAAAAAACTAAAACAAATTAGATAATTTTGAAAAAAATACCCAAGATGATGCAAGTAAATAATTTCAAAATAGCAAATTTGTTCATATTTCTGCGTCACTATTTTCTCGTGGAACTATAAGACAGAGTCCGGCTCAGTTTTGAACATAAATCTAAGAAACATCCGATATAGGAATGCCAAAGCGCAGACGGCAAAAAGTAAAAAATATAACGGTCGAATTCTGCCACTTTTCTCGAAATAAGACGGTTTTTAAGAATGGATATTGTGCACTAAGGATTATATTCATCGTATTAAAAAATAACTGGAAATAGTTTCAAAACGGCTTTGGAATTAATATTTATACAGTTTAAAAAAAAAAATTAGCTTGTGTTCTGCACTAGATGAGGAAAATCTGGACAGATCATGTGCGAAAACATGCAGTTTAAAAACTTTATATATTTAACGTCATTTGTAAAATGTTTAATGTCTGTTAATAATTTTTTTTATATACTATAGCCTCAACAGCCTCCCACACCTCCATATTGTTTCTGTTCACTTGATTTGAAACTTGTTTTATTTATTTTCAGCATTGATCTTTATTACATTATATGTAATTATTTATATTATTTTTTGTCATAGTGAGTATTTGAGTACCATAAGTTAGTACAGCAAGTACACACCTATTGAAAACTTTTCGTTTCAGACACATGGAAAAATTAGACTAAAATCAGTTTAAAATCGCTTAAAAAAATGAAGATTTAACATTTCTCGATCAATGTTGATCCCAGTCAATATCGATTCGTGTAAGATTAGGTATAAAAAACAGTAAAATATTATAATAATTCATAATGTAGTTTTAAATTTAAGTATTTACTTACGTTTCAAATTGAAATTACTTCGATACCGAGAACGTGATGTTGATAAAATACTTATTAAACATCTTATGATCATGGACTTCTGAATCCAAGATCCGGCAGGAGAGGAAGATCACAACCAGACCACGGGGCCTCTCAGGTCGTAAACCCACGAAAACCCTGTGTCGTGAAGGCCACAAGATAGCTACGTGGAACGTCACAACTATGTTTGAAGGCGCGAAGTTACACAATATTCAGCTGGAAATGGCCAGATAGACATTCCTATCCTAGGTATCTGTGAGACGAAATGGCTAGGGTCAAACATATTCGAGAGCAATGGATACATTGTCTACCACTCGGGAAAGGCAGAAGGACCAGACGTAACGGAGTCGCAATTATTGTCAAAGAAGAAATTCGTAACTGTATTAGAAATTTCGTTCCTTTCAATAATCGCATCATGATGATACAGCTGCAAAATAAATTAAGAAATATTAATATAATACAAGTCTATGCATCAACAGCTGACAAACCAGATGAAGAAATTGAGCAATTCTACAACCAAATTAAACAAATTCTCCGGAGCACAAAAAAACATGAAGCTACGATTATTATGGGAGACTTCAACGCAAAAGTTGGTGCCGAAATAACACAAGATATAAACGGAAAGTATGGACTTGGAGAAAAGAACGAAAAGAGGCAGAGACTAATACAGTTCTGCCAAGAAGAGAATTGCATTATAGCAAATACTTTGTTTCAACAACCTAAAAGACGACTATATACCTGGAAATCTCCAGCTGATCAAGAAGGAAAGGTAGTCAGAAATCAAATCGACTACATTATCATTAACAGAAGGTTTAGAAACAGTATTACATCTGCAAAAACATTCCCAAGTGCAGACTCAGCAACTAATCATAATCTGCTCTGTGCTGGATTCAAACTAAAATTAAAAATAATAAAAACCCCGACAGCTCAGAAAAAAACATAATAATCGACTCCTAAGAAATGCCGTAATAGCAGATGAGTTCGGAAATAAGATAAATCATGAATTAAAAAACAGCTAGAAAGATCTGAACAAGAAAATATCGGACAAAATATAGATATAATGAATTCCGCCATGGTTACCATAGCAAACGAAGTTTTAAAATCAGAAAAAGAGCCAGTAAAGAAAAAGGATTGGATGACCGATAACATACTAGACCTTATTCAGCAAAGAAGAAATTGTAAAAATAAAGATGAGACTCGATATAGAGAAATATATCGACAAATAAGATACGAGGTTAAGCGAGCAAAAGAGGACTGGATGGAACAGAGATGTCGTGAGATGGAAGAACTACAAAGAAAACATGACGAGTTTAATATACACAAAAAACTTAAAGAAATTACCTACACTCAGAGAAAAAGAACTCCTCACTTTATGAGAAACTCCAAAGGTAAAATTATTCTCGACTTAAACGAAAAAAAGGAAGAATGGACCAACTACATAAAAGAGCTCTTCCTGGATACGAGGCCACCACTTAACGCCACAAAGTATACGAATACTGGTCCTAGTATTTTAAAAGCAGAAGTAGAGAAAGCCATCAAACAAAGCAAAAATGGGAAATCTCCAGGCCCTGACCAAATACCATCAGACTGGCTCAAACTTCTAGACGACGACAATGTCTCAGAACTAACAAACATTTATAACCACATATACGAAACTGGAACACTGCCACAAATATGGTTGGAGTCTACATTTATCCCACTTCCAAAAAAACCTAATACATCATCATGTAAAGACTTTAGACTAATTAGTCTCATGAGTCACTCTCTCAAGCTACTTCTTAGGATAATTCTTAATAGAATCAAGCAGAAATGTAAAGACACAATGGGAAATAAACAATTCGGTTTCAGAGAAGGATTGGGAACAAGGGAAGCTTTGTTCTCAATGCTAACACTACTTCAACGATCATGGGAAGTACAGAAACCAATTTACGTCTGTTTTATAGATTTTGAGAAGGCGTTTGATAGGGTTCAACATGGTAGGCTGTTTGAATATCTAGAAATAATTGGAATAGATGATAAAGATCTGAGACTTTTACAACATCTATATTGGAATCAAGAAGCTTCTATTCTGGTAGACGGCAAAGAAACAGACAAAATTTGTATTCAAAGAGGTGTTAGACAGGGTTGTGTGTTGTCCCAACTTTGTTTAACGTTTACTCAGAAATAATTTTTAACAAAGCCTTGGAAGGGCAATGTGGAGTTCGAATCGGGGGAGAAACTATTAATAACATCAGATATGCAGATGACACCGCAATCATGGCTAAAAGTATCGAAGATCTTCAATTCCTTATAGATCGAGTCACTAGAGAATGCTCTAATAACGGACTAAGCATAAATACAACAAAGACAAAGTTACTTGTGGTTAGTAAACAAGACCTCGGCGATATACAACTAATTGTCAATAATGAACCGATAACAAAAGTTAACCATTTTAAATATCTAGGATGTTGGATAAACGAGACACTAAATCCGGATGAAGAAATTAAAACTCGTGTATAGAAATTGCAAGAGGAGCATTTATGAAACTTAGATCTATTCTGAGCAATTCTCAGCTGAACTTACAGCTGAGAATTAAGTTCCTAAAATGTTATGTGTATCCTGTATTACTGTATGGATGTGAAACCTGGATTATGAAGGTTAACATGATGAACAAATTAGAAGCCTTCGAGATGTGGTTATATCGTAGAATGCTCAGAATATCATGGGTTCAACACATTTCAAACAGAGAAGTCTTGAACAGAGTAGGTCAAGGTGAAGGTGACTTAATAAAGATGATAAAAAAGAGAAAACTCGAATATCTGGGGCATATAATGAGAGAAGCAGATACAGGATAATGCAGTTGATACTCAACGGAAAGATCGACGGAAGAAGAGGAATTGGTAGAAAGAAATACTCATGGCTCCGAAACCTTCGTCAATGGACTGGCTTATCAGCAGATGAATTATTACATGCCGCGCAAGATCGAGAACGATATCGGCAAATCGTCATGGAAGCTACCCACGCCTAAAACTTGGGCACGGTACTCAAAGAAGAAGATATGTTATTAATATATTATAACTAAGCAAACTTATAGGTCTATAATTGGCGAGGTCAGTTATTTCTACTTTTTTGCGGATTATAATAATATTAGAATTTAACCAATGCGACGAACTTCTTTCCTTTAAACAAGGACTTTATTAAATAGAGTTTTTAAGGCGTAGATTAGTTCTAGATCTTCTTTTATTGCTTCTATTAAAGTGCAAGAGTACGGCCAGTAATACAGTCTGGTGAAACAACGGCTTAAAGAGTATGAGGTAGGAAGTCCAAAGTCTATTTAACAAAGCCAAGAGTAACTAAAATTGGCATTCCTACAGGTAATAGCTATCCGTATAATATAAAGAAATTCTGAAAGCTAAAAGGAATTCATGGAGAGAGTTTGGAGAGATTACAGATATTCCGGTATGTTCTAGAATCCCCAAAGTCCTTGCATAGGATGGTACTACAGTTAAAGAAGTAGGTTTTCTAAGAAATGCTAATGGCAAATTTATGGACATCAAAGAGGATAGTCTTAGAGGACTGATAAACACGCACTTTCCGGGCTTAACGATTCTGGATGATACAGATAGGCAAACCAATATAGACCAAAGGCTAACTAGGTCAAGGTTAATAGATTGGGAAATAATTACAGCAATCACAAGACCAAAATAAATTAGATGGGCTATAAAAAGTTTCGGCCATATAAGTCTCCAGGGACAGATGGCATATATCCAATACTGCTGCATATGGATTAGAGGTATTAATACCACACTGATGCATAGTCCTCAAAGCCTGTTTAGCATGGCTTGTCGTACCGGAAATATGGCAAAAGGTTAAAGTCATAAACTTGCCTAAGGTGGGTAAAGTATCAGACCTAACACCAAAGTTATATAGACCGATATGCCTATCTTCTTTTGTATTAAAAACGCTAAAAAGGCTTTTTGATAGCAACATCAGAGACCAAGTGCTAAAAGATAATCCTCTAAGCAATCGCCAATATGCATACCAACCTGCTAAATCTACGGACTTTGCGTTGTATGATCTAAGATCTAAATGGGCTTATCTGAATGTGAATGGAAGATAAAGAGACAGCAATGGATGCTTTTTTAGATACAGAAGAAGCATTTAATAATGTTACTATCAGCTCTTTGATAGTAGCTATGAGTAGACGAAGCGCACCTTCGGTAATATGCAGATAAATAGGGGCAACCCTGAAGAATAGGACAGTAACGTCCACTCTGGGTAAAGTAACCATCAGAACAAAAGTAGTTGGAGGCTATCTACAAGCAGAAGTTCTGACGATATAGTAATCGTTGCCAGGGGCAGGTTTGGCCAGGTGGTGTGTGAGAGAATACAAGCAGCTCTAAATATAGTTGACGAATGGTGTAAAAAAGAGAAACTAATAGTCAATGCTCAAAAAACACAAATCGTCAACTTCACAAAAAAAACCTTGAGGTTTATTTTGATCATAGGCTTACATGAAATACATTCTGAAACCCACACAGAAAACACTATGTCCCTGGGCAGATGTAGATGAATGAGCGGTAAGAATTGGGATCTTAATCCCAAAATGACTCGATGGTTAGACACAAGGCTTATTAGACCAATGATAACCTATGGCTCGTTAACGTGGTGGACAAAGAGGCAGCAAGTAGGAGCTATAAGGCGGCTTATAGCTAGGTAATACACAAAGGCTAGTATGCCTGTGTATTACGGGGGCCCTAAAAATAACTCCTACTGAAGCGTTGGAAGTGCTGCTGAATCTACCACCACTTTATATCCTTATACAGGGCAAAGCAAGATCAGTGCTGCACAAATTAATCCATAGTGAGTATGCATCCATGTCATTATCAGTATACATATAAGCTAGATGCATGGTTCTGACAACAGAAAGCTAATCGAGGAGCTAAAAGAAAATATTGTGATGGGCGACCTATCGATGCAACAGCTACGAGATCTAGCTTTAACGATAAGTTCACAATTAAGATACTAGGCAGGGAAGACTGTAATAAAAGTGTACCCATACAAGCTGTCGCTATCTGGCACGCGGATAACTGAAAAACATCGAAGGGTTTTTGAAATTTACGAAAGTTCTGAGCGAAAAAAAATCTTACCTAAACGTTGGGTTTTCGAGGATTGTTTGTTAAGAGTGCTGCACTTGGTATATACTGCTTTACTATCAGAGAGTCCTGCATTAATGATTGCAGAGCGTACATCAATGGGTGAGAAATCTGAGACAATATAATTAATTATGAAATGCGTGCAAATTACGTGCATTTAGAAACCATACAACCATACAATTTGAATTTATTAATCAAGGGTAATTGGGTAACATAAGCAACAGCGTAATTAATATTAAACTCACCGCATAGAATCTTTCTGCTTTTATTGGGCAGGTCGTCAAACAATTTTAACAGGTTTTGAAAAAATATTTCCGTGAAAGAATCAGGTGATCTACAAATGCAAAGAATGTGTAAATTAAGATTTTTGTTATAAACCAATGAAAATTCAAGGAAGTATTCATTCAACAGAAAGTCATACTTTGTTATAGGAGAGAAATCTTTATTTGTGGAAATAATTAGTGTGCCACCATGAACTGAACTCGGACGATCATACCTAGTGGTATATTTTTCTACATGAAAAGGCTCTTTCACTTCAAGCCAGTACTCGGTAACCGCAACCATCGGGAAAAAAAAATAATTTATCTGTTTTATGTCTTATAGAACAAATAATAATCATCACAACAATAATTAGTTTTTCCAGCTATTAAGCCATATTTATTATGTTAATATTGATAAAGATAGTTTGTTAGAGATGTATATTGCCAATTAAATTAATACACAAATGTAAATAAACATAAACAGACTTCTTTCTGTCTTCTTCTTCTTCTTACGGTGCCTATCCGTTCCGGATGTTGGCGATCAACATGGCTATCCTAACTTTGCTTGCTGCTATTCTGAATAGTCCGGTTGTCGATGTATTAAACCACTTTCTCAGGTTTTGAAGCCAAGATATTCTTCTTCTCCCTGGTCCTCTCTTTCCAAATACCTTGCCCTGAAGAATGAGTTGCAACAAGCCGTATCTCTGTTCATTCCTCATAACATGGCCAAGATATTCTAGTTTGCGCTCTTTGATGGTGTTAATAATCTCGCATTCCTTGCCTATTCTACGTAGGACCTCAACATTAGTCACACGATCCACCCATGAAATTCTTAAGATACGTCTGTAACACCACATCTCGAATGCCTCGAGTTTTCTTAAGGAAGCTTCGGAAAGTGTCCAGGCCTCTACTCCGTATAATAAGGTAGAAAATACATAGCATCTAATGAGAGAGATTTTGGTAGCAAGTGGTAAATCATGACTTCTGAAAAGAGACTTCATCATTATGAACGCTGATCTCGCTTTTCCTATGCGTTGTTTTATTTCACTGGAGTGATCCCATTGGCTGTTAATGTTGGTACCAAGGTATGTGTAGCTGTCCACTCTGTCAATTGGATGTTGGTTAACCAAAAGCTGTGTATTTAATATTTCGCGCTTACTGACTACCATGTACTTTGTTTTCTTCGTATTAAGATCAAGTCCGTGTTCTCTACTTATATCTGATATACGCGACATTATTCTTTGCAAACCGTCCAGACTATCTGCAAAAACTACTGCGTCGTCGGCATATCTAATGTTGTTTAGACGCATTCCGTTGACTAATACGCCTTCTTGTAGTTCTCCCAGCGCTTGCTCGAAGATATATTCAGAGTATATATTAAATAACACCGGGGACAGAATGCATCCTTGCCTCACTCCTCTATCTATGGAGACTGCCTCTGTCAATTGATCATCCACTTTAATATTGGCTGTTTGGTTGTAATATAAATTATAGATGATTCTCAAGTCCCTATCATCTAACCCCACTTCTTTCAAGATGTTTATAAGTTTATCATGTTTTACTCTATCAAATGCCTTTTTGTAGTCGATAAAACAAATATACACATCGCAGTTAACATCCCTGCATCTTTGCATAAGTACTTGGACAGCGAATAGAGCCTCTCGGGTGCCTAAGGAATCGCGGAATCCAAACTGCGTCCATGATACTTGTTCTTCGCATTTTTTATATATTCTGCCGTGTATCACTTTCAAGAACGTTTTAAGTATTCTAATATTCTTTCTGTAAGATTGTAAATTATCATCACCGCTGTCGGCATTCGACCACACACCGAAATGCCATTTGAATTTTATTTACACCCGTTTCACTAGCGTACGATTGTTTATTATATTTAATTAAAATTAATACTTTTTTAATTATTAAACTTAAACAATTGTTGCATAAAATGTATACTATTGATAATAAGAAATGTTTTTGTATCTCTCTCTGCAATCCTGACTCTCCCGGAGGGAATGTAGTGGTTATCGTGAAGTCGTGTATTGTCGATCTTCAAATATCTTTTTCTCTGGTCATTTCTTTTAACTCATGCATAAGTCTTTTGTAATTTGATCAATCCATTTTGTTGGGAATCTTCCTCGTGGTATTCGGCTTTTCTACCTTTTCCTTGGATAATAAGTCTTTCCACGTTTTCTGTGTCTTGTGTATTGAATCAATATAATTCTTAAATTCACAATGTAATTACGATAACATTTATCTTACTTATAACATGATATGTTGACGCCTATGAAAGATCGAGCAGCTCCGTATCGTTGTCTTATTTTTAGCTGTGTTAGAGAAGTTTGGACTCTAAGGTAAATGTTACGAAAATTTTAAATACAAGTGACGTAACTTTGTATAAATCGTAGAACGTGAAAATAGAACTAATTTAGCTAGATGAAAAAAATACTATAGAGAATTTAATCTATAAATCCATTTTACTCTCCTGAGAAATCATTTTCTATAATAGTTATCTTAATGTATATTCCTAAATTAAACATAATTTCAAATCTCTTTAAACTTGCCTCAAGCAATTACACAAACAAAATTTATCTTCAGTTATTTATATCCCCATTTTATGTTTTTATTTATTTTCCCAGAAATATATCAATGCTTCCAGGAGAACGAATTTATAGCTGGCACTTCAAAAGTTATATACTTAATTGGCCGAAATCCGTGAAATATCTTTGTTATCTATAGCTTCGCTTATCAATTTCCACAATTTCCTTGGCCCTTAAGAATAAATTAAGAATAAATGATCTTATTTAGGATGTTTTAGATCAGCGGTTCTCAATCTTTTTTGGTGACGGAACCCTTTTGGAAAGCGAAATACTTGACGGAACCCTACAATAAAACAGTAGTTTTTAAAAGTGTATTCTTTATTAATAAGCATAATAAAAGTACAATGTAACAGTTACTTATTACTTACTTATATAACAAGTTTAATAATAGAAGATTATTAAATATGAAAACTTTAACTAATGGGAGGTATGAAACTGTTTTTTTTATTTTTTCATCAACGAATTGGTTGATATCAGGTTTGATAGAGGACATTTGAAGTCTTATATCAGGTTCGGCGTCCAGTCTATTGTGGTATTTTGTTTTCGTGGCTGCATATGCTGAGAATCGTTTTTCGCACAAATATGTTGTTGGGAACAAAAGAAGAATTTTCAGAGCCATTTTGGCAAGCATTGGATATTCATCACGGACTCTGCACCAAAAATCGTTGAGAGGCGTCGTTTTAAACAGTGACTCCATACATGTGCCTGATGACATTTCTAAAAGAGATTCGTATATCTCGTTTGACATACTTTGACATTGTAAATCCATGAATTCAGTTTTATTTTTGTGTTCTGTTATGTTCTTCTGGAACATACTTCTCAAAAGATGCACGCATCGAAGTGAGATATTTGATCAATTCTTCAAATACATCATCTTGGAACATTTCGTCGTTATCGATAAAAAACTCAATGAGTTTCTTTTGAAGGCAGTTATTTTGTTACAGGCCTGAAACACTGTTGTCCGTTTGTAACATAAGAAACACTTGTAACTCGGATCTAAGTTCAAATAGCCTTGTTAAAGTTTTACCCCGAGACAGCCATCGCACTTCTGTATGGAGCAGCAGGGTTTTATGTTTGCTGCCATAATCTTCACACAATAATGAGAACAATCGAGATTTTATCGTGATTTGATAAAATTAATTATTTTTACCGCTTATCCATAACCAATTTTAGATTTGACGGCATTTGCTTCATCGCAAATGCTTGTCTAAGCAGGATACAATATCTATAACTACAATTAGTAGCTTTATTTTTTATTCGTGACACTAGTCCTGCTGTATTACCTGTCATCGACTTGGCCCCATCTGTACAAATGTCAATGCAATCGTTCCAACTTAGATTATTATCCTCAAAGAATATATTTATTTTATTAAAAATGTCCTGTGTTGTGTTTGTGGGCAGCAGTGAACACAAATGCATGTCTTGTTCAAAAGAACTTTTATATGGATATCTCACGATAACCAGCAAGATAGCTAGACTAGCGACATCAGTAGACTCATCTATTTTCAATGCGAATCGTGTTCTTTGTAGACGTGTAACTAGTTCTTGTTTGGTGTAGCTTGTCAGATCATGAATTTGCCGTGAAATAGTATCGTTAAAAAGCGGCACAGTAGAAAGCTGCTTTCCAGATTTTTCATCGAGCATACATTTTGTTATGTCAAACACACATGGTTTTATTAAATTCTCAGCGATAGTGTGCGCTTCACCTGCTTGTGCAATGCGATAGCTAACTAAATATGATGCCTCTGTGGCTTTTTCATTGATAGTTTGAGTTACTTTCAGTATAGTTTTTTGAGTTTCCAATAACTGTTCTTTTTTACGTAGAAATTTTTTTTTATTTTTAGGTTTAGACTCGGGGTGTACATTACGTTAAACGACTTTAAGCTAATGTTCCATTCTTCCAATCGTGCTACGCCGCATCAGAAAAGTCGACCAGAGAGACGTGTTTTGAATTTTTTTTCTAAATTCTCGCGGAACCCCTACAGGGGTATCGCGGAACCCTAGGGTTCCGCGGAACACACTTTGAGTATCGCTGTTTTAGATGGACCAGTTTATTTTTATAGTGCATAAGTAGTAAACATATGTTCGAGTATTAAAAACTTCGCGAAGGTAGTAAAGTGCAAACTGTTTAGTATGTTTGACTGTCTTATGTAATGCTTAACCCATTAACGTCCACCGTAACTATATGGTAACATAAAACACATGATTTTGGCACATATTTAAAAACTATGGTTTTTAGGAATATTTCAGGCACCAATAAAACGTAACGGATTTGTAGTCTTCTTTCAATCGTCGAGAGGAAATCATATGACAGTGTAGTTTGAGTTTATAGAAAAAGATGGACGTCTGTTTTGCATAAGTAATTTTTTATGGTCTCCTAGTTACTATATTTACATATTAAAAACAAAAAACTAAGTTTCCTAAGTCTTCCTTTCTTTTTTTGCCCTCAGGTACTTTCCAAGCAATATCCTTGACTAGTCTATTACCTTGCATTCTTTCTAGATGACCGAGCCATTCTAGTCTACGTTTTTTCACCACTTTTGTTATTGTAGGGTTAGCATACAAATGATACACTTCTGCATTAGTTCGTCTTCTCCATTCTCCCTCTACTACTTTTCCACCAAATATTCTGCGAAGTATCTTTCTTTCCCATGCTTCCAATGTGTTTTGTATGATTTTGTTCATAGTCCATGTCTCGGCAGCGTATAGCATTGTGGGTCTAATTATAGTTTTGTATACTCTTATTTTTGTATTACGAGATATATCTTTGGCCTTAATTATTTTGCTCATGGCTCCAGCACACCTGTTGCTCTTGGTCAGTCTCAGGTTGATTTCAGTTTTTTCCACATGTCTGATCAATAAGAGTACCTAAGTACATATATTCCTATAACTGATCCATCCTCCACCTCCAATTTAAAGGATCCCCTGGTGTTTATTCCTTTTTGCTCGAGATCTCCATGTACTTCGATTTATTAATATTAACTTTCAGTCCCATTTTAGAGCTTTTCCGAATCAGTCTATTTGTTATATTTGATAGTTCTTTTCCATTTCTTGCAATGAGAACCACATCATCAGCGTATGCTAAGCATTGGTGCTCCTTGTATAAAATAGTTCCGGACCTATTTATCCCACTAACCCTTACAATTTTTTCTAGAACTATATTGAATAGCCAACGGGTCTCCTTGGCGAACACCTTTTTTCACTTCGAATTCTTCTGAGACTGTACCGTTGCATCTCACAGCACAAATGGTTTGTCTAATTGTCATTTTTACCAATCTTATTATTTTTTCTGGCACTTGGAATTCTTTTAGTGTTTCTATTAACTTGTTTCTGTCTATTGTATCGTAGGCAGCTTTGTAATCAATGAAAAGTACTTGTGCTGAAATGTTGTATTCATAGCAATTGATCAGGATTTGTTTTAGCATAAAAATTTGATCGGTTGTTGATCTTCCTTTCGAAATCCTCCTGGTATTCTCCTAGATTCTTCTCTATATATATTTCTAATAAGTTTTTTAATTAGTATGGCGAGTACTTTATAATTACCTCTAATAAGGATATTCCTCTATAGTTTGCGCATTCAGTTCTATCTCCCTTTTTGTGTATAGGAATTATAATCGACTTATTTCATTCTTAAGGCATTTCTTCGGCATCCCATACTTCTAGTATTAGCTCACCAAGTTTGTTTATTAAGGCCTCTCCTCCATATTTTATGTTCTCTGCCACAATGCCGCTCTCCCGGGGCTTTTTTGATTTTTCATATCTTTTATTATTTCTTCAATTTCTTCTCTTGTGGGCTTTGGTATTTCTCCTATTACTATTTGAGTTTTAGGAACATAATAATTTTTTTCAGTAGTCACTTCTTCATTTAGCATCTCTTCGAAATATTCTTTCCACCTTTCACATATTTGGTCTTCGTCCACTATCAAGTTTCCTTGCTTATCTTTTACATTTATCGTTCTTCCCTGATACCCAGTTTTAATGTATTTTACTTCTTTATAATTTTTTTTTCATTTTTCTTGTAATTTTCTTCAATGCGCTTAATTTTATCATCCATATACTTTCTAGGTCGTCTTGTTTTTGCGATCGTAAACTTTTAATCTCAAATCTGATCTCTTATTTAACTCTATTCTGCATTCTTCATTGAACCAGTAGTTTTTTCTAAATCTTTTTGTTCTTGGTATGTTCTTCGACGTAGCTTTCTTTATAGTGTTTGTCATTTTCAAGAACTTTTGTTGTATGTTACTCACAGTAGTACTATCTTGTTTGGCGTAGGTTTCTTGTATATCCTTTTGATAATCCTGCGCTACCTCAAATTTTCGCAGTTTTTCAAAGTTAAATTTACGTTGAACTTTTTTCCGTTTATGTTTTTTAATATATTTATCAACGATATCATATTATCTTTTCCTTTAATTCTAATTGCACACATTCTGTAAGATTTTACTACGAATCGTTTTACCTGCTCCACGTTTTCATGTACCAGAAAACCCACTCCAAAATTCCTATTATCACCTTAATATTGTTCTGAAGCTATTTTCTTGTGCCGTTGTAAATTAATTACTATTTATAACTGGGAATAAGCCACAATTAAAGATAAAAATCGTTTATTGACGTTTCAATTTCCAATTCGGAAATCGTTCTCAAAATACAAACACTGTTGGAAATTGAAACGTCAATAAACGTATTTTTATCTTTAATTGTGGCTTATTCCCAGTTATAAATAGTAATTAATATTATCACCTTGTAGTATTATTCCTAAAATATTATAATTTATATTCGTGTAACATAGTTTCGCATTTTGTTTATATAAAATATGTTTAATAATTTGAATCGAGGACATTCATAAATATACTTTAATTAGAATTTGTAAGTCAGCACTATTACCAATCACGACATATGTTTGGCGTAGGTCATGAACAAACTTGACATACTAAAAAGTAAACTGCTGATATAGGCAAGGCCTGCTTTTAAAAGCGATAACAATCATTATCTCAGCGATCAGAACTAATTTAACGTCAATACGGCAAGCTAATATATCGCGTATTGATAATTATGAGGGAGCCTCATATCAACATCACGTAAGTACTAATTACATTTAAGATAAGTAATTTTAAGTAAAAGTACAGTGTTTTTAAGTAAATGGTCACATAATCTAACAACCCGTTATTCACCATTTACGACGTTATTTACCATAGCCTCCACTTGTATAAAACGTGTATGGTCTAATCTTTTCAATGTTGTTTCCAGTTAAATGTGTTTCCTGTATTGCTAAGATGTGTATTTTATATTTTTTAAGTTCTTCTATTAGGTTAATTAATGCTCCCTCCTCGTATACTCCTCGTACATTCCATGTCGCAATATTTAGGTACATATTCTTATTTTTTATTTTGCTATTTATGTTCAAACTCATTTTCCTGTTCATCGCTAGGGTCCGTTGGCATAATGGGCCATCTTTTCCTTTTTCCACTACTATATGCCGTTTTTTGGGTCCATATTTCTAGAATTTTCTTGTTTGAAAGTACCATTTTCGGCCCATACGCATTTTATACCATCCACAGTTAGTTTTTTGTACCCTATCTTCACATTTCTACCTTCAGCTCTTAATTCCTTGCCTTTATTTACGATTTCCTGCCTCATGTGTCTTTCTTTTTCGGTCAGGTCATCGTTGATGAAGATCTTTTCTCCAGTAAGAAATCTGAGTTTGCTTTTTTCTTTCATTACCTTAATTTTTTCGCCATAATCCTTCATTTGTACCAGACATATATTGTTCTTTAACTTCATTGCAGATTCTATTTCGACATCCTCTTTTAGGTGCTTTTGTATAAAATCTTTTACATTATTTTTTAAGAGTGTTTCATCTGTTGCGTTTATTGGTAGACCCGTAATTACTATGTTATTTCTTTTCATCTGTTTTTCAATTCTTTCTACTTTGTTTTCAACCTGGGTTAATTTGTTTTTTGTTTCTTCCAATTCTTGATTTATCTTTATATTTTCTTTTTTCAGCGCTATCATCTCTTCTCTATATTCCTTATTTTCATTCCTGATTTCTTTCAGTTCTCCCATCATCTTCTTGAACATCACTATCCGTGTACATCATATCTGTTTCTAAGGACCGCGAAAGGAACTAGATTCGCTTCAACCGCTCAAAAATCCAGTTCCTATCAGTCCTCAGTTTGCAGAACTATTTTTAACTTTGGCAACGTCGCAAAACTAACGGCCAGAGTTCCACCAGTATGACTGTTTCGAATTGTAAATAACCTTACTTACTTTTATCACTTCAAACAGTAGTTTTTATCGAAAGCGAGTTTTTTTTCCAGAAATTTCTCACTGTGGTATTACGAAGCCTTTTTAAATTCACATATGTAAACAAACCGTAAATTACTTTTCACTACTAATCGGAATATTTGGGATTTTAGTAGGAGAAAAATAAATTTACTTTTATCTGCTTAGTACACCGTTGCCGGATCCAAGAAAACAAAAACCCAAGTTAATTATACCCCAACTTATTACAAATTGTTGTATTTTATCAACAATTAAATGTAGCCAATTTGGTAGAAATAGTCGAAGTACGCCGTTACCATATGGTTGCGGTGTGTTATTACCGACTCATTACCTAATTTTTTTTTGTCGTGAATTTTCGGTAGAAGAAGCGCTAGGTATGGTTTACGGTGACGAGAAATTAGCCAAGAAAGTCGATAATATTTTTATAACACTGCCAAATGTAAGTGGTGCTGATACAGACGAAAATTCTGCAAATGAAGATGAAGCTGGATTCGTAAATAACCTAACAGGTGCTTAGTTGTACAAATAATGATATATCTACGTATTATAATTGTTTATTTTTACAGGTAGGCAACTATGAGCTCAAGTAGAACTTTCACACAACTGTCAAGCAATGAAAGGATCGATACTGACAATGAAGAAGTGCAGAGGTAAGCAGACCAGTTATTTTTTAGTCTACTACGGTTTGCATCGTTTGAACTATGGCAAAATCAAAGAAAATATGTAATAATGAAACAATTTTCTTAGGCTCAAGGAGATTTACAGTCTGCAAATTTTTGTTTCCAGAAGAAGATTATTCTAGATATGAAAATCTATCATGTCTTGATATCTCCAGTATATTTTTTGATCATGAGAGAGTAAACTACTTGGCAGAAGAAACCCAACGATATGTACACTTTGTAAACCAAACTGACCCATGCATTACATCTGGAGAAATATGTTGTTTTATAGGTATTCTCCTGCTATCGGATAAAATACATTTCCATCCAAGAAAATGTTTTGGGATACTCATGATTATGTAAAGGACACTTTAGTTTCTAATTTAATGAGACAAAATACATTTCTGCAAATTCAAAGGTTTTTGCATAACGACGTTGTTAACGACAAAGCATGGAAAATTCGGCCATTGATTGACAGAATAAAAACAAAATGTCTTGAAAAATTTGTTTCCACAAAAAATCTATCATATGATGAGTCTATGATAAAGTATTATGGTCGCCATTAATGTAAACAATTTATACGAAATAAACCAATCCGCTTTGGTTATAAAATGTGGTCGTTAAATACTTCTACTGGATATCTGGTAAACTTGATATATACTAAGGAAGAAATCCACTTTCAAATGAACAATATGATATACTTTTTGTCAAGTGTTCATCCCCTTTGGTGCGAATGCTTGACGAGGTAAAGCAGTCAAATTTACACTACAACTTACACGTTGACAACCCATTCTCAGGACTTAATTTATTTAGTTACCTACGATTTTTGAGGTACGGCACAATTGGAATAAGAAGGGAAAACATAATTCCATCTAGGAATTTTCCTTGGCAGAAAAAGAAGGAGTTTTCTAAAAGAAATCGTGGCTATTCACAACATGCAATAAAAAAAAAACAGCGGTGTGATACTGGTGCAATGGAAAGATAACTCTGTTGTTACAATGGCATCTACGAGTTGTGGTGGTTCAACATTGGGCACGGTAAAAGGATTTTCCCCGTATTCAAGTAAGTCGGCCTCACTGTATTGCTGAATACAATAAAAATATGGGAGTACCGACTTGATGAATCAACCTATCCAGTAGCAATTCGCAGTAAAAATGGCAATGGACTAATTGTAACATGGGCCCAAGTTCTTCTCGCAATTAATATTAAAAAAAAATTTAAAGTTTTGTATTCAACGATCCTAAAAATTCCGTGAGCGCCTCGTGTTACCATATATGGTAACACCATATAATTAAAAAAAATGACATGAAACCGAAAAACTTGTTTTTTTGGATTAAATTTTTTATCTAATTAACCCTAAAAGTAAATATTAAAAAAGAAAAACTTGGGCGCTAATGGGTTAATAGATAGATGTAAACAGAGTGGAGCAATTTCAGCAAAATTTCAGGAAATAAATAAAATTTTACAACCATGCGTATTCAACTGCTGTGTTGGCAACTCTTTTAAAAGTTACCAAATTTTGTTTCCATTTTGTTTAAAGCAGATTAAAATAAGTTGCCTACAGTTTTGTGTAATATTTTAGTGTGCAACCAGCTGTCTTCATTAAATATTACTTTAAGTTGTCAACATGTTCTTAACCATGGACGTATAAATAAAGATGGACTGGGCATGCCCTGCACTCTGTTCGCCTAAATTTGAAGTCGAAAAGTTTATAGGCGCGGGGAAAGAGGCGAGGTGATAGACTGTGATATTTCCCGTTTAGTCAGCGGCGTACCTTCCAATAATTGAAAGGTATTTGAAACAGTTTTTTCATTTGAATAAATAATGACTATTGGTTTGATTGCTTTTATTTTTAGTATCGTAAACATATAAAATATTTCGAATAAGTGAGAAACAACGAACGATGAATAATTTTAATTTTCAGTGTATAGAAATAAATATATTTATAAAAATTGATTTACACAAAAGAATAAAGATGGGTAAATAAAATCGCAAAGTACTTTATATAATATTTTATTTAAACTAAAATAATACACAAGCAATAAAAAGTTTAAAAAATTCTTCCCCAAACATTAACCTGTTCAGGGTATTGAGTATGTTCTTCTCTTATCCAGTGAGTGATACGTTGAAAAAATATAGTGAATTATGGTGTATAACTCCAGATTAATTGTTAGTTGGCAACATTAGTATGTCACGTTAGACATAGCAGTAGACAGAAGAAAGATAAAAGTTCAGGAATATGTATTTAAGAAAATATTAATAAACGTAACAAAACATAAACTATTGTTTAACAAAACATGAACAACAAACCACATATACAACAATATATAAAGACATTAAACTTAAACCTTATGGAACGGGTAGGTTCTAAAATAGAAATATGCTTTATTGTCACTGAAAATTGTACAATTTTATGGACAAAGCTTACAAAAAGTAAAAAAAATAACAATAACAATTAAAATTTACTAAAATTACAAAAATTGTCAATATCACATAATAAAAGATAGTAAAATATACAATTCATTGCAAAATCTAACTAAATTGTAAATTGCATAATAAAACCTTACGAAGTAGTTTAAGAAGTTTTAGTTGCTGCATGTGATACCCATATATATATATATATATATATATATATATATATATATATATATATATATATATATATACATATATACATATATATATATATATATATATATATATATATATATATATATATAATATATATATATGATATGCAAAATCAAGAAAATATCGGTTTGTTTAAAAATATTTCAAAGTTCAAAACATTAAAATAATTCAGATAAGTCAAACAATAAACTACAAACATTTCGAAGAATGAAAGTCTTTTAATTTTGGATTACCTGTATTTAACAAAACGTAAGATATGCATAAATTATTTTCTTTGTTAAAATATATTTGTATGACGTGAATAAGCTTAAGTGAAATAAAAGACAATTGAACCGGGTTTTCCAAATACATTAGTGCAGTGATTAGGACAATAGAATAGATTTTAGAAAGATAGGTTTTTGTTAGTTTTTAAGAATTGTAGAAAAATATTATTTGTAAATAAGTTTTAGGAAATTTTATAATTATATGTAAAAATTTGTTTGTTATCGAAATGAAGAAATGGGGATGGATGACGCGTTTTGATTGGATGAAATTGAAAAAGGTAGGATGATTGGTTTGAGAATGAGACTTTAGTTAGTTTTAGAAACAAAAAAGATAGTCAGTTGGTTTCCAAGGGTAGAAGGCGAACGGCCGTTGTTCTCGGGTAGTTTTCCAGAGGTAGGAAGCAGTAGCAGTGAAAGTTTGTGAGTTTTCGTGTAGTTAGTGTATCTGACAGAAGCTGATCCAGTAAAAGATTGTAAGTTATATTTTCTACTTATATTCCAAGAGTCACTGTTCAGGCCAACGAGAGATTCAGTTTATCGTAAAGAAAAGATATTCCAAGAGTCAGTCATTATATGAGATATTGTTTATTGAAAACATTTGAGTGTGAATTTTATTTCATTATTTTATTTCAATATATACCGTTAGATCCTATATGTTTTTTTATTATTCCGGTATTCTTTGGACCTTACCTTTCACATGTAATAGCATAGATATTGAAGCACGAATTTAATCCTAAGATAAGAGAATTAAAAAGTGTGATAGAGTCATAATCATATCATTTTAATTAATTAATTAATTAATTAGGTAATTAATTGCTTGGCGCACCAAGACTTTAAATATCACAATAATATATATATATATATATATATATATATATATATATATATATATATATATATATATATATATATATATAATACTTAAGTTGCTTGTACCTAAACGTACTGTAATTTCTTAGTTTCTCGATAAGAAACTCTTCCACTGAATAATATGGTCTTTCAGATAGATAGGCTTTTGTCAATTTACAGAACTTGGAAGGAAGTTGTAGATTTAAGTTGCAAAGGGAGTTAATTGTATAATTTTTTTGCCGAATATAATATAGATTTCTTTATAACTCAGTGGACGGATCGATAAATACATATCAAAGGTTGAATTTCTGGTGAAGTATTCATGATTGGGTCTTGCTGGAAAAACATGTAGGTGTTTACCAATTAAGAAAACAGTTTCTAGAATATACAAAGAGGGAAGAGTTAAAATCCCGTGATTTTTGAAGTAGCTTCTACAATGTGTTATTCTACTGAGGCAAAAAGATACCGTATTGCTCTTTTTTGTAATTTAAAAATAACATTATATTGGGTAGCTGTACTAGAACCGCAAAAAGGAAGGCCATATCGAAGATGAGACTCGAACAAAGAAAAATATGTTATTTTGGAAGATGCTAAATTCTGCTTCGAAACAGATCTTATTGCATAGCTGGCTGAGACTAGTTTCTTACTTAACAAATCGATATAAAGGAACCATTTAAGGTTGCTGTCTGTAAAAATACCATGAAATTTTAAAGAAACAACGATACTGATCTGGCTGTTATTAAGAAGCAAGGGTTGAAGAGCTCCTTTATAGGATAATGCTACTGTCTCATTCATGTTAAAAGAGTAAATTATAGTCGGACCAGGTTTTTATTTTAAGTTAGATCAGAAGTTATAATTGCATGAAGAGTTAAAGATAAGAAAAGTAGAGGACCAAGTACTGAACATTGTGGTACTCCACATACAATGCTTTTGTGACTAGAGTCAGTATCATTTGCTCTAACTGTTTGTTTCCTATTTCTCAAGCAAGATTGGAACCAATTCAAAGAAATACCTCGAATTCCGTAGAAATTTAGTTTTTTTATCAAAATGTCGTGAATTACACAATCAAAAGATTTGGCATAGTCACAAAAAACAGTGGCAGTGTAAAGATTATTGTTTAGTGCTTGATAGACCTCATGTAGTAGAGAAAACAGCATCACTGGTACATTTATTAGATAAAAAGCTGAACTGACTTCGTGATAAAATGTTGATTTCAACAAGAAAGGACATAAGTCGAGCTTTTATAAATTTTTAATAAGTTTGGATAGGATGTAATTTTTGATTGTTTTGTTTTCAGTGAGGACATAAGTTAAGCTTTTATAAATCTTTAATAATTTTGGATAGGATGTAATTTTTGTTTTCAGTCTTCTTACAAAATGTTTTTAATACTTTATTTTACTTTTTTGACTCTTAACAGTATTTTTTAACACTCTAAAATGTTTCTTGGCCTTTTCAGGTATTGAAAAATCGCTGCTAGACATGTCTTCAACGGTTTCATTTTTACATGGAATATATGAAAAAGTATTATCACCAAGTAACAACTCTACGGTTTCAGTTTCTAATGCTGTAATGGTGCTCGAAGATGCGTTTTCTATATCTATATTTTCCTTGTTTTCTTCATTGTCATTTAAACATCTAGAATATTCAATTTATGTACATTAAAGAAAAATATTAAAATTGGTTTAAGATTGAAATAATCTCATACAAAATTTAGCCAAAACTCACCTCCTTTTTAATAGTTTAGGAGAATTAGATTTTACATTAAAGCCCAAGTCTGTCTCCATATTACATTCTTCAGTATCAATGAAACTCCTAAAATAGTGTGAGTAATTTTAATATTAAAATGAAATAAGTAATCAAAATCCACATTTAGATTTATTTGTAAATTTAATTAACAAATTCGATACAAACTCACCTTTTGAAGGTCCATAAAAATCATCCATATCAATACTACTGGAAGCTGTTTCTTTATTTTCCATATCGTTTGTAGAACTGAAACATTGAATTAATATGCTATGAGTATGCATTATATTTATTATACTCTGTATGATAAATTACATAGAAATTCGTTATAGTTACCTTAGTTCAGGTGATTTATGATAAATATTTATTGGAACAGTTCCTTTCCTCAAATTAACCCGTCCACTTGGTTGTATAATTAGATCATGCTTTCTAAAGTGTTCAGAGCAGACCATAGCAGTTTTGGTTACTTGTTCTTTATTTAAGCCGAACATAGACAACCACATATCCAGCAGCTGTTGATTCTTTACTGGGAACCTGCATATGATATTTTATTGAAATTAATATATTTATAGCAATTACAGTGTAGATTAGAAAAAAAAATACATGTATTTATAATGCTACAAAATTTACCTTATTTCACAAAATTGAATTTTAATTCATGTCAGAAATCAAATGTAGAATAGAAAAAGCAAGATCTGCATTTCAAAAAATAGCTAAGTTATTCAAATGTCATGATTTATCAATGCCCATAAAAATCAGGTTACTACGATGTTACATCTTTCCTATACTGTTGTACGGAGTTGAATCATGGACTCTCACAGACGCCACCTGCAAGAAAATTGAGGCTTCTGAAATGTGGCTTTATCGTCGCATCCTAAAGATATCGTATACCGACCACGTTACTAATGAGGGTGTTCTGTTCTGGGTGTAAAAACAGCCAAAATCGAATACCTCTGTCACATCATGAGGAACAGCGAAAGATATGGACTTCTGCAACTAATCTTGCAGGAAAAAGCAGAAGGAAAACGGGGACCAGGAAGGCGAAGGATTTCCTGGCTGAAAAATCTACGAACGTGGTTCAACACAACAACCACAAATCTTTTTAGAGCAGCAGTGTGCAAAGTGCAGATTGCCATGATGGTCGCCAACATCCGAAACGGATAGGCACTACAAGAAGAAGAAGTCAAGAATTAAGTAATATCACATCCCTGTAATACGCTCATGGACATATTTCCAATGTTTATAATACTTACGAATGAAATGACAGTTATGTATGTAAATATGCTGTTTTCCTGCATACAACACAGTTACGCAGCATTAGGACTGTCTATTAGGAGAAAATTCACTAAAATGTCACAAATAAGGAAATTATCAATTCAAAGGTAAACAGTACAACGCCATGTTCCTTTTCCTCAAATCGCTACGATTGGTTGATATTACCAATGATGCCAAGTTTTACATAAAGTTAAGATATCAGAATATATTTTCTTGTAATAAATTAAAAAATTAATGTTTTTCTTTTAATTCCTTGGTTGCGAAATGAGTATATCTAAAAATAGTTTATACTAACTAGATAATACATTTTTATTTATAAATTAAAAATAAATTATACTAAAAATCGAAAATTATTTCGAAGATTGACTTGGAAAAAAAATAATATGACAACGTCAAATTAGGATTTGTGTCTATGACTGTGACGATCTCATGGCTTCATGTAAAGATGTAAATAGCCCGGTCCTTCTTTATTTATACGTCATGTTCCAACGAGGATATTATGATGGCTAATGCAAAATTTTATAATGTAATTGCATAATAGTAATGCATTACTAATTAATGCTTTTTCAAGAATTCTTTTTCTTAATTTTGTTTCAATAAATTCTATCAGTTAAATCATATAAAACACTTTAAGATTTGTTTAAATTAATAAACGTTAATACGTTTGTACACACAACATCCATGTTCTTATACACCTAGCGTCTCAGTCACCATAATATATGTATTTCCAACATAGCCATTTTTTAAATATTTGATGCGTTAAACGAAAACACTGTTCTCAATATTTCCTTACAACTTTTGTGGGCAAATTTACGGAATGTTGGAAACTTTTGTCACCAACACATTTTTACAACCTAAGGATTGGCAATTTTTCTTTGGTGCATACTCAGCCTTAAGACTTTTTAATATAATCTTTGAATAAAATGAAATCTTGTTTACAGTTAGTTGTTATAAGACGACTTTTCAATGTCCATTATGTGATTATTTTCGTTTCATTTTTAACGAGAAATTACTGCTGATATTCTAAATACTCTACCTTAAATAAACACATCTGTGAGGTTCTTATATGATGTGTGAAAACCCCACAGGACATAAATTTGTCGATAATTAGCTGTGATTTCCCCCTCAAACGTTAACTGCCGAAATCGGCAAAATCTCTTCAGCCCCGAATGTTTGCTAAACATGTTTTAGACCAATAAAACCCCGTTATCGACGTGTATCTCCCTAATGGTTTATTTTCGACCGATTTCACCTAACATCCGGTTTTCATGCGTATCTGGATGACCGCTCCACTTTTATGTATAAGAAACGCAACTTTAACCTTTTTCACAAAGCAAAGAAAATGTTTGCAACAGGGGTGGGCTTTGGCGTTCATCGAATTTAAAAATTTTATAGCGTTTTCTCTGGTAATTTTTGTTATTCACAAAAATTTTAAAAATTCCGATTTCTTTTACGTTAACCATTTTATGACGTCAATAATCATCAGGAGCAAAGGAAAACCGATAAGTTTTAAAAACGATAGACGAAAAAGCGAAAATTATTCATTTTTTGACTTTAATTTGTTAATAACTAATTAAGTAAAAAAATCGACTACAGAAAACATATAGGTTCTTGTTATAGCAACTCCATACTATCCAAAAGAACTGATGTTTGCCTGGAAAGGTCAGTGTCACTAGAAAATTTTTATTTTTGTTTCTATGGTCTATTTTTTAACCAGGAGGAGTAATTCAAATTTTCCGCGCCGTAATGCTTGTTTGCAATTGGTCCAACCGCAGGCAAGTTTACTCCACTAAATTATGACATATTGACACTAATGACATTTGTGAAATTTATTTATTATTATTATTTTCCTCTAATATATAAATCGATTTCTGACTGTTTAAGTTGTTTGTAATAACTTGGACTTGGTGATATGCGAATAGTATTTAATGTGATATTTTTCTAGATGATATTTATACTAAATATAGTTTAAAGTGTTTATAAATTTATAAATGTATGTTATTTATATCTAATTATCATAAGAAAAACGGCAACTATCTTTTAAATTTAGTGTATACTTGTTAAGAAGCATTTCCATTTTGTTTTCATCACAATAAAAGAACATTAGTAAAGTAATGTTGTGTTTTAGTTTGATTGTATGATACAGTTGGTTTTGTTCTTCCTGGTTGTAGATCATCACAAGAAAACTGCAAAATTATGCAAGAATGTAACATAATAGATTGGATTTGTTGATTATCTCACAGAAATCCAGTATTTTTTAGTAAATTTTATTTGTTGATAACAAATGGGACAAACTCACTGTCAAAATTAAACAAGAATCCAGCATTAAAGAAATTGTAAGTACACACTTATTTATACAAAGTATCTGGTAAGAAAAAAAACTAGATTCAAGAAATTGATCATACCAGAATAAGAATATGGTCTACTATTAAAAGACAAATTTCTGAGAAAAACCATACTTAGATCTGTAACATTATTGACTCTCCCGATCAAAATATTCTCTAAATTATAATTAAATACCATAGACTTAAGAGATCTATAAAACTGGATCACCCGATATTTAAATATATATACATGGGACCAAATGTGAAAAACGTCCTTTTTTATTGTAATAATTGTAATATATATTGGAAGTGAATTGAAAAAAAATATTTTATTATTCAAACATAAATAAACAAAGTTAGGTTAAAATTGACGTGTGAGGTTGTCCAATATTGATTACTCGATTACCGCAAGGCCGAGATAATCAACAAAAAAAGAAGATGTATTTGGTGACTTTTCTAGTAACTTTCTTGAGTGTGAATCTGTCTTTTTGGTTTACTCCTCCTGGTTAAAAAAACAGAATATATCAAAGAATGTTTTGAAAACAACTAAAATACCTAGCCCGTTAAAGAACCTTTTATTTTTCAAAAACCGGTCCCAAAAACCCATTTCACAAATGTCATTAGTGTCAATATGTCATAATTTAGTGGAGTAAACTTGCCTGCGGTTGGATCAATTGCAAACAAGCATTACGGCGCGGAAAATTTGAATTACTCCTCCTGGTTAAAAAACAGACCATAGTACCAAAAATAAAATTTTTCTAGTGACACTGACCTCTCCAGGCAAACATCAGTTGTTTTGGATACTATAGAGCTGCTATAACAAGAACCTATATGTTTTCTGTAGTCGATATTTTTACTTAATTAGTTATTAACAAATTAAAGTCAAAAAATGAATTATTTTTGCTTTTTTCGTCTATCGTTTTTAAAACTTATCGGTTTTCCTTTGCTCCTGATGATTATTGACGTCATAAAATGGTTAACGTAAAAGAACCTGGTTAAAAAACAGAATATATCAAAGAATGTTTTGAAAACAACTAAAATACCTAGCCCGTTAAAGAACCTTTTATTTTTCAAAAACCGGTCCCAAAAACCCATTTTTTATTACCTCATTAACCCTAGAAAGGTGGACTATTATTTACTGACAGTTATGGTGGACTATCGTATTTTTTACGACATCTAACAAAAAATTAAAAAAAAAAATACAAATGTAATTATAAACATTTTTATTACAAAAAATTAGAAAAGACCTCGGTGTTCGCCACATATAGCGTGATGGCATTGGTTGCAATATGTAGTAGTCATGCGCCTCTTTTTACTCGGACAATGGAAACATGCCTTGCGTTTCTTTTTTTCAGGTAACAGACGTTCAACTTCTTCGGAAATTTTGAGGACATCTTTAATATTTTGCTTAAGATTTCGACGTAAAGTTGGAATACACAATCGTTCTCTCAGCCAGGGTTCGGCGAGATGACGAGCCAATTCAACCATATATTCGTATCTGGATAAAACTTTTCTGTTTGCTTTTAATGTGTTTGTGGTGTAAATAACATACGAGTTAATACTTGCAATATTTATCATATTATAGAAGATACACAAAGGCCATCTCCTCGTTTTACGACCCGCATTCATATTCGAACACATTTGATCAAATGTATCCACTCCGCCTTTTGTTCCATTATAATCAGTTATTATAGTGGGTTTGCCATTTATTTTGGAAACATCAGCACCTTCGTGAAGTGTTGAAAGAAGTAAAACTACCTTATTTTTCTTTGGCATATATGATACCAATGTCTTTCTTTTATCAAAACAAAACATAGATGTATTGGGGACTCTGTTCTTTACATTGAACAATTCCTGTGGAATTTCTCTTTTATTTTTGCGAAGAGTTCCGATAATTGTCAGTTTGTACTGATCTTTTAATAACTCCTCTGCTAAGCTAACTGATGTAAACCAGTTGTCCATGGTAATATTTCTGTTACTACCATGAACTGATTTTGTAAGTTCCTTTACAAAATATGTACCCAACGGCAAACCATTTGTATTGGTTTTCTTGCCTAAATAAGGAATAGCATCGATCATATATTTCGAAGAGCTGTCACACATCATTACGATTTTGAGACCATACGAATTAGGTTTATCAGGTAAATACATTCGAAAAGGGCAACGTCCTCGAAATCCTACTAACTGTTCATCAATAGTCAGATAGGATGAAGGTGTATATGATTCTCTGCAGGTGGTAATAAAAATGTCCCATATTTCGCGTATATGCGCAAAAGGATCATCTTGCTGCCTTTCTTTTCGTGTTTCCTTTTCATCAAACCTAAGACAGTTTATGAGATATTTGAAACGCTGACCACTCATGCAAGCCTGATAAAATTTTCCTGATATATTACTGTCAAACATATATTTCACAGATAGATGACTGTCTTTATTTGCTGCAGACATTATCAAAATTGCCAATAAAGCTTGTAGCTCATTTTTACTCATGTCAGAAATATTAGGACGACTGGCATATTTTTTAGATTGTCTTGTAATTTCAGTATTTGAGTGTAACAGAGTACGACATAATATATCCTCTGAAAAAAAAATGTAAGAAATATTCTTCAACTTTTGTGTAGTTTTTGGCATTTCCTTTGGGACCAGCTATAAAATGAATAATATTTCTAGCTGCCGTTCTTTTTGACAATGAAGGTATTTTGTTTGACCACTTATGCCCGTTTTTACCTTTTAGAGCCTTTCCCGGATTTACAATAAACTGAGAAACAGTGGAGTTCTCACCTGATGTTCCAGGTACTTCTTCTGTAGATTTTTCGCTTTCCACCACTATTGCTTTTATATCTGCATCCATTAAATTTACAGATGAACTGGATACACTGGATGGCTGGAAAATTTTGGAATTACCACTATTTTTAGAGTCATCTTCTTCATCTGAATCGTCCGATTCAAACTCCAAAGCATCTTCTTCTAACTCCCAGTCACTTCCACTATCTTCAAAAGGTTCCTGCTCACTATCTTCACCATTCATTATACGCTGTATTTCATCGTTTATTTCACTTGCCGTTAAAGGTTTTCGTGATGACATAGTGCTACGATTAAATAAAATAATAATTGAAATAAGGTTGAATGCTCGAATAAATGAAGTTTTTACATAAAATAGGGTTGTTGTTATTATTTTTATTATTATTAAGGAATGACACAAACGACCTAACTCAATAATATATTAAAGCAAGAGTTGTAACCAAATTAAAAGATAATTGGCCACTATCAGAGGCAGCAAAACATTTTAACATAAACTTCTTCAGGGTCATTTCGTCAAAAAAAAGGCTTTTGACGAAATGCCCTGAAGATGTTATTTTAAGCGAAAGTACTTGGGCTAGATTTAATTAACTTGTGCTCGATAATAGCCTTATTTTTCAAAGTTTAAATAAAATAATATTTACTACAAATATAAAAAAGAATTGGATAATGACTTACCAAAAACATCACTGGCGTCTAAATAAACTTGAGAGAAAAAAACTAACGTAGAAGGTAGACTTTCGTAAAATTGACGACGTGCCCTCAAAAAATCGAATACATAAATACAGTAGTGGAGGAACACACTCACCGCCTGTTAAATCAAGACTAAAAAAACAGCTACTGAGAAGTGTATGGGCAGAGGTTACACGACTGCACCCGAACTGCGACGAAAACCGAGGAGCGTCGTCAAATTTACGATAGTCCACCTTTCTAGGGTAAATGCCCACTCAAAAAAGAAAAACTAAAAATACCTAAATCCTTTAGGAGTTGCTTTTAATTATGATCATAATTATATAAAAAAACATTTTGTACATTTTTTAAATTTGGTTTTTAAAAAAAAAAATTATATACCTAAGCAGGTACACTTGTAACGACTTTTTGCTTACCACAGGGTAAGAACATGGGGGACAAGATTGGGCAAACAAAATAATCGGAACTAGTGCGTACGGCACTCAGTTGGTTGTTGGAGAGCTGGGTCGTGGATAAGTTGAAGATATGGGGGTTGGATTGGGGCAACTACAAAAAAAGGAAATAAAGGGGTACTTATACAAATCTCTTGGGACAAACAAAATGAAAATAAACCGGAAACACCTCAAGGAATTTAATATAGGGCGCCACTTGAGGTGCCTAATTATACCTATTACAACCACTAGTTGTAACTAGGGAAATAATTATAAAACATCAAAAATATATCTTTTTCAAATAAAACTCAAAATAGATCAGAGAAACAAATTAAACGTTTATTTTTGTCTCAAACAAACAGTTATCAAAATACAGATTTTACAAGAACATATTATACAACATAAACCAAATTAATAAAAACTTACATGTTCTTTGTTTACATAAAAGATTGCTACAAAAATTTTGAAATGGTTCCTAGGTTATATATGGCCAATTTAGATTATCAAAATTAAGGATATCCTTATAAATGAAAATATCGTAAGGTTAAACATTTTCTATAAAACATATTTTCTATACAAGCAAAATAAAAATTTTCACAACAAAAAACAAATTAAAGCTAGCTGTCATATGTCAACATTTAATTTTGATGACAAAGAACAAATAGATTGACAGCATAACCATACATATTACATTATTTAAATTGTTATGAAACAATTATTATTTTAGAATGTTTATTTTTACTTCAATAGTTCAAACAAAAAAGTTACCTGGATGTCACTGTATACACTCTAAGATTTCTTGGGTTACCTTCTCCGCCACACGATCAAAAAAACTACATCTCACTGGAAAAGTATTCTGACTATTTGAGGTTGAAATTGGGACACTGCACACTTTGGAACGGCTTCTTAAGGAACTGGACAATGGAACATGTAGAGATTTATTTGGAACGCCGTTTTTTAAATATCTCATGATGAGAGACGGCTTACAATTAAAAAAAACAGTGATTACCCCTATCAGAGTTGACACATTACTTTGGGTGTACATCACTTATTCTTCGAGAAATTTGCCGGTTTTTCGCAAAAACTACATAACGACTTCTGTCTTCTTTGGCCAAATCTTTCAACCTTCCTGTTTCGTTACTCTTCTCAACCTCCTTCACCTTCGTTCCATTTCAAACCAAAAACGCAAAATAATCCCCCTCCTGACCTCAATCTAATATCGGTATGGACGACCCTAATTTCTTGTTTTTTTTTAAACATTTTAAAGCATTTAAGATTTTCGTAAAATACAAACACATATTTTATGGCAATCTTTATGCGTACTGACGATAAACCAACAGGGACGTATTATAAAAATTTAAAACGCTACACACTGGGACAATCAGTATAAAATATATAAAAAATAATTATCGAGAAATAGAATAAGACCGTCAATCCAATATAAATTAAGGATCACTCGAAGAGTGGTGAGTTTTTCGGTCAAAAGGTGGAGAAAAAAAGACAAAGATGATGGCTACTTTATCTATTTATTGAAGACGTTGCGCTTTCTAATCAGAAATCATCATCAGTTCATCTAAAAAGAACAATATGAAAAACCTAACATCCAAAGAAAAGTTATTAAGTGTGTTACCTCAAAAATATATATAGCAGTCAATGATATTAAAGTTGTAAAGAAGCTTCTGACAATGGACATTAAAAGATTGTGTTGTATAAACAATTAATTAAACTAAATATAGTTAACAAATAACTAATTAAGTAAAAAAATCGACTACAGAAAACATATAGGTTCTTGTTATAGCAGCTCTTCTTCTTCTTCTGGTTCCTATCCGTTTCGGTTGTTGGAAATCAAATTGGCAATCATAACCTTGCTCGCTGCGGCTCGAAACAGCTCCGTTGAGGTTTTCTTAAACCATGTTCTTAAATTCCGCAGCCATGATATTCTCCTTCTACCGGGTCCTCGCTTACCTTTGACTTTACCTTGCAATATAGACTGTAGCAGGGAGTAACGGTGCTGATTTCTCATAACGTGTCCCAGATATTGCAATTTTATGCGTTTGATCGTAAACACAATCTCTGGTTCCTTCTTCATTTTTCCTAGAACTTCCTTGTTCGTGATCCTTGCTGTCCATGATATTCTCAGCATTCTTCTATAAAGCCACATCTCAAATGCTTCAAGTTTTTTAATAGTGGTGTCTGTAAGCGTCCATGCCTCCGCCCCGTACAACAACACAGAGAAAACATAGCATCTCAAATGTCTCATTTTTGTATCAAGGGATATGTTGTGACTTTTGAAGATGGCGCTCATTTTGTTAAAGACCGTTCTTGCCTTTCCTATGCGGCACTTTATTTCCTGTAAGTTGCTCCACTGTTCGTTAATAATAGTTCCCAGGTAACAATACTGTTTTACTCGCTCTATCTGCGTCCCGTTAATGTATAGATGAGCCCCATTTATATTCTCCTTGCTGATAATCATTTGTCTCGTTTTGTGGGTATTAATGTTTAGTCCGTACTGTTGACTGTACTCGTTTATTCTGTCCATTAGCCTATGAAGTCCCTCTAAAATAGCAGCTCTATACTATGCAAAACAACTGATGTTTGCCTGCAGAGGTCTGTGTCACTAGAAAAATTTTATTTTTTTGTACTGTTACGATAATTATGGCGTTTATAACTATCAATATATTATGACTAATTCTGTTTTCTGTTCCAGTAAATTCGAAGTTGTTTACAGAAACCTTTAGACCCTAATTTTATGAGTAATCCACGTCTCGAGGCTTTTCGAACAGTTGAAAAACGAGTCGAGCGCCTTCACCAAAATACGAGATTATTCAAGAAGTTCGCCGAATTTTCTAGATGACAACAGTTGTGTATATAAACGACACATTTTTATTTTGTCGGGCAGTCATAAGAAGATCGGGAAACGCGGTTTACTTGTAACGAAACGTGACATAAATACATTTGTACAGCTATTTAATAAATTAGTAATTAGTTATCGTGAGTTTTAATAAATCAGAATATAGACAATAAATTAGAATAAAGACAAATAAATTAGAACTATATAAATATACAACAGTGGTGTCAGAAGTGGGATTGTAGATAAATTTAATTTGATTTTTGAAAAAGACTTTTGAACTTTTGAAAGGTATTGTTCGTCGGGAACATCCGCGTAGTTCAGTAGTGATCGTTGTACGAAAGAACATTTAAAAAGTACTTGTGTGCCTGACCAAAGATGCTGCTAGTAGAACTTTCAGTGAAACAGTTGCGTGAGCAACTAGAAGAACGCGATGAAGACTGCAGCGGGTCCAAGAAGATCCTCCAAGAACGACTGAAGACTGTTCTCAACAAGAATGGAGACGACCCAGAGACATTCCAGTTCCAGTCAGCAGAAGCACCCGTTTTAACTAAAATAATTGATGGAAAATTTGAGAATGTCTCACAAATGATCGAAGAGAGTTCTAGAAAAAATGAGGAGAATGTTTATAAAAGATTCGATGAAACATCTCAAATTATTAAAGAAGCAGCTAGACAAAATGACGAGAAATTTGAAAATGTTGCTAGAAGATTCAACGAGACTTCTCAAATAATTAAAGAAATATGTATTCAGAATAGTGAGAAGTTTGAAGAAGTCTCTAAAACATTTGATAAAGTTGAAGAGAAAATCAAACAGTTAGAGACCATGATAACTAACACGATACCAATTAATACGGTAGCTTTAGATCCGGTAGAGATAAAAGAAGAAGAGACGAAATTTAAGTTGGAAACACGGCCAAAATTTGAAGGAAGCGGAGGTTATGTTCATGTCAAAGTTCCAACTTTCGACGGAAAATCGTCATGGAACAACTACATGAAACAGTTCGAATCAGCTGCAAGAGCGAAAGGATGGTCAGAAAAAGAAAAGGCTGTACACCTGACTATAGCTCTTCGAGGAGATGCCTTAGATGTGCTCCAGACCATAGCCGTAGAGGAGACGGATGATTCCGAACAACTGAAAAAGAGGTTAAATATGCGATATGGCCACGAACACTTGGAGCATGTATATCAGTCGCAGCTCAAAAATCGAAGACAAAAGAAAGATGAGGCTCTTCAAGAATATGAAGTAGATATTGCCAGATTAGTGCGATACGCTTATCCAACAGCTCCCGAAGACATGATGGAAAAGTTGGCCGTTCAAACGTTTTATTGATGGTCTTCGTGATCATGAAATGCAGAGAACACTACGATTAGCTCGTCACAAGACGCTGGTTGATGTCTTATCCGCCGCCCTGGAATACGAGTCTGCTACGCAGGCCTCTGGCGGGTACAGTAAAGTTAGGACTGTAAAGGAGGAAGGAGATGAAGATAAACTTGACCAGCTCGTTAATATGATAAAAAGCATGACATACAAGAAACCGAAGACCATAAGATGCTGGAATTGTGGCGAAATGGGACACGTACGAAGTTCATGTAAGCATCCTAAGTACGACGCAAATCAAGAAACTCACCATCAGGAAAACTGGAACGGGTCGGCCTTAGGGGGGCAGCTTCGACCCTCTTTTCCAACTTTTCCAAAGACCCTCTGATACTAATAGCTTCTTTGAAATGTCGTGAAGATAGTGTATATGTAGATGGAGAAATAAATGGTAAAAAGCATACGTTGTTGGTGGATACTGGAGCGACCAGAACCATTATACGCCCGACAGTTATAAACAGCCGAAAGAAACTGTTACCAACGAGGTTGCGACTTCGGACCGCCACAGGTGAAAATGCCAACATTCATGGAGAAATCCAGGTACAATTAGGAATTGGATCAGAAAAGTTTGTCCATACTGTTATAGTTGCTGACATCGAAGAGGATGTTATATTAGGAATGGACGTAATGAATACGCATGGATTCCAATTGGATTTTAAGAATAAGGTAATCAAAGTTGGTAACGAGGAGGTATTTCTCCATCCACATGATGACAACACTATGCAAGCAGCCGTTAAAGAAGATACAGTCGTGCCTGCGAGAAGTGAAACGATCATAGTAGCGCGGCTACAGGGAATTGTGGACGAAGGGACAACTGTTATGATGGAGCCTTGGAATCATGACGACGAAGTTGGCCGTGGAATCATAATTGGAAAGGAATTGGTGACTTCGGCTAAAGAAATTCCTGTGAGACTTATTAATGTCAATGACTACCCAGTGACCATCAAGAAAGAGACAAAAGTAGGAACTTGTGTACCTGTCACATCCATAATCCGTCAGACGACAACGTCTGATAATTCCAACGATAAATTTGATCAAATGGTCGCAGTTGCTGGACAGTCTCTGAATCACATTGAAAAAAGGAAATTAAGGCAATTTCTTCGGCAGTATCGTGATATTTTCGTACCGAAAGGAGGAAAGACGGGAAGAACTACCGTTGTTAAGCATAAAATTGATACTGGTAATGCTAAGCCAATTCGTCAAACAGCTCGACGATTACCACAAGCGAAAAGAGAGGAAGCTGAAACGATTGTTCAGGAAATGAAGAAAGACGGGGTGATAGAACCTTCTACGAGCCCATGGGTCTCTCCGGTGGTCCTGGTTAAGAAGAAAGACGGAACAACGAGATTCTGTGTGGATTACAGTTTGCTGAACAACGTTACCAAGAAAGATAGTTATCCTCTGCCTCGGATCGATGACACATTAGACACATTGGCTGGAAGTAAATTATTTTCTACTTTGGATTTGAAGTCTGGATACTGGCAGGTAGAAATGGACCCGGTAGATAAAGAAAAGACAGCCTTCACCACAGGATCTGGATTATGGCAATTCAACGTTATGCCATTTGGACTTTGTAACGCTCCTGCGACATTTGAGAGGCTTATGGAAAATGTGTTGAGAGGGTTATCTTGGAAAACATGCCTAGTTTATCTAGACGACATAATCGTCTTGGGGGAGACATTTGAAAACCATCTGAAGAACTTAGAAGACGTTTTTAATCGACTTAAAGCTGCCCAATTGATGTTAAACCCCAAGAAGTGCCAGCTATTTCAAGGTAAAGTTAATTATCTGGGTCATATAGTCAGTAAAGAAGGAGTGGCCGTGGATAAGGGAAAAATCGATTTCATTAAGGAGTGGCCAAAACCAACTGACAAACATCAAGTGAGAAGTTTTCTTGGACTATGTACTTATTACCGGAGGTTTATTAAGAAGTTTGCAGATATCGCTAAACCATTAACGCGACTTACAGAGGAAGCAAAAGAATACCGCTGGGATGTAGACTGCCAGAATGCCTTTGAGACCTTAAAAAAGCATTTAATCACAGCACCAGTTTTAGGGTATCCACTGCCAGAAGGAGAGTTCATCTTAGATACAGATGCAAGTAATGTGGGAATTGGAGGAGTGCTGTCTCAGATTCAAGGAGGACAGGAAAGATTCCTTGGATATTTTAGTAAAGTTCTCTCAAAACCTGAGCGAAATTATTGCGTCACGAGAAGAGAACTTCTGGCAGTAGTGAAATCAGTAGAGCACTTCTATCAATACCTCTATGGAAGGAAGTTTTTAATCCGAACCGACCGTGCCGCCCTTAAGTGGTTGATGCAGTTTAAGAATCCAGAGGGTCAGATAGCCAGGTGGATCGAACGACTCCAAGAATATGATTTTAAGATTAAGCACCGGGCCGAAGTTAGCCACCGAAACGCTGATTCTCTTTCCAGAAGGCCATGCCCAGCAGAGTGTTCTCACTGCAACAAAACGGAATCCAAGGAAGCAGCAGTGCTAAGAACGACGGTGGTCCACGACGACTGGACGCCTACCAAGATCAGGGAAGAACAAGAGAGAGATCCAGTTATACAGAAAATCCGAAAATGGAAAGAGGAAAACCGTCGACCACCTTGGCAAGAAATATCGAACCTAGGCTCAATAGTTAAGACGTATTGGGCCCAGTGGGACTCATTTATCATGGAAGATGGCTTGCTCAAACGAGTCCTGGAAAATGATGACGGTTCAGAGAAGAGAAGACAGTTGGTGATTCCAAAAAGCAGAATAGCCGAAGTACTTCGTCAGTTACACGACAGTCCATCAGGAGGGCATTTTGGTGTGAAAAAGACCCTTCAGCGAATTCATGAACGGTTTTATTGGATGAACAGTTCCGACGATGTAAAAGACTGGTGTAAGAAATGTACTATTTGTGCTACGAGTAAAGGGCCTTATCGAAAAAGGAGAGCTCCTATGAGACAATATAATGTTGGAAGCCCGTTTGAAAGAATAGCTTTGGACATTGCTGGGCCATTTCCAGAAAGTGATAATGGAGGCAAGTACATGTTGGTAGTAATGGATAACTTCACTAAGTGGGTCGAGATTTACGCACTTCCAGACCAGAAGGCCGCCACCGTTGCAGATAAGTTGATCCAAGAATATATCAGCCGATTTGGAGTGCCTTTGGAGATCCATAGTGACCAAGGCAGGAACTTCGAAAGCGATTTATTCCAAGGAATATGTGATAGACTAGGTATGAAGAAAACAAGAACTACGGCTTATCATCCGCAATCGGATGGTATGGTAGAACGAATGAATAGAACAGTTGGCAAGTATTTGACAAAGATGGTGTCCGATCATCAGCGAGACTGGGACCAATATCTTCCGTTCTTCACAATGGCCTACAGATCTGCTGTTAATGAATCAACAGGCCAGACACCAGCCAGAGTCCTATTCGGACGCGAGATGCGACTACCTTGTGATCTAGAGTTTGGGTGTCGACCTGGAGAAGATGTAGCAGGTGAAGATTATGTGATCGAATTACGAAGAAGAATGGACGAAGTCCGTTCCCATCTCCAGATCGCTAGTGACCGAATGAAGAAACGGTACGATACGCAAGCCGAAAAGGGGTGTTTTAAGAAGAACGACAAAGTCTGGCTTTATAACCCCAAAAAGCGAAAAGGTTGTTCTTCCAAATTGCAGCAGTTTTGGGAAGGTCCATACCTCATTATGGTTAATGATGTCATTTATCGAATAAGCAAGATTCCGAGGGGAAAGCCGATGATAGTACACCATAACCGGCTGGCGTCTTTCGAAGGTGACCACGACGTAGATGAAGAAGTGGAAATAAACCAAGTCCAAGATGTGTCTGACCTCATGTTTGAGGAATTCATGGGTGCCTATGGAGGTACCGGTAAAGCAAGACATGGTGTTACCACTGAAGAAAAGCAAGATCTACTCGCGCTTCCCGATGACTACTCACTGGCCCTTACCATCCCGGCCAGTATCAAAGACGCAGCAGGTTTGGCATCCGTCTTTCGAAGGAAGTTCGGTCGAGTTGCAGAACTTCAATGCCAGGTGCCAGCTCCTGGAAAAGCCTTAAAACTTCAAGATGCATCACGTTACCTTTTCTACCTGGTAACAAAAGACACTGCTTGTGACCAACCTACCTACCGAGATGTATGGGAAGCTTTACTTCGATTGAGAGAGCACGTACTAGAGTCCGACGTGCAAAAGTTAGCCATGACAAAGTTAGAGTGCCACCAATTAGATTGGAGGGTTATACGAAATATGGTGGAGGAGATCTTTAAAGACACCGAAGTCCAGGTGTTAGTCTGTTGCAATCCGCATAGTTACTGGTGCGAAGAGAAAACCGTCCCTTGTCATTTTTATAAAACTGGAAGTTGTAAAAGAGGGTCCAGTTGCCGATACCAGCATACCGTTTCAGTTCCAGTCCCGACAAGGTTCCAGGAGGAACCATCTTTTAAGAGGGGGCAATGTTACGATAATTATGGCGTTTATAACTATCAATATATTATGACTAATTCTGTTTTCTGTTCCAGTAAATTCGAAGTTGTTTACAGAAACCTTTAGACCCTAATTTTATGAGTAATCCACGTCTCGAGGCTTTTCGAACAGTTGAAAAACGAGTCGAGCGCCTTCACCAAAATACGAGATTATTCAAGAAGTTCGCCGAATTTTCTAGATGACAACAGTTGTGTATATAAACGACACATTTTATTTTGTCGGGCAGTCATAAGAAGATCGGGAAACGCGGTTTACTTGTAACGAAACGTGACATAAATACATTTGTACAGCTATTTAATAAATTAGTAATTAGTTATCGTGAGTTTTAATAAATTAGAATATAGACAATAAATTAGAATAAAGACAAATAAATTAGAACTATATAAATATACAACAGTATTATCAAAGAATGTTTTGAAAACAACTAAAATACCTAGCCCCTTAAAGAACCTTTTATTTTTTTAAAAACGGTCCCAAAAACCCATCTTTTATTACCTCATTAATGCCCACTAAAAAAATAAAAACTAAAAATACCTAAATCCTTCAGGAGTTGCTTTTAATTATGATCATAATTATATAAAAAAAAACATTTTGTACATTTTTTAAATTTGGTTTTTGAAAAAAAAAAATTATGTACCCAAACAGGTACACTGGGACAATCAGTATAAAATATATAAAATATAATTATCGAGAAAGAGAGTACGACCGTCAATCCAATATAAATTAAGGATCACTCAAAGAGTGGTGGTTTTTTCGGTCAAAAGGTGGAGAAAAAAGACAAAGATGATGGCTACTTCATTTATTTATTGAAGACGTTTCGCTTTCTAATCAGAAAGCATCATCAGTTATCTAAAAAGAACAATATGAAAAACCTAACATCCAAAGAAAAGTTATTATTACTATATAGCAGTCAATGATATTAAAATTGTAAAGAAGCATCTGACAATGGACATTAAAAGATTGTGTTGTATAAACAATTAATTAAACTAAATATAGTTAACAAATAACTAATTAAGTAAAAAAATCGACTACAGAAAACATATAGGTTCTTGTTATAGCAGCTCTATACTATCCAAAACAACTGATGTTTGCCTGGAGAGGTCTGTGTCACTAGAAAAATTTTATTTTTGGTACTATCAAAGAATGTTTTGAAAATAATTAAAATACCTAGCCCCTTAAAGAACTTTTTATTTTTCCAAAAACGGTCCCAAAAACCCATTTTTTTATTTTCTCATTAATGCCCACTCAAAAAAGAAAAACTAAAAATACCTAAATTCTTTAGGAGTTGCTTTTAGTTATGACCATAATTATATAAAAAAACATTTTGTACATTTTTTAAATTTGGTTTAAAAAAAAAAGATGATGTGCCCAAGCAGGTACACTGGAACAATCAGTATAAAATATATAAAATATAATTATCAATAAAAGGAGTACGACTGTCAATCCAATATAAATTAAGGATCACTCGAAGAGTGGTGGGTTTTTCGGTCAAAAGGTGGAGAAAAAAGACAAAGATGATGGCTACTTCATCTATTTATTGAAGACGTTTCGCTTTCTAATCAGAAAGCATCATCAGTTCATCTAAAAAGAACAATATGAAAAACCTAACATCCAAAGAAAAGTTATTAAGTGTGTTACCTCAAAAAGATATGTAGCAGTCAATGATATTAAAATTGTAAAGAAGCTTCTGACAATGGACATTAAAAGATTATGTTGTATAAACAATTAATTGAACTAAATATAGTTAACAATTTTCTTAAACTTAGCACAGCAAAAGAACATGTGGTAGTTGTACATGTATATATGTTTACATAATTTTTTATCTAGACAAGCTCTGTCGAAATCTAAGTTCGACATCGAAATTGGTCTTGACGCATGCTCATTAATATCATTATTCTTTTGACATTTATTTGTTGACTTGTTGATATAAATTAGCCGTTGATTAATTTTTGTACGTAGCTTCATTTTATACATTTAACATAAAGTTTACTACTAAATGCTACTTAACTGCTCAGCAGATGTCTTTTTCTTTGGTGTTCCGCTTGCCATTTTGTATTTTTATAACGAACTTTTTAAACTTACCCAAACAAATCAAAACTATTTGACAAGCTTAAAATATAATCTTATTTTTTGATGAATTGTTTGCGCGCACTAGCCTTTACAGTATTTTAACGTCACAGAGCACTTATTTTACTTTTCGGTGTTGCCACCGACTTTTGAGCGTGTCAAGAGGTGGAGTTTTCGATTTACACCAATTACGATGTGAGTTACAGAATGCCAATCCAAACACAAAAACGACGCGATAACGATTTCGGGTAATTACGATTTGACTTGGTTATTTCTATTCGATTTGTTAAAAGTTACAGAATAGATCTGATTATTAAAAAAACGCAGATATTGCTTTATTTTGAATAACCTTTTATATTTCATAATCTTATGGAAAAAGACGTTTCAATCATTGGTTACCGGACCAATAAACCAGTGCACTGGTTTGTTTACCAACTCTGCAGTAATATAATTGCAAAAAATATTTGCATTTCATCCCTATTTGTTGGTGTCCAGCTGTTCTCTTTTGTGTTCTCTACACTGGCCCCTTGTAGCCAGTTTCCCGCTACACGTTTTATATCATCGGTCCATCTAGTCGGTGGTCGTCCTCGGCTTCTTTTATAGTTTCTGGGCCTCCATTCCATAATACGTCTTGTCCACCGTCCATCTTGTGTTCTGGCTAAGTGCCCTGCCAGTTCCACTTAAGCGTCGTGGTTCTTTCGATGACGTCTTGAACTCCTGATCTTTGCCTGATTTGTTGGTTTGTTATGTGGTCTCGAAGGCTCACGTTCAGCATTGCACGTTCCATGGCTCGTTGTGTAACTCTGAGTTTATTCGCAGATTTTTGCGTGAGTGTTAAAGTCTCTGCTCCATAAGTTTGTACAGGCAAAACACATTGGTTATAAACCTTTCGCTTGAGACACATGGGAATTGAACTTTTTAGAATATGGCTTAATTTGCCAAATGCTGCCCATGTTAGGCCTATTCGCCTCTGTATTTCATGTGTTTGATTGTCTCTGCTTATTTTGATTTCGTGTCCCAGATATTTGTAAGTGTCTGTTTGTTGTATGGTATTATTGTCAATAGTTATATTTCCACTCATTACGAGATTTGTTATAAGCTTAGTTTTCTCAAAGTTTATCTTTAATCCTGCTCTTTCAGACAGACTTTTAAGCGAATGCATCATAGAAACTGTATCATGTAAGTTATCTGCGATTAATACAACATCATCTGCAAACCTTAGGTGATTTAATCTTTCTCCATCTATATTGATGCCCATATCTTGCCATTGAGTGCTCTTAAATATTGACTCTAGCGCGTGAACAATTTTGGTGAAATATTGTCTCCTTGTCTAACTCCTCGCCCTAAGCTGAATTTTTCTGTGTCTTCGTGTAGTCGTATACTTGATGTAGCGTTCTCGTAGATGTTTTTGATTAGTGTCGTGTACCTGTAATCTATTTGGCTTTGATTTAGGGCTTCCAGTATTGTTTCAAACTCTACAGAATCAAAAGCCTTCTCGTAATCGACAAATGCAAGAACCAGTGGTATGTTGTACTCGATGCACTTTTCTATTAAGATCTTTATGGTATGCAAATGGTCATTTGTGCCATATCCTGCCCTGAAGCCTGCCTGTTCTTTGGGCTGATAGAAATCAAGTTTAGGTGTTAGCCTCTTTGTTAAGATTTTCATAAAGAGTTTGTACATATGTGTCAAGAGGCTGATGGGTCTATAATTTTCTAATTTAGTAATATCGCCTTTTTTGTGTAACAAGACTATACTGCATTGTTCCAGTCTTTTGGAATCGTACCCGCATGTAAGCATTTATTAAACAGTTCGCTTACTGATTTTAATAAAATTTCTCCTCCTGCTTTTATTGCATCGATAACGAGTCCATCATCACCAGGCGATCGATGGTTCTTCATTTCCTTTAAAGCTGCTCTTACTTCTGACACAGTAATGGGTAAAAGTATTTCCGATCCCTGATTTATGAGAGTCTTTACTCGTGTCGGGAAATTGTCTTGTGGTCTTTGACTGGTATAGAGGTCTTTATAAAACTCTCTGGTTATTTTCAGAATGTTTTGTTTATCTGTTGTTGCCTTTCCGTCTTTATCTCTCAGCTTGTATATTTCTTTTTTACTTTGTGTGAGTTTTCTTTTCATTATCTTTAAACCTTTGTTCTCTTCTACTGTTTGAGTAATTACATTAGTATTATATCTTCTTACATCTTTTCTAATTTCCGCTGAAATTCTTTTATTTAGTTTTTTATATTCTTCTTTGTTTCCTTTTTCGTTCTCGCTTAGGTTTCGTCGTATTTCCATGAGAGCTTTTGTATTTTTGCTAATCTTTTCACTTTTGGTGTCATTTTTCTTGCAAAATTTGAGTTGTGCGTTTCTAACCGAGTCTGTTATTAATTTATTGTGATCGCCGATACTAAGAGGTTTGGGATGATTACTCTGTAAAGTTTCGGCTATATTTGTTATGTATGCTTCTGAATGATTTGGTGAATTCCAAACCATGCTTTGCACTTTCTTTTTGTAGATTTATCGTTACTCTAGCTCTTACTGGTCTGTGGTCGCCTCCTACTGATAGTTTATTAAGTACAGTGACATCTTAAATAATTTGCTTTTTGTCTGGTATTATATAATCATATTCGCTCTTAGTTCTTCCGTCTGGACTAGCCCACGTCCATTTTCTATTCTGTTTCTTCTTAAAAAAGATGTTCATTGCATACAGTTTATCTTGCAGTAGAAAGTTGGTAAGCATTTCGCCTCTTTCGTTTCTTTCTCCTATTCCAAAATCTTTGATTCTTGTTCGTCCTTTTTCCTTCCGAGTTTCCCGTTAAAATCTCCCATTATCAGATTATAATGAGCCGGTTCCTTACCTTGCCTAGAATTCATAGTGAATAAAATAGCGATTACAATTTCATAAAATGTCTTTACGTATACATAACCCGACATATCACGTATTGTTTACACACTAAGGTCGTTTACAAGTTCCCTTTCTCCTTTCTCCGTTTTGTTGGTAACAAATGCTTGACCATTTGACCAGTCCATTGTTCAATATTACACAGCCAGCACTTGTAACAACTACTTCGTCTAAATTCGTTCAAATTCCGGAATACTCAATCGAAAGAACGAAATAAATTGCTTAAATTTCCAGTAAATAACTTAAAACGAAATATCTCGGGTTGGTTAGTTTAGATACAACCAGTGCAAGATGAATTAATTGGGATAGTTTTTTAATAGGCTAGATAGTGCTGAGACCAATAGTATTATATGCAAGTAAAAATTAATCTAAACCAAGTAGAAGAAGAAAACCTATGAGAAAAAGATATAGCAGAATTCTAGGAGGAGCTAAATAAAGGGACCTCTGCAGAAGAAGAAATTAAACTAAGGTACGGATTTATATGGGCACTACAACTAGCAATCTAGTGAAACGATATTTTTAGAAGCATTAAAGTTTTTTTTTTTTGATGGCATTGACATTAGTCATTCAGCCAGTTGCAATAGATTCTCCAATCAGACAAATGCACAACTCTATCCCTAATCGAAAACTAACGGATAATTAATAGAAGAATATACGACAAGGAAACTTACAGGGTCACTTGCTTCTCGTCTAGGGGCCCATCAAGACATTCTTAGTAGACAAACAAAACTGGACCACGGATAAGGTGTTATAACATTTAGGGTAAACAAAGGATACAAATCTAAATTTCCACACGATCATGAAAAATGTCATGCTCGAGTACAAATTCTATAGAACCATGCATGTGTCTGACAAGAAATCTATAATGATATTATATATATTTTGTGAGCCTGTCGCCAGTAGCGACTGAATATTGAATGGTGCATACATATTAAATTCGATTAATTTTTTGTAGAGAGAGTTTGAATGCTGTTGAAACTTAGGGCATTCAAAAAAGATGTGATCAAGATCACCCAGTTTTCCGCAATGTTTGCAATTATCATCTTCTAATCACATTTATTTTATATAAATGACTTGGATAACACGCATGTCCAAAGCGTAGTCTATTTATGGTGGTTATATATTTACGTGGAGATTTAAAATTCTTAAACCAAGTAGTTTGTGGAATAACTGGTTGTAAAGTGGTGTATCTTGTTTGGTTTGTAAGGCAGTAAAGATTCCATTGATCTTTCCATGTCGCTAGCTGTTTTTTTTTTAAATATCCTAATGGCATCTGATACACATAAAGAATATGGCAATAAAGTGCCTGATATTATACTGGTTTTAGCTAAGTAATCTACATATTCATTATCTTTGAGTCCAATATGTGCCTTAACCCAAATAAATTTTATATTAAAGCCAGAGTCTACTAAGTGCTTTAATTGATCTTTTATTAGAAAAATATAAGGATTACTAAATGTTTTGGGCAAAAGAGTGTTTTTTATGTTCTGTAGAACTGAAAGGCAGTCTGAAAGAATTAACGATTTTTTAATATAAGAGTTTTTAACACAGCCAATGATAGCCAATGATTCCGCCGAGAAAATTGAAAACTCCTTGGAAAGTTTGTACTTAAATTCAGAACCTCCTGAGGGTAGAAAATAGGCACAGCCAGTCCCTTCTATTGATTTGGATGCGTCCGTGTATATAACTGTGGCATCACTATAACAGTTCAAAACAGATCTCAGAATATTGTTGCTCAATTTGTTGTTGTGACTATATGTGGGTATTATAACTTCAGCTTTATGGAAGAGAGCAAAGTAGTCTAAATTTTTTTCCACTTTGGCCAAATTTTTTGAAAAAATTGAATTGTTCTGTAAAGCAGTGCACAAAGGTGGAGACGGCTTCTTAATCCAATATTTATGAGTGAGATCTGATTCGTTAAGTTGACGTATACTGGAAAATAATTAGGGATATGTTGAGTGGGCTTTGAGTACCCATTTTTCGCTTAATAAATTTCTTCTAATCGAAAGAGGAGGTTCATAAGCTTCAACATGTAGTGATTGTATAGGGGTAGATCTCATAGCACCTAACAATTAAGACAAATTTTGAAAAATGTCAATTTTTCTTAGAAGATTTCTAGATGCAGAACCGTAAAGAGTAGCACCATAATCTATAATGGATCGTATATAAGCTCTGTAAAACAATAAGGATGTTTCAACATCGCAACCCCACCATACTTTGGTTGTCATTCTGAGAAAATTACTACCTTTGTTACATCTATCCAGCATATATTGTATGTGTTGTTTCCAAGTCAATTTTTTATCCAGTATAAGGCCCAGATATTTGATATGGTTTTTGAATGTAAAAGATTGATTATCAAGAAGTATATTTTGATTTGGAGGAAGGTTGTGTCTTGTGAAGACAGATACAGCTGATTTGTCAATTGATAAATTTAAGCCGTTCTCTAAGTACCATGGGAAAAGAGAACTACATACTCTACCTAGGTTTTGCATACCGTTTTCATATTTCTTACTTTCTGTATAGATACAAAAGTCATCTGCATATTGTATTATTTTAAATGGGATGTTGTTTATTTGCATATTATGTATGTCAGACGTGTACATATTAAATAAAATTGGCGATAATACCGAGCCTTGCGGTATGCCGTGATAGTTGTGTCTAGGTCCTATTAGCTTGTTATTATGGTCTCTGACGTAGATTACCCTGTCTGTATAGAAACCGATAATTGTGTTAACGAAAGCAATTGGCAAATGAAAGAAATTTGCCATTTTGAATTTCAATATTGACAAACAAACTGATTCATATGCTCCTTCAATATCCAAGAATAGGGCTGCTAAATAGTTATTCCTAGTTAAGTTGTTCTGTACATCAACAACAAGTGTTGTTAAAGCGTCTTGAGTTCCAAAACCTCTTTTGTAGCCAAACTGGTTTACTGGTAATAAATTCTCTTTTTGTATCCACCAATCTAATCTAAATTTTATAAGCCTTTCTAGGGTTTTGAATACGCACGAGAGTAAGGATATTGGTCTATATGAACTCACAATATTTGGATCCTTTCCGGGCTTAAGGACAGGAACGACTAAGATATTTTTGAAGGACTCGATAACTATGTTATTTTGGATGATATCATTGAAAATATGTAAAAGATGGTTTTTTGCAACCGTTGGTAGGTTGATTAACATGGGGTATTTTACATGATCGATTCCAGGAGAAGTATTAATGTGGTTTTTAAGGGCGAAGTCTAGTTCAGTTTTAGTAAAAGGTTTTAATAGAAAGTGATTATTTGAATGATGACTTTGTGTAGGCTGTGTAGGCGAATGTTGAACCCATGGGGGAGATACTCTATTAAAGAAGTCTTCTAATAAAGTATCATTGAAGGGTTTTGTACTATTATGTAATTTTCGGTTCATTTTGTTAGCTTGAGACCATATTTCTTTAGAAGAAGTATTTTTGCTTAAATTAGAACACCATTTAATCCAACTAGCTTTGGCTTTTTGTTTCAGCTGCTTTTTAGTATGAGCAGTAATTTTCTGACATTTTAGATAATTATCAAGGCTTGATGAACGTTTATAAACTGCTAATGCTTCTTTTCTGTTATTAATTATCAGATCACATTCTGGGTCCCACCATGGCGGAGGGGATCGATTTTTGGATTTAAAAATTTTATATTGAGGAATAGATTTAATAGCAGCATGATTAATGCAATCTATTAGAAAGTTATAATTTTCATAAGTATTAAGATAGTTACTTTTATTAGAAAACATGTTTTCAATTAAAGATGTATACAGCGGCCAATTGGCCTTTTTGATGTTCCACTTGCTTTTTGGGTGAATTGTTTCCTGCGATGTGTAGGTTATTGAAAAATTCATAGTTATTGCAAAATGATTGGAGCCTAAGGTGGCAGATAAAACTGACCAGGTGATTTTACTAGCTATATTAGCTGTGCAAAGTGATATGTCAATCATCGATTTTTCGGTGCCATATCTAGGAAGATAGGTAGCTTCACCATTATTTAAAATTACCAGATCTAGATCCTCGACACTACTAACAATTTGTTGACCAACTGCATCATTTTGTAATGAGCCCCATAGTGAATTATGAGCATTCATATCTCCTCCTATTATAAAAGGTGATTTGACTTGTGAGAAGATATTTATCCAATCATTTTTGGAAGTACCAATTTTAGGTGGTCTATATATAGATAGAAAACTTAATTCTGTTGTATTAATTTTAACGGTAGCACCGCAGACTAAAATTCCATCGTTAAAATTGTTTCTAATATTTATTTGACAAAATGGTATGGTTGTTTTAATTAAGATTGCAACACCTGCGTACCCGTCATATCTATCTTGGCGAATTACATTGTAATCTTTAAATATATAATTCTGATTTGGTTTGAACCAAGTTTCGCTTAATAAGGCAATGTCAATATTTTCAGTTGTTAAAAAATGAACTAAGCTGTTTTTATTCGAAACAACGGATCGAGCGTTCCATTGCAAAATTTTTAATGATTTAAGTTCTGTGAAGATGTTATTTATTGATAATATCCTCCAAAATTGTTTTTATTCCATGGTAAATACTATCTTGACTTATTGTTTTTATATCATCTACAGTTTGGATATTTGTGATTAAATTAAAAATGTAATTGGAAATAAGTGTTTGAAGATCTGTCTGATCTTGTTTATTTTGAGAATTAGGGATGTTTAAATTAGCAGGAAGGGGTCTAGAGGGCCCAAAATTAAAAGGAAACATATGTGTGGTATGGGGGGACTGGGGAGTAGGAGAGATTAATTTTCGTTTTTTCGCTATGCTATAGCGACTTGAGGAGGGTTGTGATGTGTTATTTGATGATAAGTTTTGGTTTCTACGCGTGATCACTTGTGTGGCAGCAGAATGGGTTGAATTTTTTGTGAATGTTGGCAGGGAAGGAAAACTGTTTCCGTTATTTTCTAGTGTGGAATATCTATTCTGAGTGAATAATCCCGAAAAGGATGCTTCACAATAAGTTTTTGCCTCGATGAAAGAAGTTTTTTGCTCAAACATAACGGTTTTGATTTTCTTCTGCAGTTCATACTTTGGACATTTCTTGGAAATGGATACATGATCCTTACTATTGCAATGGATGCAATGAATAGCATTATCCTGGCAAGCATGACTTTCATTTTTGGTTTTTCCGCATTTTATGCAATGTGCCTCTGTACTCCGACACTGCTTGGAGATATGTCCAAATCTCAAACAATTATAACACTGAGTAACCTTGCCAATATAGGTTTCCACAGGAAAAAATACACTATTTATTGCAATATAGCTAGGTAAAATATTTCCCTCAAAGGTGACTATTACAGTCCTCTTCGGTACATAGTTAGTTTTTCCTTCCGTATCAACCCTTCTGAAAGTTCGTTTGTAACCTAATATGGGGGAGGGAGATTCACTGTTATCTAATAAATAATTTTCATCGTATTGGGTATCAACATCTCTGATTAGACCTTTGATTTCTAGTAGATGATTAGGAATGTAAGCTACCAAATTTTCATTTTTTAACTTTAAATTTTTAACCAAATTATTTGCATCAGAAATTGACCTTAACAAAACTTTAATTCTGTTTTTTCCAATGCCTTTAATTTCAATAATATTAGGAATATTCAATTTTTTATGCAAAATATGCGCAACTGTTAAAGGATGTAGACGACCTATATTTTCATTGTTTGTTTTTTCTATGTAAACATAAACATTATTAAAATTGTACTTATCTGATTTAATGTTGAAAAATTTTATAGCTACTGTTTTTTGCGCTTCAGGTTCTGGCAAGATTGTAGTACAGTCACTGGTTTTATTCGCATTTTTCGCTGTCAAATCATCATAATCTTCGATTAAACTGGATTCATTAATAGGCATTTCACTATTCTCACTAACACATGAAAAGTTTAAATCACCTATTGGCGTCTCTGTGGAAATTGCCTCCCCCATGGGGGAATCGTTTATATATTTATTTATTACACTGAGTTAATGTCAAACTTCGAATCACCTGTACTAATTTAAAATCGAGTTAATTAGTAGAAAAAGACACTGGGCACTGATTATTTACGACCTATCGCTTTGAAAGTTCGAATAATACTGAAGCATTAAAGTTATTCAGTCTAATAATCGACAATCTCCAGTTCAGATCAAACAAACTTTATTTGCGCTGAGAACGATGAAACTTTCAATTTCTTAGAGGCAACAAAAAACACAAGACAATAGGTTTATATATTGGGACCGACCATTCAATAAGAAAAATGCTTCTTAAACTTTAAAACCCTTTAAATCCGTCTCTGGCTCTGCTGACCGCAATAAAAATCTGGTTTATTGCTTATGCTTGAACGAGCCACTTTTAACTAGGTTTATATTGGAAAAAACGTTTGTTGATGCTTTTTCTTCTTTTTCAGGTCTGTAGTCGAGATTGCTTCCTTAAATGGGATTTGGTGAGTGTATAATTCGATCTTGGCATATTTATAATTTCCATTTTTATATTTTAAAATGGAATTTTTAGTTTTAGACAACGTAGGTAAGGTGTAGTTTAGTAGTTTTAGGAGAAAACTTTATTTTTTGTAAAAATTAATTTTATTGTTTTTATAAACAAATAGTTATTCCAAAAAGCCCCGTAAAAAACTAAATTAAATTCTTCTCCCAAAAAACAGCCAAAGGAAAAAAATAACAAACCATTTATTAAAGTTTTTCTCCATCATAATCATCATCATCAATCAGCCCTGAGTTGTCCATTGTTGAACATAGGCCTCCTCTAGACTTTTCCATCTGCTTCTGTTCTGCGCCTCTGCTATCCAATTGGTCACGATTCTTTTGAGGTCGTCGGTCCATCGCGTTGGGGGTCTTCCTCGGCTTCGCTTGTCAGCCCGTGGTCTCCACTCAAGCAATTTTTTTGTCCAACTGTCGTCTTTCATTCTTGCAACATGTCCTGCCCATCTCCATTTTTGCCTTGTAATATGTTCGATAATGTCTTCCACTCCGGTTCGTCTACGAACTTCCTCGTTTCTTATTCTATTTCTTAAGCTTATTCCAAGCATTGATCTCTCCATCTTTCGTTGTGTCCTTCTCAATTTTTCGGCTGATGTTTTTGTGAGAGTTAAGGTTTCTGCTCCGTATGTGAGGACTGGTAGAACGCACTGGTTAAAAGCTTTTCTTTTTAAATGGATCGGTATATTTGTTTTAAATACGTCTCTCATTTTTCCGAATGCAGCCCAACCCAGACTTATTCTTCTGAGTAGCTCGCATGTTTGGTTATCTCGCGTTAACCTTATTTCGTGACCCAAATACACATATTTTTCCACAAGTTCTATGGGCGACTTTTCGATTTCTATTAGCTCATTGGGGACGAGATTGGTCATCATTTTTGTTTTTCCATAGTTTATTTTTAAACCGACTTTCTGGGTTACTTGCTGTAGTTGTTGTAGCATAACTCTGGCTTCTCCTAAGTTGTCTGTTATGAGAACAATATCATCGGCATATCTGAGATGATTGAATATCTTTCCATCGATGCTAATACCCTTTGATTCCCACTCTAGCCGTTTAAATGCGTACTCCATAACTGTTATAAATAGTTTTGGCGACAAGGTATCTCCCTGCCGCACCCCTCTGCCAATTTTTATCTTCTCAGTCATGCAATGGAGGTTAACGGTTGTTGTCGCATTTTCGTATATATTTCGAATAATATTTGCATACCTGTGATCTATTCTGCATTCTGATAGTGCTTTTAAGATAGCAACTGTTTCGACTGTGTCAAATGCTTTGTGGAAGTCGACAAAGATAAGAGCAAGGGGTCTGTTATATTCGATAGACTTTTCAACTAGAGTTTTAAGGCATTGCAAATGGTCGTTTGTTCCGTGTCCCGCTCGAAATCCTGCCTGTTCTTCTGATTGATAGAAATCGAGTTTTGCTTCTAATCTGTTTGTCAGTATTCGAGTAAAGAGCTTGTATAGGTGGTTAAGCAAACTAATTGGCCTATAGTTTTCGAGATCTGATTTATCCCTTTTTTGTGGAGGAGGATTGTAACCGAATTCTTCCATTTACTTGGAATGTTTTCACTATGCAGACATAGATTAAAAAGTGTTTGGATTCGGGACATCAAAAGTGGACCTCCTAGTTTAATTGCCTCAATGACTACACCATCTTTCCCCAGTGCTCTATTATTTTTCATATTTTTGAGGGCATGTTGAATTTCCTCTCGTGATATATCTGGTATATCCTCCAATCCTACATTATGTACCTTTTGTATTGGTTGTTTGATGAGCTCTGGAATAACTTGACTTTTATACAATGTTTCATAGAAACTTTCCACTATATGTAATATGCTTGGTCTATCTGAGATAATATTTCCATTTTTGTCTTTAAGTTGGAAGATTTCTTTTTTTACCATTTTCCATTTTTCTCCTCAATGCTTTCATGCTTTTGTTGTCTTCTATAGTTTTTATAATTTTCTCGTTGTTGTATTTTCTAATATTCCGTCTGATGGCTTTAGAGATTTCTTTATTGATGCTGTTTATATCTTGTGAGTTAACATTTCCTTGACTTTTCAGCATTCTACTTTCAGTTTGTTTCGGTTCTATACTAATTTTTTGTTCTTTTTCATGTTTAGAGCCAAATTTTCCCGAGCTTGTGATAATGTATCTACTATTTCTTCGTTTAGGTTATTTACGTCTTCTCTTGTTATATTTCTGAGTAAGTTAATATTGATTTCTACAGTTGCTCGGACCATTCTATGATCGCTTGCAACCGAAAATTGATTTAAGGCTGTAACATCTTTAACTATATGTTTTTTGTCAGTGATGATGAAGTCGATCTTATTTTTTGTCTTACCATCGGGGCTCTTCCAAGTCCATCTTCTCCATAACAAACATTATATTAAAGCGAATTAGTGTATAGTGCGTTGACAAATTATCTTAAGGCCATAAGTCTGTCTTTTTCGCCATGGAAAGGATAGGCAGTGTTATTTATGTCTGTCCAGTTCTTACATTCTGTAGCCACGATATTCTTCTGCTACATACTTTCATCCTGCTCTTAATCTTTCATTAGATAATTAGTTAGGAAATTGCGTATTTTTTCCTCTCAGGATGTGGCCCAGCTACTTATACAATTTTTCATACCTTGATTAAGTTTTGTAACTCTCTCTCTCAGTTTTTGCCATCCTTAGACTTTTTGTGGACCAGATCTCTCTCTTCTACGTCACTACAATCTAAATTGAGTCTTGGCCTTCTTTATTTTTTGCTTCCACCCTTGCTTGTCTGTGGCTGATCTTGGCGTTGCTGTTTACTGTGACTTCCATCGTTTTCTTGGCTTTCCAACTGGTCTCTTTCCCTGTATTCTATCATTCAGTGCTCTTTTTGGTAGCCTATCTTCTCCTATTCTTATCGCATGTCCGACTCATTGCAATCTTTGTATTCTAATGAAGTCTGACAGTAGTGCTTTCTTATAAAGTTGATAAAGCTCGTTGTTGTATCGACTTCTAAAGATTCTGTTCTCCCTCACAGGCTCTAATACTCCTCTTAAGTACTTTACTTTCGAATCTGCCGAGTTTGCTTTTGAATGTTTCTTTTAGGTCCCATGCTTCACTACCATGCTATTGGTCGAATTAAGGTTTTATAGGTTCTCATGTTTGTATTTCGGTGGACATTTCCAGACGGAAATATATGGGAGAGGATAAAATAAGCTCTGCTTGCCTGCGTTATTCTCTTTCGTATTTCTCCATCTTCTGATCCGTTGGCATATATTTCTACTTCCAGGTTTATAAGCTTTCTAATCGTTTCAATGTCATCTTCATGTATACTGTTTTGTGGGACTATATTTCTTCTCTTTTGTTTCATTATTTTTGTTTTTTCTGTGTTAATTTCCATACCTAGCTTTTTTTGCGTTTTTAACTCTATGTATGTTTCCTGTGCTCCTGTTGATGTTCTCCTTATAATATTAACATCATCGGCATAAGCGACCAGTTGAACCGTTCGGTTGGTCAACAGGTTTCCTTGTCCATTTTGCATTTGCCCAATCGCATACTCCAGTTCCAGGTTAAACAAAGTTGGGACCATGACATCTCCCTGGAAATTTTGAAAAACTCTGTCCGGTGGTTTTGTGTGCGTACACATGCTGGCCCAGTTTTTTTTTTCAGGTTTTTAATCGGAATTGTGAACAGAAATGGAATGTTCTTAAATCCTATTTTGAATTCAACGATTTGTTTGGCCTATATAGGATCGGGGACAGTCTGTACAAGGAATTTCATAAACTGCGTGTTGTTCATTTAGAATGTTGTCTTTAATTGATCGGACAAGATATGAAAGTTTTTGTTTGGGGGTAAATATTGTTTTTATTCCTCTTGATTTAAGAATTTTGTCGATTTTGTCAGTGACACCTTTGATGTAGAGAAGAAAAGCTTTCGTATGATGAGGGTTTGAGTCTTTGGATTGAGATTGAGTGGGAGATTGATGTCTGTGGATGCTCCTATTGATGTGATTTTCGTGGTAAAATTTGGATGAGGGCTTGTTTTAAACAAGAGAGCTCAGCAGGTTTACTTGCATCATCGCAAAGGCGTATTGATCTGGAAGAGTATTAATAACTGAATTAATTTGTGAAGGTGAATGGTGAGAGTTGGCATGCAAGTAACGATTGGAATGTGTGGATTTTCAATAAACAGAGTAATGAAAACCTTGGGATTGGATTTTCTTTATGATAATGTCGAGAAACGGTAGGGATGAATCAGTTTGCATCTCTATCGTGAACTGGATACTAGGATGTAAACCATTCAGATGGGTTTGAAAAGACACCAAAGCATCCCTGACATGGGGCCAAATGACGAATGTATCGTCAACAGATCCTAGCCAACATGTGGGTTTGAGCACAATAATATGGTGGCGAAGTCTTCCATAAAGGTATTGACAATTACTGGATACAGAGCATCGACCCATTGAGGCACCATTTATTTGTCTGTAGAATTGATTTTGGAAGGCATGGTTGTAGGGTTTTTATACGTTTGTATACAAAGGTTGTAGGGTTTTGACCAAATACTTGGCTTGGTTGTGTAGGGTAATTGTATGTACTGACAATGGGACGTAGAGGAAAATCCGGTAAATGAATTTTGAGTAGGCCATGTATTAGAGGTGTTCTAAAAGACTTTTTGTCCCGTCCTTTCATCCTTAGAATTTCACATATTTTACAAGTATGAAGAATATCATTGTCAACATATTTTTTCTAAATAAGTATTTTGGATATCTTGTACCGCAATGGAATTATAGACCGATTTCGTCCGACTCACCCTGTATATATTATATTGATATAATATTAAATATCGGAGAAAGGAAGGTAATCAAAATGAACTTAAAATGAACTTAAATGAAACCTAAAATGAACCTAAATGCGATTAAAGAAGTAATTTATAAGTTATATATTAGAGAATATTATAAAAAGTATTTATATGAGGGCATCCTTAAGAAATTAGCATAATAGTTTGTTTAAAAAGTTTTTATTTTGCAATGTATTTGGTTTCTTTAATAATTATGATATTAGAAATAGATTTTTTATGCCATCTATATAGGCAACCAAAGATACACTAACAGTAAATTTGTTATATTGGGACATTTTGTGAATAAAAGTGGTATGGGACAGTGAATTCAGGTGAAATTGAACAGAAAGTGGACATTTGAAATAATAATTACGGATTAAAATAGTGTTATTTACTAATTTAAGATGTTTAATTTATATATAAGTTTACATTCTGATCTGAAAAGCCTAAATTTCCATAAAATTCTCAATAGAAAAGTAAAGAATTATCTAGAAGTTTAAAATAAGACGTCAATAGAAAGAATTTAACCTCTTTTCGTAGGAGAATATTCGCGAACATTGAAATATCTACAAAATAAGATTCTAACCTATTTTCTTTCGAGAATATTCGTGAACATTGAAATATCTATAAATACGCTGTCACTTCGAGCGTAAGGGAGTATTAGAGTATTAGGTGGAGATTAAAAATTATATTATTTAGAGTATCAGAGTATTAGGTCAAGATTAAAAATTATATTATTTAGTCTGAGATTGGAAGAGAAAAAAGATTATTAGAAAGAAGATTAAGTATTGAGAAGTCAAACTGTAACAATTCATTTTTGGAAAAAGTCAAGTTTTTGTTAAATAGAAGAAAGAAAAAAATAGAAAGAAAGCAAGAAATAATAAGGTATAGCAAGTCATATATAAATAAAGCAAGTAATATATACATTATTAATAAAGAAGAAAGAATATTTTACCCATTTATAAATGTTAATAAGAAGAAAAATATTTTGAAATGGTGGAAGCTGCTAATTGAAACATTGTGGTCTATTTTGGGAAAGCGATTTCATAAAAAAAGGATAACCAGAGGCTGATAACGGAGACATTGAGTGGCGATTAAAACCTTTATTTTGGAAAACAATTTCATTTAGGCATTCAGTGACAGAAAGGTACCAAATTTTGTTAGTATAATTTAATTATTGTAATAAGAATTTCATTTTAAAGATAGGTTGTTTTAAATATATGTTGTATATATACATATATATATATATATATATATATATATTATATATATATATATATATATATATATATATATAAAGGAAGAATGATCACAGCTGTCCAATTATTAATTAGTATAATGGTAAGGTTAATTGGGTTAGCAGCTGAATAATGAAAGCCAAAGTGTGCTCTTTTCAACGACTTCGTTATATTTCGTTAAATTTCTTTAACATCTTCAGACGAATGCTACAATATGTTACAAAATGGTGAAATTGTGTATTTTACATAAGATGTAGTGAAACACTTACTTGTGTGAGGTTGCAGGCAAAAGTGGTATTTGAAAGTTCCATGTTGAAAAACTTTTTTGAAGATTTTTTTATAAAGCAAAAAAAATATAAGTTGTATGTGTTATATGGTGGCTTGAAAACTCAAACAATACAAGTGCATTTTTGTTATTTTTCTCCAGTGTGATAGTACAATACAAATATTAAAAAACATTGAACATTTAAGAAACAAAACAGTTAAAACACAACTACATATCACATTGTCATTTTTTGGACCAGTCTATTCACCTATGCACAAGGAGGTGAAAATTTAGTGTGTACCTCAAGGTTAAAGTGTCTTGTCAGCTATCATATTAGTAGATGTCAGCCAGAAAACTAAAGCTGTGTTCAGTTCATGTGTAAAGTTACATTTAATTGAAAATTATGTTATGTTAATTTAAGACAATTAAATTCTGTTGTTAATAAATATATATAGAATTTATTTATTTCTTTGTGATTATTTCTTTTAAAGTTATTTTAATTGTTGTTATTACTCTTAAGAATTTTATTTCCTGGAAAAATGCAACAATTGCAATAATAATGATTAGGTTACTACTTCTATTGGATGGTCAGAAGAGTTTTAATAGACAATATTATACTATTCAGAATATTCCAGTTCGTTGACTTGATTATTTTTTGTTTCCAACTGTAGTAGAAAGGAATAAATTTCACTAAGGTGTTGTATATCTGATTTGGTGTTGATTATATTATCTGTTGTTGCTATGTGGGTCATTTCTAAAAAAAGTCTTCTCTTATAAGCTGTTTCTTTTTCGAGGATTTTGACATCTGCAAAATTCATTCTGTGGTTCTGGGTGTGAACGTGGTTGGCTAGGGTGCATCTATCTGGGTAAAGTCTACAGTCACTTTTGTGAGTGGTAACACGGTCTTTAAGACGTCTAGAGGTTTGGCCGATATACTTGCCATTGCAGTCCATACAAGGAATACTGTAAACAACATTAGATATTTGGTCATGCGGAGTACGATCTTTCATTTTTGAGAAAATAGAGTTTACTGTTAAAACTGTTTTATTGGCTATTTTGATGTTATCATATGATTTAAAGATTCTAGTTAGTTTTGGTGTTAGTTCCCGTATGTAGGGCAGCACACAATATGTTGGAAGGGTTTGACTGGTAACCGTATTATGTGAATTTGTACTTGCTATGTTAGAATGTTGGGTATGTGATAAGATTAGTATTTATAGTGTTGATAGATGTAGGATTATATAAAGAGTAAGTATTTTAGAGACTAGGTGATAGAAATTTTAAACAAACGTACATCATAAAGATCTAAAATATGACTCTTTATAATAATTTATCACTTCACAATTTTATGTAACACATAACATATCTAACTACCTCCCAACATTCTAACATAGCAAGTACAAATTCACATAATACGGTTACCAGTCAAACCCTTCCAACATATTGTGTGCTGCCCTACATACGGGAACTAACACCAAAACTAACTAGAATCTTTAAATCATATGATAACATCAAAATAGCCAATAAAACAGTTTTAACAGTAAACTCTATTTTCTCAAAAATGAAAGATCGTACTCCGCATGACCAAATATCTAATGTTGTTTACAGTATTCCTTGTATGGACTGCAATGGCAAGTATATCGGCCAAACCTCTAGACGTCTTAAAGACCGTGTTACCACTCACAAAAGTGACTGTAGACTTTACCCAGATAGATGCACCCTAGCCAACCACGTTCACACCCAGAACCACAGAATGAATTTTGCAGATGTCAAAATCCTCGAAAAAGAAACAGCTTATAAGAGAAGACTTTTTTTAGAAATGACCCACATAGCAACAACAGATAATATAATCAACACCAAATCAGATATACAACACCTTAGTGAAATTTATTCCTTTCTACTACAGTTGGAAACAAAAAATAATCAAGTCAACGAACTGGAATATTCTGAATAGTATAATATTGTCTATTAAAACTCTTCTGACCATCCAATAGAAGTAGTAACCTAATCATTATTATTGCAATTGTTGCATTTTTCCAGGAAATAAAATTCTTAAGAGTAATAACAACAATTAAAATAACTTTAAAAGAAATAATCACAAAGAAATAAATAAATTCTATATATATTTATTAACAACAGAATTTAATTGTCTTAAATTAACATAACATAATTTTCAATTAAATGTAACTTTACACATGAACTGAACACAGCTTTAGTTTTCTGGCTGACATCTACTAATATGATAGCTGACAAGACACTTTAACCTTGAGGTACACACTAAATTTTCACCTCCTTGTGCATAGGTGAATAGACTGGTCCAAAAAATGACAATGTGATATGTAGTTGTGTTTTAACTGTTTTGTTTCTTAAATGTTCAATGTTTTTTAATATTTGTATTGTACTATCACACTGGAGAAAAATAACAAAAATGCACTTGTATTGTTTGAGTTTTCAAGCCACCATATAACACATACAACTTATATTTTTTTTTGCTTTATAAAAAAATCTTCAAAAAAGTTTTTCAACATGGAACTTTCAAATACCACTTTTGCCTGCAACCTCACACAAGTAAGTGTTTCACTACATCTTATGTAAAATACACAATTTCACCATTTTGTAACATATTGTAGCATTCGTCTGAAGATGTTAAAGAAATTTAACGAAATATAACGAAGTCGTTGAAAAGAGCACACTTTGGCTTTCATTATTCAGCTGCTAACCCAATTAACCTTACCATTATACTAATATATATATATATATATATATATATATATATATATATATATATATATATATATACAGATTGAACGAAATAAATTCGGAACATAGGAATATAATGTATTTCGGCTCAATTCTGCTGTAGGTGGTTGGCCAACAAAATATTGTCAAATATTTATATTATAAAAATCCAATACTTCAGTGGGCTGCTGGATTCTGAACTCATAAAAATTGAAAGCTACACATAAATCTACGATTTATGCTGTCAAACCAGTTATAGTCCAGGAAATGAAGCATTTCACCTCGCAATTATTTCGTGCTCCCTGGATTGACTTGAAATTTAACAGAGGGTAGGTAATAGCCTAAGGATCAAAATCTATATCGAACCAAAGTGCGCCAAAGCCTAGGGGGTGGTTGCCACCCCATCTCCGGGGTGAAATTTTTTTTTACGTTTTAACTACAGGTTTCGATTAAAAAAGTGATTCTAAACAAAAAATGTGCTATACATTTTTTTTATAAAATGATATTTTTCAAGTTATTCGCGATTGAAAGTAATAATTTTTGGACGAAAAAATCCACGTTTTTAATCGATTTTTCGCGAATAATTCGAAAATGGTGCATTTTATCAAAAAAATTGTAGAGAACAAATTTGTAGCTTTTAAAAAGACAAATACAATTCATTTTTTAAAATGTTTTTGGGATATAACAGGAACCGAAATACGGCCTATTAATGTTCAGCGGTTTTCTTCAAATGCCAAATTTGAAAGATTCAAAATCAAATATCGGGAAAATGATGCATTTTTGGAAGAAAACTCACAAAACCTTTTTTAAAGAGCATAAATAGACCTATCATAAAAAAGACTCTAGCTGAAAAATTTAGTGAGTTATGATGAAAATAAGGTCAATACCTCATTTTTTACGAAAAAATCGATGAAAACAACCCCCTAACCACCCCCATAATTAAAATCGATCTTCACCCTTCTGAAATTCCCTTTGTACATGTATTGTTAATATGTCCAAGAAGTTTGACCCATTTAAAATGCTTTGTGTTATAAAAAGTACAGCTTAAAGCGAGAAACGATTTACAATTTCATATTTTTTACCCTTCTTTTTTTAAATATGCCCGAAAATACTCAATATATAAAAAAAATACAAATTACCAAATTGTAGCTTTTTTAATGACTAAAATTATCCTTCATTTAGATTTGTTGTACAATGAATATTTGGCAAGATATAGCCGTTTAAAGCATCGATTTACGATCAAGCACCATCTTTTTCGATCCCTTTAAACTCACCCCATTTAAAAACCAAGGGTTCCAAAAAGATTTAATTCACAGATTCTTGTAGCTCTTAAAAACCTCTACAAATCGTTTTTGAAGAAACACTCTATCGTTAAAAATTAAAGGAAATACGTTAAAAAAAACCAGTGAATTTTTTTCCGGAAAATTTTATTAGTATAGTACAGTACATTTCGGAGCATAGTAATCTACAAAACCGGTATATTAGCTAGTGGGGCGTTATACATTCGAAATTTTAAGCGTTCTTATTTTGAAATCCCATACAACAGAATAAAACATCTGCTCATATGTCTATGGCTTGGCAATGAAAATATTAGAGCAACAGATTGGGGATGGTATTCCAAAGATGGTTTGTTATTACCCGTACGCATGAACAAACAACCTGCACTCGATGAACTTTTGAAAATTATTTTTTGGCAATGCAAAAAAGGATGCGGTGTTTCATGTGGGTGCAGAAAAGTTGGTTTATACTGTAACTCTACTTGTTCTGGGTGCTCAGGTGAAGGGTGCAATAATAGTCCACCAATAATTGAAGATGAGGATGACATAGATCACGATGAAGATGTAATTGATGACGAATAAAATTAATATTACAATTGTTTTACCTATAAATGTAAATATTTTCAACTATTTATGTAAATGTATAAGAATATATGGTGCCTTTTTATGTTGATAAATTTTTTTGTATTTAATTCTACTTTTTTCAATTTATATCTTATAAATTAGTTTATAAAAACTGCAATGTTGTAAAGGGTGATTTTCAAAAGTTGAAAAGTTGCAAAATTTTGGCAAAAAATTGTTTTCACCTATAGCACTCATAACAATTGATTTTTAAGGGTTGAAAATGTATGAATTTGTATTTTAAAGTATAAAAAAATCACTATTTAACTAATCCAAACCAAATTTCACTCATCTTAAGATTTATAATATTATTTTACAATTTTTGAAAATTAGAAGTAGTTTTCACCCCTAAGAACAATCAGGGTTCATCGGCATGACATAAACTATAAAGCAGAGGGTGAGTTGAGCTTAATTCCAAATTTTTATGCAAATCGTTCCAAGGTGAAATCATTTTCTCGCATTACTAATTTTTTTATATTAATCTCTAATAAGGGTGCTTTTTAAGGGTTGAAATATGATGGAACTTTATTCAAAAGCACGAAACTATCATTATTTAATTAATTCAAACCAAATTTTACCCATATTCAGGTTTAATATGTTATTTTATAATTTTTGACAATTACGGGTAGTTTTCACCCCTTAGAACAATCAGGGTTCGTCGACATGACATAAACTATAAAGCAGCGGGTGAATTGAGCTTAAATCCAAATTTTTATCCAAATCGATCCAAGGCGAAATCATTTTTTTATAATTGGTAATTTTTTTACATTAATCTCTAACAAGGGTTGCTTTTTAAGGGTTGAAATATGATGGAACTCTATTCAAAAGTATAAAATAATCATTATTTAACTAATTCAAACCAAATCTTACCCATATTCAGGTTTAATATGTTATTTTATAATTTTTGACAATTAGGGGTAGTTTTCACCCCTAAAACCCTTCAGCGCACTTCGGTTCGATATAGATTTTGATCCTTGGGCTATCACCTACCTTTTGTTAAAATTTCAAATGGATACATGCAGGACGAAAAAATTGCGAGGTTTTAACTATTTTCGAGCTTTATTTCCTGAACTATAATCGTTTCCTTAGACAAACCCGTCTTATGCAAACAACATTGTTGTGAGACAGATAGTTGAACGATATTTTATACAATGTCTATACCTAGGTATGGATTTATTTTTGTCCGAGTTTTATATTGGTCCACTATTTCAAATGCAGTTCAAACACACATGTATTAAATTGTATGTTCCGTTTTAATTTGGTTCAATCTGTATATATATATATATATATATATATATATATATATATATATATATATATATATATATATATGTATGTGTTTCCTAATAATTATAATAAAGATAAATTTAAAAGTGCTTACAAACTAATTCTTTGAGAGGCGCAACAAAAACCCTATATATGTTAATTAAAAATACTCATTGCTCATACAACAATACACACACAAAATATTATAGCAATATATCTATATATATATATATATATATATATATATATATATATATATATATATATATATATATATATATATATATATATGTATATAAGAACTCTCACACCTCTACGTATCCATTCGTTGTTAAAACTTGTTTAATTGATGAGATTCGCGATACTTATGCGTGGCACAAAAACTTTTTTCGCTCGGAAAACTCCAGAAGAGAGCTTTGTGTGTACAAGAAAAACTCAAGTAACCGCCGGTTTCGTCCGAAAAGTTGTTGGCGGCTAGGTCTTAGTATTAAGACATCCAAGATCTGCAGTTGAGGAACACTTTTGAATTACCTAATTCGCTGAAGGGGAAGAAGATATCCAGGACGGAGTGTAGACAGATATTAAGAAATATTCTGCTAACAGACTATTTTTTCCTAAAATGTTTACATACACAGGCGTAAAAAACTATGCATTTTTAGATTTGCATAAAATCTCAACTTGACAACAACACGTAATCAGTTAATTATGTAATATAAGTTATATACATGATGTAACAAAAAGTTAGGTCACAAATTAAACCACGTATTCTGGGACCAAAAATAGTTTGATTGAGCCTAACTTACCTTAGTAAAAATGTGCGCATAAAAAAAGTTACAGCTCTTTGAAGTTACAAAATTAACTCGACTTTTCCATTATATTGAACACTGTTAGAGATTTTATATTAAAAATGGACAGGTGGCTTTCTTATGGCAGGAATATCTGAAAAAAAATAACAGTGAAATTCGTTCACCCCATAAAAATGTAATCAAATTTTGTTTGCTTAAACCACCCCAACTATTTGCATATGTTTCAATTAAATTATTATTGTGATAACATTAATTAAACACGACATTTTTTACTTATTTGCCTCTAAGTACTTTTTCAAGCTTATTTTTGTCGAGATAAGGCTACTTTTTTATTATGGTTTAAAAATTTTCTAGTCGGCTGTATAGCACTTGTTGCCATGGTTCTCCGCATTTGTTGGTTGCTATACGAAATAGCTGTGTTGAGGTTTTTCTATGCCATGCTCTCAGGTTAGCAAGCTAGGATATTCTTCTTCGATCTGGGGCTCTTTTTCCTTTAATTTTACCTTGCAAAATGCATTAGAGTAGCTCATATCTGCCTTGATTTCTCATTATCTGTCCCAAGCACTGCAGATTACGGCCCTTCACGATGTTGACCAAATCCCGCGTTGTGTCTTCAGGATCCTTCTGTATAACCATAGCTTAAAAGCCTAAAGTTTTGATAGAGTTTTCGCTTTAATGTCACGTTTTTACTTTGTACAGAAGCACTGAGTACATATAACATTAATGTCCACGTTTTTACTTTGTACAGAAGCACTGAGTACATATAACATTTAAGGAGCCTTATTTTTGTTTGTAAGGTGAGGTGATGGCTCTTGAATATAGAGCTCATAGTTAAGAATGCACTTTTTACCTTTTCGATGCGACAGTTAATGTCTTGGGTATTGTCTCACGACTTATTAATTGTAGTTCCCAAGTAGTTGTACTGCAGGACACTTAATTCTGTTCTTATTTGGTTCATATACAGGTTTGCTCCAGTTATGTTTTCCTTGCTGATGAATATTTCTGTTGATTTTGCTAGTGTTTATATACAGTCTATAGTTTCTACTTGTTTCCATTATTATGTTCAATAAGTTTTGCAGCTCTTCTGTCGTATTGAAAAGCATTATTGTATCATTTGCATACCGCAAGTTATTGAGCTTGACTCCATTTATTAAGATCCCTTCACTAATATCTTCAGAGTCTCATTAAAAATTTGCTTCGAGTACAAATTAAATATCGGTGGTGAAATTATGCACCCCTGTCTCACTCTCCTTAAGATTTTGACCTGATCTGGACATTGTGTTTTCTATTCGGAGTACTGCTGATTGATTCCAATACAGGTTGGCTATTATTTTTAGGTCTCTTCCATCAATCTCTGTCCTCTTCAGCACTTCCATCATTTGTTCATGAGTGACTCTATCAAAAGCCTTCTTGTAGTCAATAAGGCATGCCAAAACATTACAGTTGACATCTTTTCATTTCTAAAACAATACTTGCACGCTCAATAAAGCTTTCCTTGTACCAACGACCTTCACAAATCCAAACTGATTTTGCGTAATTTGTTCTTCGCATTTCCGGTAAATTCTTTTGTGGATGACTTTTAAAAACAGCTTCAGCAGATGGCTCATTAGGCTTACTGTCCTATAATCTTCACAAACTTGTGCTCCTGGTTTTTTGAGCAATAGTACGAACCCCGATTTGAGACAATCTACTGATATTTTTCCTTCCTTGTTTCATTAAAAATTTTAGTTATTATTTTTATTTGTTCTGCACCTAATAGCTTCAGCAGTTCTAGATGAATTTTATCAAGTCTCAGTGCCTTTCCATTCTTTATTTTCCGACGGCTGCCATTATTTCTTTTGGTAGAATATGTTTGGTGGGATATGCCTCCAGGTATGTTTTGACAGATGTGCAGCTTTTCCTATACCTCCTATTTACTAGCATGTAATCAATATGATTTCTTATAATCCTTCCCAAAGAGTCCTGTGGAGATTTCCAGCTATAAAATTTGCTTAGATGTAGCTTAAACTAGGTGTTCATCATCATTATCATCCAGAATCAAGAGTCCACTGCTGAACATAGGCCTCTTCCTCATCTTTCCAACCCTGACTATCTTGCGCCGCTCTTATCCAGTTTTTATTGAGTCTTCTTAAATCGTCAGTCCATCTTGTAGGTGGTCGACCGACGCTTCTTTTGTCTTCCCTTGGCCTCCATTCCAATAACCTTTTTATCCATCGCCCATCTGTCATTCTGGCTATGTCCTGCACATCTCCATTTTAGTCTGGCTATCTTCTCGATGATGTTAGTTACTCCGGTTCTTCTCCTAATGTCTTCGTTGGTTATTCTGTCTCGCAGAGTTATTTCTAACATGGACCGCTCCATTCTTCTCTGCGTGACTCTTAGTTTGGTAGCTGCAACTTTTGTTAAGGTAAGTGTTTTCGTAAGTCAAGACTGGGAGGACGCACTGATCAAATACCTTTGTCTTTAGGCATGTGGGCAGCTCACTTTTAAAAGTTTCTCTCAGTTTTCCAAATGCTGCCCACCCAAGGCCGGTTTTCAAACTAGTGGTTCATTCTTACTAATTAATTTGCTTCCGCAAAAATCTCCAATTTATCTCCCAGATCGTTCCGGTTTCTTAGTCCAAATTGTCCAACTCCAGATGATGTTTTGCTGGCCCCAACTTTGGCGTTCAAGTAACCCATAACAATTGTTAGGTCTTGCTTTTTTAACCTTTTCACTACTTGAATAATGCTTTGGTTAGTTCTTCTACCTCTTCTTCTGTTATTTTGTTGTAAGTGAAGAACTTGAATTATACTAAATGACATAGAAATCCGAACACCCAGTTTAAATGATTTTATTTAATAAAATTAGGTGTAATTTATTTATCTTACTGAAAAAAAAAGTGATAAAGTTTTTAGCCTTATCAGTTGAAGATTCCGGTTTTTATACTTTTTGTTTTTAAATTCACTAACAATATTCATTTTTAGGAATATTTCAGCCGCAGTAGAGATCCAAATTTGGCGGATTGTGGTTCTTGACATTCTTTACGATTGGTTACGATGCCTAGAATACGGAAACCTGTACGATTTTGTTAATTTAGCTGGAAAGCTGGACTTTGTTTTCGGCAAGTTGCAGTTAGAGTGCAAAGAAGTGTAGACACCGTGGTTAGGTGTTGTCAGGCATGGCTTCAAGAAAAGGCCATAAAAACACTGGAAGCCGCCATAAAACAACAGACTGTGAAGATCGCCGTTTAAAATTATTGGCCTCAAGAGACCGTTTTTTCACTACCAGCTCCACTGCAAATGAATGGTTTGCAAAACACGAAAGACCTATTGGTATGCGAAGTGTTTACCGAAGAATGAGAAGTTTTGGCCTGTTTTCATACCGACAACATTGGGTCCTTCCTTTAACTCCAGAACACCGCCGTAATCGCCTTCAGTGGTGCAGGGAACGGTTATTCTGGAATCAGGAATGGAACAATATTGTGTTAAGTGACGAGTCTCGATTTTGTTTAGGCATGCACGATGGTCGAGCGAGGGTTAGAAGGCGACGTGGTGAAAGGAGAAATCCACAGTTTTTTGTTGAAAGACATGTTCAGCACACTGTTGGAGTTATGGTTTTGGGTGCTACAGCTTATGGTTTCAGGTCACCTTTAATCCAAAAACTTCTAGAACCCCACCTTTTACCCTATCTTGACACGCTGGCAAATCCAACTTTTCAACAAGGTAATGCCCGACCACATGTTGCAAGAGTCACAATAGACTTCTTTTAACATAATGATGTTACATTGTTAGCATGGTCACCAAGATCTCCCGACTTATGCCCAATTGAGTACGTGTGGGATATGATGGGTAGGAGATTGCTCAATTTGCAACGTCTCCCTAAGACTCTACAAGCACTTCGAGACGAGTTGGTGGTTGCCTGAAATGAGATACCACAATGGGACATTGACTACCTGATCAAAAGCATGCATAGGCGCGTTGGAGAATGCCTAACACATCGAGGTGCATCCACACATTATTAAAGGTAAAAGGGTTTTAAAGCAATGTAATCATTTTGAAATTTCAATCATTTACTTATTCTTCTTCTTACGGTGTCTTATCCTTAAGGACGTTGGCCATTACATTTGCCCATTTAATCTTATTTGTAGCAGACCTGAATAGTTCTATGGAGGTCATGTTCGTCCATTGCCGTAGGTTTTTAAGCCAAGAGTTGCGTCTTCTTCCTGGTCCTCTTTTGCTATTGACTTTGCCTTCGATTATAAGTTGGAGCAGTTCATAGTTTTGATTTCTTATGATGTGACCAAAATATTGTATTTTCCGTTCTTTTATTATAAGCATAAACTCTTTTTCCTTATCCACAAGGAAAAAAAATTCCTGTAGCTGACTGTATACCACGTATCACAAAAAGAGGTTAGTCTTTGTAAATGGGTATATTTATTTAAAAAACCCTTAAAAGGGCTACATCAATAAAACAAACGTTTTCGGACCACACAGTCCATCATCAGGTTTTAAAATCGAAAAATCGTTTGACCATCAAATCTCATTATGGTTCTTTGCCATACCTTCAAGAACGTCTTTCTGGAGATCTTAGATACATCCTAAAAAGATCTGTTGAGAATACCCACATTTCTTTCAAAGTCCCGAACAATCTAGGACAATGTTTAACCAACACAAAAGATCCCATCAACTACATGGATCGTAGTGGTGTTTATAAATTACAGTGCTCTGATTGTGATGCTACATATATAGGTAGAACCTGTAGATCACTAACTTCTCGTTCCTTAGAACACACTAAAAAAGAGAACACTTCCACCTTCTCTCAACATCTTGCACAACATAAACATACCCTCAACATCCCAGAAGATGTCTCTTTGTTACATAATATTCCCCAAAAAAATTTTCTAAAATTAGATCTATATGAAGACTTGGAAATAGTCAAAGAAAAACAAAATAGCCCCAATTGCGTTAATCGCCATGTATCTTTCAACCGTGACTTTCAACCTTTACATCGTCAACTTTTTTCATAGTTCACACTTCACAATACTGCCCTACTTTCTCTGCCTTATTTTCCTATACAAACGTCAACACCTTAATCCTACACAATTTTGTGTTTCTTTAAACACCCATTCTCTACAATATCGCCACACCTTCCTCTCACAAATTTTCGACCCCAATGTTAACTTCAGAACCATCCACATCTATCATACCAACATATCACCATCTTATCCACTCTTCACTTCTACATCACATTCCTGTCAATTCTGTTCTCTTTCATTATTTCTTGGTCAATTCATATATCAAACATGTATCCAATAGTTTTAATTTAGTAATCACTCAAACATTATCTAACAATTTATTAAAATTCATAATCTACCATATTACAAAGAATCCTTATCTACCATTGTCCACCTTCTCTCGGTCAACAACTTAGTAGCACACTTATACAACAAATTTCAGGTTTCTACAAACTGAATTTAATACCACCAAAATAGATTTTGTTCAGGGTGCTAGATACTTTAAGTATAAAGGACCCCTATTATCTCTAATTGTTGATTAACTCCTTTTCTCCTTCAACCGCCCCCCCTCCTTTTCTTCAGTCATTTCCTTTACTTTTATTCTCATTAGTCTCTGAGGAACCCAGCCTCTTCAATTTTAAATTCAATCACATAGGTTACTACTTTAATTTCTTCAGCCTGTAGATTTCCATCTTACTAAACTTAATTTTATTAATTTTTCACCATAGGAGCAGTCTTAAATAAAGTCATTTAAATATGAGGTCTGATATTAGCTTCAAATATTTGTTATTTAATTTTTACCTTGTCCTAGATGTGATAAACATAAAAGGATAATTTTCATATATATAAGCTAATCCAAACATAAAATACACTTTTAGACCACATTCCATACGACAAAAAGCAACATAAGTTGCCTAAGGCACAGGTCATTCTATTAATCATAGACTATAAAACCATCATTGATTTCACATCTTTTATACCCTAAATTAATAAATAAAAAAGTTTTTTTTAAATCCCAACACCTAGATTGTTGTTATTTTTAAAATCATCAAAACTTGTTGAATCTTTTGGCTGTAGTAATACTATGTACAACTAATATAGTTTTTGTTGCATTGACATTCTGTTTTCGTCATCCTTCATAAGTATCTTGTCAATCAGTTCCCAGCTGTTCTCCGCGTGTAGAGGTTCTCTCTCACCGGCTCTGGAACTCGATTCAGCCATGTGTTACCTCTAGTCAAATTTAATTTAATACTGAACATCACAGTTATTTTACAACACAATGTACAATCTTTTATAACTAAATGTAATTTAAAGGGTTTTTACCCTAGTATTTTGGTGGCTCAGGCATTGTGACCTAGTAAGTATAACCATCTTTTGCTTTTCAACCATAGTCAAAATTTCATAATCTCGTTTGTTTTAACTAAATGGTTTATACTTATTTTTAGGCATTTTTCGATTTTAAAACCTGATGATGGACTGTGTGGTCCGAAAACGTTTGTTTTATTGATGTAGCCCTTTTAAGGGTTTTTTAAATAAATATACCCATTTACAAAGACTAACCTCTTTTTCTTTTTCCTTATTCATCCTCCGCAAGACTTTCGCATTTGTCGTATGGCTCATGTAGGATATTCTGAGCATTTTACGGTAACACCAGAGTTCGAATGCTTGGATTCTTTTTTGTGTTGCTTCTGTCATTGTCCAGGCTTCAACACAATAGAGCAAGGTGGAGAAAACATAGCACTTAAGTATTCTATTTCTCAATGAGATGCCCAGCTGGCGCTTGCATAGAACTTTTTGCATTTTGTAAAACATTGTACGTGCCTTTTCCAGGCGTATTCTTATCTCTAGTGAGTGGTCCCAAGTTTCATCAAGATTACTTCCAAGGTACGTTGTTCTTGTAACTCTTTTCAGATCTGTTCCGTCAACATTGACCTTCACCCTTCTGTTTTGGTGCTTGCTGATGACTATCATTTTTGTCTTTTTTGTATTCAATTTCATTCCAAATTCTTTACAGGCTGTCGTTACTTATTTATACATTGCCCGTTTATAATTATACCATGCGAGGTGCCTTCCAAAGCTTTCTGAAATATCTTCTCGGAGTAAACATTGAACAGCAAAGGTGATAGGACACGTCCCTGTCTTACTCTGTTCTCGATATTGATTTTTCCAGATATTTCGCTTTTTATTCTGATTTTAGCCTTTTGTTCTTGGTAGGAGGAACTTGAGGAACTTGGAGGTTTGAAATGATCCTTAAGTCTTTATCGTCGATATTACATGACCTTAAAATATCTATTAATTTATCATGTTTCACCAGGTCAGACGCCTTCTGAAAGTCTATAAAACACAAGTATACATCAGAATCGACATCTCTACATCTTTCAACTAGCACACGTATTAAAAAAAGTGGTTCTCTTGTTCCGAACCCATTCTTAAAACCAAACTGAGTTTGACCAGTGTGTTCGTCTAGTTTATTATATATTTACTTATTATGCTTCATTAAGTACTTATACAAAATTGTATTAAAATAAAATTTCTAAGGGACATAGAAATACTAACTGGGAGTTCGGATTTCTATGTCACTTAGTTTATATTAATGTCGATTGGTCTTGCTTTTGGTAGTATGAGCATCACTCTTGCTGAGATTGGCATGAAGTGGTCAAGAGATTTTCTTACTTCATTTGTCAATATAATGCCGACACCTAATTTATGTTGAATTTATTTCCTATCCTTTTAAGTTTTTCTGATAATCCTTTTGTGTATGCTGTAGGATCTCGTTCTAAGTTATATTCTAATCGATCGAATAAAACAGAACAACTAAGAACGAGATCCTACAGCATACACAAGGAATAATACGAGGAAAATAACAATACCGTACATAAAAGGATTATCAGAAAAACTTAAAAGGATAGGAAATAAATTCAACATTTCAACAACATTCAAAACAACAAACACGTTGAGATCTATTTTGTCCAAAACCAAACCTAACAATGAACAAGAAAGGACAAAGAATTGCATTTATAAAATACCTTGTGAATGCGATCAGTTTTATTTAGGTGAATCATCAAGGCCATTAAATGTTAGAATAAGTGAACATCAATCTTATATTAAAAATAGAGAATTTGATAGATCTCAAATATGTAAACACGCATGGGATAATGAACATAGGGTTCAATGGAATAATTCAAATGTAGTCCTAAAAGAAACGGATGGTAAAAAAAGAAAAATCAAAGAAGCGGCTCTAATTATGCTAAATGAGGCCAATTGTGTCGCAAATTCCTCGGCAGAATGTAGTAGGATCTGGTTACCAATATTGAAAGAGGAAGTTATTAATAAGAAAATACCAGTATTAGTAAGTCAGTAACATATAGAGGATACATCATTTATGTTTTTTAAATAACGTAACATATAAAATCAGAATTTTGGTGTTTATTGAAGGTAAACTAAATGCACGAACAAATACTTACAATGTCGGGATAGTATTATGAGGTTTTTTTCCTGGTTTTTCCCTCATAATTTACTATGGAATCACTAACAGGAGAATTTTACTGTCATCATGTCATGTGTTTGTCTTTTTAAAGACGAATTACATGCTATGATTTTTTTCTGACGGATATTCTCAAGTTAAAGTTGATTTCATGTAATCGAATGAACTATCTTATAAGTAAAGTCGTCCCAGGAGCGCAACTCAACAATATTGGCAATATCATTTTAAAGTCGTCTACTTTAAAATGCATAATGTATGTCTGAATTGTCAATATAAATGAGTCAGATAAAATTAAATTATTAGAAGAATTTTTCACTATGTAACAAAAAACAAAATTTGTTTAATTTACTGTTTGTATTTTGAGAACGATTTCCGAAGTGGAAATTGTGTTGTGTGGTAATAATTTAAATAAATGTGATAACCTTAATCCAATTCATCCAATGTGGTTATCACGTCCAATCTGGATGTGATAACCACATCCAGATTATCTCCAACATGATCTTAACCTCTTACGGAATATTTTTGTTGAAAATTCATATCCTCTAAGACTGATTAATAAATTAATTTTTAATGTTCCATTTGTTAACAGAAATAACATTCTCACTAATTCTCAATCAGTGCCCTCAGCACAAAACAATTCTTCTCAAACAAGTGTCTATTTTTATGCCCTTCCGTATATTCCAAAACTAACCGTAGAACTTACTAAAATTTTCAAAGAATTTAAGAACATCAAAATAGCTAACAAGAACATCAAAACCATACGTCAGCTATATAGCAAAATAAAACAACCCCTAACTACTTTAGAGTCAAGAGATGTTGTTTATTGCATTCAATGTACTGAATGTCCATCCACGTACATTGGTGAAACTGGAAGAAATCTGTCTAGTCGTATCATTTCTCATAAGAGTGACTGTAGACTAAATAAACCCACTTGTGCTTTGGCAGAACACACTATCGATCTAGACCATAAGATAGATTTCAACAATGTAAAAATATTAGCCAGAGAGAAAAATAAATTTAAGAGAACATTCTTAGAAATGGTACATATCAGCAGGAGTGATAACAACAATCTGAATAAAAGATCTGAGATCCAGAATCTTAGCAAAATTTACAATTTTATTTTGACTTTTGACTAGGGTTTTCTGCATCTCAGAGTGTTTCATGTCTTGTTTCTTAAATTCCATTATTAATTGCTATAATTATCATGATTAACTTCAGTTATTATTCAGATGTTCATTTTGTTTTGGTTGTTTGTTTTTTCTAAACCTACTTACTAAATACTATTTTCTTTTTATTGTTTGACATAATAAACTTTTTTTAAATTTCCCTCTCAATTCAAAGTTGGTAACATGGTTGGTAGTACTTAAAATCACAAACGGCATTTTGTTAGACATCAGTTTGAAAGTTTGTTTTTTGTAGTTACATCGAACTATTTAAACAACAATAGTTCCTCCTACTACCTCTTTCTGTTCGTGAGATGTGACTGAATTCAAACCTGCGAAGACGACTGTTTTTTGTCAAACATGTCGTCTTATTTTTTACTTTTTAAACTTTGTAACATGTTCTTTAATTTTTAAGTTATTTTAAAGTTTTTAAGTTTTAATGCCTTCAGTAATTCAGATCACATTATGTTATTTAACGTTGTGTTTTATATGCTATGAATCTTACTTTCTGGTAAGTTTTTATAACTTTTATATTACATCAGCCTAATTTTATAACACAGTAATTTTCATTGTAGACCTTGATAAAGGTGGCAAATAACCACCGAAAGCTCGGATTTCAGAATAAATAGTACGCCTTAGCAAAGCTCTATTTTTTATTGACTACCACACCCAAAAAGAAAAAAGTATTTACATATTTTTTCCAAACTAGTCAAAAAAATTTTGGACTACCTTGTCTTTCTTTTAGTATATATATATATATATATATATATATATATATATATATATATATATATATATATATATATATATATATAATATGTATATCAATATTAACTAAAGTGACTAAAGTAACTAAAGTGATAGTTTTGTAGCTCTGCAATGGCTGAACGAAATCTTATCTAACAATGTTACTCTAAACAAATCAATCAATCTGCATTTATACTAATTAATTTTCTGATTAGTTCTATGCTTAATGAATATTATTATTTTGGTTTTTATAAAACAAATATCAACAATTTTTTATTTCCATCCCTTAATATAACCCAGATGTTGTTATTATTCCGTTATAATTAAAATATCGGTCTTCTACACTCCAGCCTGTATCGTATAGCCCTAAAATGTTCAATCTCTTTCGGGGTGTGGCGTTGAGGGCAAGAACGCGATAACTGTCTAGATAAAACAAGGTAGGACTAAGGCAGGATTAATGCATTATTTACAAAAGGAAACTTACGATACCAGCAAGGAACGATTCGTTTTTCGCTCGAAAACTCTGCCGGTTTTGTTGGAAACTTTGCCGCTATCGTTGCACTAGTGCGCTGTTTTTATGTGCTTAAACTTTTGTATCACAAGATCTTTCGGAATAGGCGGGTATAGACAAGACGCTGGAAAATAAAAATAGTTGATCTCGTTTACCGTTGTTTAAAGATAAACATTCTTAGAGAAATAAATATAAATCAAATAGCATATGCATACATATGCTATACACATGCTTATATTTATATATATATATATATATATATATATATATATATATATATATATATATATATATATATATATATAATATATATACATAATACATATAAGGCGTATATTTATTTAATACTCCGAATTTTTCGGATGCATAAACCGTGCTAGTATTTCCTGCTTCGGTTATCAAGAATAAGATGTACTGATTTTCCATTTCGGTATAGACTGGAAAGACTGACCAATCTTTTGTTTTTGCTCTACGTACGTATGTATATACGTACCTGTATATCTTCTCGCGATAGTGGGCTCCAAACCGGTGTTCAGTACCACCAAATCCAAAGCATCCACACAATCAAATAAAACTCTACGGGGAGTATTGGTGATGGGGCACCATCACTCCGTCGCTTTTGCGTTGAAATCTTCCTGCGCCACGCATTCTTCTCTCATATTCATTACCTCCTTTATGATATTATACAGGTTCCTCTCATATTTACCCACATTTATGTTGAATTTCCTTCACCAAGATCCTCATTTTGACAGTGTTTCTTTTGTCATTACTCTGAATACGTATTCTTTCCCCATAAATATCTTATTTATTTATTGGACAATTTTTCGTTCTTCGCCCAGTTGCAGCAATATTCCTTGGTCTCTTATCTGTCTTATTTCTGTTGGTGTTCACACCGTTCCCAGATTTAGTTGAATTTCCTTTAGCAGATCTGCGAACGTCTTTTATTTGGTTTTCTTTATTAGGAGCACACCTTTTTGTTCTCTTATTTTGATGGTGTCCCACCTCATATTTTGCCTACAAGCATTATGGTCACATATTTTTCTCTTAAAGCCCACTCTGGAATTCTTTTTGTTGTTTTTATCTCCAGCGAACCAGAGTATGGATATCGACTATGCTTCTTCCCAGCTCTTTCATCGTTTGTACAAGCTTTATACAGGCCATCAGGAACTTTATGATCTCTGGTATTTCCTTTCTATTTAGTAAAAGCTTAAATCCGTACTACTGCTTATTTATTCATTCCTCATGCTTATGGGCAGAAACTCTTACTATCATGATTCCTAAACCACCCTCCTCATCTACTTCCGTCAGAACAGTTGGCAAGTCTGGGAATATTCCTTCTACTTTTTTCATGGCCTTATTATCCTCTTCCTTTTTTGTGACAAAGACTGCTACGTTCCCTTGTTTTTAAAGTAGTTTATGACATATCTCCTTCATTGACAACAGTGTTCATAAAGATCTCCTCCGGCCTGTCCTCATTAAGTACTTCAATATCATCCTCGTTACCATTCTTTCGTTTTTTTTTTTTTTTTTTTTTTTTTTATTGGCATAGACTTTTAGTCATTCAGCCAGACTCAACATGGTAAAAAAAAAGTTGTCTGAGTTTATATTAATAAATATACAAAACAAAGAACAGGTAAACAGGGTCACTCTCTTCTCGCCTAGGGGCCCATCAAGGCATTTTTTTTTAAGACATACAACACTAGGCCACGGTAAGAGGGGAATTTGACAATTGGGTAAGAAACAAAGGTTACTTTATTAACTAATGCATAATTATTTACATGGTTATTTTACTATCCTTTAAAAACATAACTAAGGAATCATACACTGGTCTCGAGTCTAGTGATAATAAGTACTGAAGGTTCCAAGGGGCTAATATATTGTATTTATGTAAGTTATTTATTAATCTTGCTGAAATTATAGTATTTCTGGGGCAACTGAAAAATATATGATCTAGGTTTCCTTCTTCTGTACAAAATTCACATCGATCATTATCTAAAACCTTGAGTTTAAATAAATGTTTGGGGTAACAAGCATGTCCAAATCTCAGTCTAATGATCGTGGTAACATATTTTCTAGGTACATTAAAAGACTTATACCAAGGTGTTTTAGGAATATCTGTTTGAAGAGAAGTGTATCTATTTGGGCTAACAATGGAATATTCCTTCCATATATTATCCCACCTTTGATATAATCTTATTTTTAAGAAAGCCAGAAAGTCGCAAGCCGTGATTTTATACGAAGTTTCTCTACCAGATAAAATACTTTTCTTTGCTAATTGGTCTACATGTTCATTATTTTCCAAACCTATATGTGCTTTAATCCAAACAAAGACCACATTTTTGCCCCTTGTTACTAACTTTTGTTTGATATCCTTAATTTTGTAAATATAAGGGCAACTGTACGTATTTGGCAATCCCGGTTTCCCAATAGAGGTCAAAACTGATAAAGAATCTGATAATATCACTATATGATCCGAGCTACTTTCTGTTGCATAAAGTAAGGCCTCATATATTGCAAGAGCTTCCGCTGTAAAAATAGAGGTCTGGGAGTTTAACTTAAATGTGTGTTCTATTCGTTCCAACGGGACAAAAAAAGCACATCCAGTGCCGTTTGATGATTTGGAAGCATCAGTATATATAACGACGGAGTTTTTGAATTCTGATAATATTGAGTGAATAATCTGTTTGTTTATGTGTATATTGTCACTATATTTTGGTACCATGATATCTGTATTTCCACAATATGTTGCATATGAAATGTTTTGAAGTGTATACGTAGCTTTATCTATCTCTTTTAATGCTTCCATATTATGTTGCAGAGCTTCGCAGACTAAAGGCGATTTCTTTTTTTCCCAGTATTTAGTAGACAAATCATAGCAATTCAAAGTCAAGATCTTTGTGTATAAGGATTGATTTTTTATATATGTCTTTACCAGAAATTTTTCGGACAGGAAGTTTCGTCTGATATTTAAAGGTGGTTCCAAGGCTTCCAAATACAAGGGTTGAATTGGTGTGGACTTCATAGCACCTAAACATATACGTAAAGCTGAATTGTGTATTACGTTAATTTTATTTAGCAATACATTACTGGCTGATCCATAAAATATGCTTCCGTAATCAAAAATGGAGCGGATATACGCTCTGTAGAATAATAAATTTACATCTACATCAGCACCCCACCACGTTTTATTAATCGATTTAAGGAAATTTATTCCCTTGTTGCATTTGTTTAACATATCCTCAATATGATCCTTCCAAGTCAAATGTTTGTCAAGTGTCATCCCTAAATATTTGACCTTACTTTTTAGTGGATATTGATGCTCTCCTAATTTAATTATTTGATCGTTAGGTTTATAATGTCTAGTAAAAATGCAAACCTGAGATTTATTGCAAGATAATTCAAAATTGTTTTTATGGAGCCATTTTTGAAGTAGCTGATAGATACTATCCAAGTTTTTAATTGCTGTTTGATATTCTTTGTGTTCTGTGTAAATGCAGAAATCATCTGCATATTGTATGAGGTTGAAGGGTATGTTATTTATTTTAATATTGTACAAGTCCGCTACGTACATATTAAACAGGATAGGGCTCAATACAGAACCCTGAGGTAATCCTTTGTTTACGATTCTGGGACCTATGAGCATTTGTTCTTTTCTTAAATAAACTAATCTGTTTGAGTATAGATTAACAATACTAGCGGCAAATTGGGCTGGAATTTGAAATATTCTTGTCATTTTTTCTTTAAGTGCTATTAAACACACAGAGTCATAAGCACCTTCTATATCAAGAAATAATGCTGGTAAGTAATTGTTTCGGGAATAATTGTTTTGAATGTCTACAACTAGGGTAGCCAATGCATCCAAAGTACCAAAACCTTTCCTAAATCCGTATTGTTCTTTGGGTAGAAGGTTCTGCTCTAGTAACCACCATTCTAACCTAGCCTTAATTATCCTCTCTAGAGTTTTTTGTACACAAGATAATAAAGATATGGGTCTGTAAGCTTCAACTAATTTTAGATTTTTCCCAGGTTTGGGTATAGGAATGACAATAATATGTTTGAAGGCTGAAATGTTAGAACCTTCTCTAATTATCTGATTAAAAATATTTAGAAGTAACTCTTTTGCATTATTTGGTAAATTCAGTAGCATAACATATTTGATTTCATCATAACCAGGAGAAGTGTTAGGACGATCACTAAGGGCACAGTCCAATTCTAGCATTGTAAATGGTTTTAAGAGAAAATGACTATGATTCGGATTGAATAACATCAAATCTTCGTGATTGTTCACATATGGTGGTGCAATTTTGTCCAAAAACTCTTCTGTCCACGAATCTTCCAGTGGTAATGGAGCATTGACCATTTTCCTGTTCATCCTTTTCGCTTGATTCCAAATCGAGGTAGGCGATGTTTGTTTATTTAATTTTGAGCACCAATCAACCCAGCTTTGTTTGGCTTTCGATTTCAATAATTTCTTAGCGTGAGCACTAGCTTGTTTACATTTAATAAAATTTTCAACTGATGGATCTTGCTTGTATTTTATTAATGCATTTTTCCTTTCTGCAACAATTAGATCACATTCTGCATCCCACCACGGTGAAGGAGTCCGTTTTTTACACTTAAAGGGTTTATATTGGCAAATACATTGTGTGGAAGCTTTATTGATACAGTCTAATAAAATATTATATTTTTCTTCAGCATTTGGGGATATAGGTCCACTTTCATTTAACATATTCTCGATTATTTCAGCGTACATATCCCAATTGGCTTTCTTAATATTCCATTTACTTTTGGGGTATATGGTCTCATTAATAACTCTTGAGTATTCGAGTTCTATTTTTACAACAAAGTGATTTGATCCAAGTGTATCAGAATCTACAGTCCAAAATGTCTTAGCAAAAATGGAAGGGGAACAAACCGTAATATCAATCATAGAATCTGAATGTCCTGGATTTCCTTGACAAGTAGGTTGACCGTTATTCATCACAATAAAATCAAGATCCTGTAGGGTCTCTACAATTTGATCGCCAATATTATCATTTTTTGATGATCCCCAGAGCGCATTGTGGGCATTCATATCACCCCCAATAATGCAGGGGTGCTTCACTTGGGAAAATAAGTTTTTCCAATCTTCTATTCTGGTTTTGGTTTTTGGACATCTATACACAGAGAGAAAACTCAAGTGAGTATTATCGTAATTAATTTTAATACCACAGGCAAGCAGCTCTTTATTGAAGTTTTTATTTAATTTTAATATTTCAAAACGGATACCCGTTTTTACCAAAATAGCGACACCAGCAAAACCGTCTGCACGATCTTGACGAACAATATTATAACCTTTAAAATTATATACAACATTACTTTTGAACCAGGTTTCACTTAAAAGAACTATATCAACATCTTCTTTAGTAAGAAAATTGAGTAGGCTGTTTTTATTTGCAACAGCTGATCTAGCGTTCCATTGCATAATTTTAAGTTTAGTGTTTAAGGCCATAAATTTAAGTACTTTTAAAAATATCCTCGAGAACAGTATACAAACCCTTAGCTAACAAATTATTATCCAGTGTTTTTACATCCTCAACTGATTTGACATTTTTTATAAATTCAGAAAAAAAATTGACTAACGAAATAACTATCTTGTTTTTTTCACCATCTATTGAACTATTAGGTTTATTGGGATTAGGTGGTAGAGGTTGTAACGGACCAAATCTAAAAGGAAAGGTGGTAGAATCTGTAGGGGATTGTGAAACAGGAGTAGACACTTTCCTTTTTTTATGTGCATAATGTTCAGTATTAATCTTACTAGGTTCAGGATGAGCAAAGTTTGTTGATTTTTTCATATACGGTCTTGGAATGGTAGGATGAGATGACGTAATGTCATCAGATACATTAGGTAGTTTTGGAAAATTTTCTTCAAGGTTTGACAATAACGAAAATTTATTATTACTAACAAATCCGGAAAAAGATGATTCTTTATATCTTTTGGCTTCTAGAAAGGAGATTTTTTGATCTAGCATAATGTTTTTAATTTTTTTTTGTTCCTCATAAACGGGACAACTTTTGGAGATCGAAATATGATCTTTACTTTTACAATGTATACAAAAAGTTTTTTTAGTGTCGCATATGTGACTATCATTTTTAATTTCTGCACATCGTATACAAAATTCTTGTGTGCCCTTGCATTGCTTAGAAATGTGACCAAATTTCAGACACTTGTAGCACTGTATTACCCTGCCTACAAATCTTTCTACTGGCAAATACACAAAATTAACTACGACATAAGTTGGCAAAACATTTCCTTCAAATGTAACTATAATATTTCGTCTGGGGACGTATTCTGTTTTACCGTCTTTATCTACCTTTCTATGCATTCTTTTAATGTCAGTAATTTTAACGGAAGAGTCTATATGTTTTTTTAAATAATCAGTATCATACCTCGTATCTACATCGTGAATTATTCCCTTGATTTCCAAGAGATGGTTAGGGATATAGGCTTTTAAATTTTCATCCTTTAACTTATTATGTGTTACTAGATGATTTGCATCCAAAATTGATTTTAAAATAACTTTAACTCTATTTTTTCCTATAGATTTAATTTCCTTTAGATTTTTGATTTTAAGTTTTTGATGCAAAATTTCCCCCACAATCATTGGATGTAAACGACAAATGTTCTGATTATTTAAATTCTCGATATATACGCAACAGCTATGAAAATCATAATTATTAGAAGAAATGTTATAAAGTTTTACTTCCCTTGTTGTGTCAGTTTTATCACCGGAACTCGCACCAATTTCCATGTCATGTTCTGGAGAACTTGTCGCAACACTTAAATCGCACATTTGCGTCTTATTGTTATTTTCCTCCCCCATTAGGGGAGGTAAATCACTTATTTTCACAAAAATTCCAAATATTTAACGGATATATTTACACAAAATTTAAATTATAAATATAAATATTGATTTTTAATCACCGCAAAAACTTATCTGCCGCTTAATGTGATTTTAAGGATCGTCTGTTTACTGTGAATGATTCTTTCGTTAATTACTTCGACTTTGTTTTTTATTGCTTCTGGTTTGTCTATATCTACTTTAACCTCATTTTTCTACTATTTGAGACTAGTTCCATATTGGTTTTGTGTCTTTGGATGTTGTGCCCATAAGCTTTCCCAGAACCTCTTCCTTCTTATTTGGTTTTATCTTATCCAGGTAGTCAAACATTCGGTTCCAAAGATTTTCTACTTCCTTCTTAATAATCAGTTAAGTAAAAAAATATACAGAAGTTAAGACACTTCACACTTGTATTTTGCTATAAAAACACATAGTTAAGACTTAAAAAAAAAGTGTCATCAAAATTTATGTAGTAGCAGAACGTTTTCGATCTGAACAGATCATCCTCAGTGCCTTATGCAGTTGAAGCTAACAATAAAGTTATGGCTGTGACCTTCATATATGGGTTTACATCACTCCAAATTTTAACTTTTCATTTAAAAAAAGCCTGATTTCAAGGCCTACTTTAGTTTATTTTTGATAATTTTTTATATAACTTGTGTCTTTCCTGAAAACTATCTATATCTACCTCATTATTTGCAGGTCTATAGTATTTATCTATTAGTTAAGGACGATCTGACTCTCGTCTTGGTTTTCTATAAAATTTTACATTATTAACAAATTCATACAGAAAATAACGAGCAATAAAACTACTTTGGCATAAGAGAGCCTAAACCAGATAATATAATAACGTCATTACGAATACAATTTGAAGTTAATCCCAACTGCTAATTTATACCGTAAAGCTAATTTTGTTCTCGTATTAACAGCGAATACGAAAATGGCTCGAATGGCTCCCGAAAGATTATACAGAGCTGTAATAAATTTGTGCCTTCTAACACACTCATAAAAATAAATTTTCCCAACTTCGTGGCTTGGTTATCCCGAAATATAAAAGTGCTAGTTTCTAATCTTCCTGAATTATAAGGCGAAGTGTAGTTGTGTAGCGCTTGTGCTCATGAAGCATTTTGGAGTAAACTCGTAAAATATTTTCTAGTAGATAGTTTATTACAATAAATAGACTTTTTAATGCTTTAGAAAAGTCTGTAAAATATTTCCTTTAAATATTTTAGAATAGTCCGGCCCCGATATCTAGCGTATCATACAGCTTAATATCGGTTCTGACAAATTTGTTAATTACTAGTAGTTAAAATTAAAAATATAATTTAATTTTTATACTGTTTGCAACTTAAAGTTAAATGTGACAGTGCACTGAAAATCGTAGAATTCTGTGAGTACAAAACTGCATTATTAATAACCTTAAAATCAGAAGTTTAAAAGGCAAAATATTTTATCGATTTCAATTCAACTTATCGATTATCGACAACAACTTTTTGCTGGTTCTTGCTTCTAACAAGTAATAATTAGGCTAGGCTGCTGCCCAATTTTATCAAGCGGCCAGGTCCGGCTTCAGATCCTCTGTGCCAATGTACGAAAATTCTCAGCGGGAAGATGGATGAACCGGAATCAGCTACTACTTCACGAAATATACCCACTACGTCACATATATCTTACTCCAATGCATTAAACAGTTTCAAATATCCTTCAAAAGACCAAGGTATTATACTTTCAACCATACAAGGAATAAAAGTTTTCGAATATGTAAAAGCTGTTGGATCAATAGTACAGCCCAAAAATGTTGTTTGGGCATCCAAAATAGCAAACAACCGCATCTGCATCTACCTCTCCTCTAAATATGTAGTTGATCAATTTCTTAGCTCCTACAAATATATAAATATTGATGGTAACCAGATTGAAGTAAGAAGACTTATAACCCCTGCCCAGAGACTCATCATATCTAATGTATGCCCTACTATACCTAATAGCATAATTGAAGAGCACTTAAAAACGATGGGTATAAAATCTGCTTCCAACATGACGTTTCTACGAGTAGGCATGCAAGACCCAGAATACAGCCACGTGCTCAGCTTTAGGAGGCAAATGTTCATAACTCCTTTAGAAAATGCATCAATTCCTGACTCATTTTTAATCTCATTCGACAATACATCATATCGACTATACATTTCCATAGATGGTTTAAACTGCTCCAAATGCAAGATTGTCGGACATCACGATTCTGACTGTCCTTCCTTATCATCATCTAGTAAATCAATTAATCAAATGGAAACTGACCACCACGTGAATATACATAACTCTACCCATGAAGAATATAATCAGCTACAAGATCAACCACGAAACCAATACCAAGAAGATACCGAAACATTAATGGAACCAGAACCCAATACCATACAAAATCATGCATCAGCTACAAAGGACCAAACCACTTCCTCACAAACAAACAATGAAATACAAATTTTGAATCAGCCAAAAATATTCCAAGATAATTCCTTAGTAATTGAAAGCGATAGAAAAACCACTGAAATTACTCCTGCTACTAAAAGACAAATCTCCTCTCCTGAAATCCTTGAAAATGACCTACCTCCTCCCGATACTCAAAAACCTAAGAAAAAGCCCAAAACCCAAGTAGATATTCCAATTATTCTAAATCAAATTAAAGAAAAAAATTGAAAATAGAAACCCTTCCTTTACACTAACTTTTCATGAAATATGTGATTTTCTCGCAAATTCCCTTTACTCAAAACATCCTGAACACATTGTTAAAAATTATTCAAATGAAAGCCAAGAAATAAAAGAAATTTTAAACTTTATATATTCTCAAATACAAAATAAAACTTTAAAAAACAATATCACCAGATTGAAGAAGAAGCTGCTTCTCAACAGTCCTTCTTCTACTGACGAAACTGACTACGAATCAAGTTCCCAACAATAACTAGTTAACACATAAAGAGTTAATGGCCAGCACATTCATATTACAGTGGAACCCCAACGGTTATTTTTCACATATAGAATCCATTAAGCTTCTTATACACGAATATCTTCCTTTAGTCATATGCCTAGAAGAGACCCATTTCAAGCACCAAAATGTTACATTAAAAAACTATGTTCCTTTTCTAAGAAACCGAGTTGCAGATCACTCAAGCGGTGGAACAGCAATTTTTGTAAGGAATGATATAGAGTCAACTGAAATACAACTGCAAACAAATCTCGAAATAGTTGCAGTGTCAGTCACCCACAAAATGAAAATCAATATTTGCAATGTATACTTACCTCATCCTACTGATTTAGACATAACTGAACTGAGCAATGTTATAAACCAAATTCCACACCCAAAAATAATATTAGGCGATTTTAACTGTCACAACAGTACTTGGGGAAGTAGCAAAACCGACAAATGCGGTAATCTCCTGAATAATCTAATTGATAATTTAAATTTAGTTTTACTAAACACTGGCAAATCTACTAGGTTCAATTCATACAATGGTACATTTTCTGCCATAGATCTCTCTTTATGCAGTCCGTCGCTAGCTCCTTTATTGTACTGGGACACATTGGGGTATTTATATGATAGTGATCATTTCCCTATCACAATAACCACAAACACTAATGTTAAATCAACTTTTCCAATTCACCAGACATGGAAAATAAAGTCAGCTGATTGGAATTTATATCGAACACTGATTGAAGAACAAACAAAAAAATCTAATTTAACCAATAACGCAAACCAAAATCTTGAAATATTTAATAACATTATTATTTCTGCAGCAACAATCGCAGTGGGAAAAACAAAATCGAGTCAAAGGCAGCCAGTTCCATGGTGGAATAACGAAATTGCACAAGCACTCACTTTGTCTAAACACGCTTTTAACGTTTACAAGAAACATAAAACTGTCGAAAACCTTTTAAGGTTTAAAAATCTCAGAGCTCAAAGCAGACAATTAATCAAAAAAGCAAAACGAGAAAGTTGGAAAAAGTACGTTTCTTCAATAAATCCTTCCACTCCCTTAGGCAACATATGGAACAAAGTCCGCAGAATAAAAGGGACAAAATACTTTCGAGGTATAGATACTTTATCATACAATAACCAAACGCATTCAAACAAAGAAGATATTCCAGAAATTCTAGCAGATATATACGAACTTAATTCTGGTGATTCCAATTACAGCCTATCCTTTTTAGAGCACAAAAAACTAACGGAGTCTTCAAATATACAAATCACAGAAAGCGGCAATCCAATAAACAAACCAGTAAGTCTTCAAGAATTAGAATTTTGTTTAAGTGCTAAAAATTCTAGTCCAGGTCCTGATGATATCCATCCTCTTTTCTTACGAAATCTTCCTCTGAATGCAAAGCTAATGTTAGTTGATATTTTTAATAATATTTTTATTCACCATGACTTTCCTGATCTATGGTCGCAAGCAACTATAATTCCAGTCCTTAAATATAATAAACCAAAAGACGATCCAAATTCCTATCGTCCAATATCACTTACGTGTTGTACCTGCAAACTTTTAGAAAAAATCCTTAATTATCGTCTTAAATGGTACCTCGAAAACAATAACCTGATAAGTATCAGACAAAGTGGATTTCGTACGGGTAGATCCACAACAGACAATCTAATAACACTTGAATCAAGTATACATGAATCCTTTCTGCACAACCAAAAACTTATTGCCGTATTTTTTGACATAAGAAAAGCGTTTGACACAACATGGAGACATCTTATACTGAAAACACTTCAAGAATGGGATGTTCAAGGGCACATGTTGTTCTTTATTAAAAATTTTCTAAAAGCACGAACTTTTCGAGTTAGAACCAATGGATTTACATCTTCCAGACGAGTACTTCAAAACGGCACCCCACAAGGATCTACTCTAAGTCCTACTCTCTTTCTAGTTGCAATAAATAGTATTATACATCAAATAAAACTACCTGTATTTACTAGCTTATATGCAGATGACTTAGTCATTTATCTAAGAACAAACAATGTAATTCTGGGAACACATATACTGCAAACTACCTTACACACAATTGAAAGCTGGTCGCAAAACACGGGTTTTATATTCTCTAGTGAAAAGACACGTTATTTAATTTTTAGCAAAAGAAAAAATTATCCTAATGTTCAATTAACACTAAATGGAGTTGTCCTAAAACAAGCAGAAGAAATAAATTTCTTAGGACTTTCTTTTGAACGTAACTTAAACTGGGAAACCCACATCACCAATCTGCAACGTTCTTGCCAATCCAGAATTAATCTACTAAAAATGCTGTCAAATACCTCTTGGGGGGCAGATACAACAACCTTACTTACGCTATATAGATCATTAATACGAAGTAAACTAGACTACGGCTGTTTATGCTACGATACTGCTAACAAAACATCTCTAAAAAAACTTGACTACATTCAAAATATGTGCTTGAGACTAGTTTTAGGTGCAACAAGAACTAGTCCAGTAAGTAGCTTACAAGCTCTGGCTAATGAACTGCCCTTAAGCCAACGAAGAAAACTCCTATCACTAAATTACGTTGCCAGAATTTCAGCAAACAACAGCAACGTAACCTACTCAACAATACTTAGCAGAAAAAATATATCGTCCGATCTTTACAGAAACATTGCAATAAAAAAACTACCATTTCCTGAACGTATAAAACATATTGGTCTTAATTTAGAACAGTTCAGTTTTACTATGCCTATTCATGTAAATGTTCCTCCTTGGATGATCAAATCTCCAAAAATCGACACGTCTCTAAAAGAACTCCCGAAACATTCCACACATCCTTTCCTTATACAGCAAGCTTATAAAAATATAATATCCAAATACCCAACAACCCATCAAATATTCACTGATGCTTCCAAATGTGATGAAGGACATGCTGCAGCCTACATCTACGAAAACGTCAAGTCTACCATACGAATCCCAACAAATTGTTGTATATATACCGGAGAACTCACGGCAATTCACCAGGCTATGAAAAAATGTGGTTCTATCAATGAAAGCAAATTTGTTATCATCACCGATTCAATGAGCGCATTACTTGGAATAAAACAGCTATATACAACTCACGCCATACTACTCAAGATCAAAGAAGAGTTATCTAATCTACAGAGTCAACAAAAAGATATTTCCTTCATCTGGGTACCTTCCCATATGGGAATAAGTGGTAATGAGGAAGTGGACTCTCTGGCAAGCAATGCAACCACTGACCAAAGTATTCCTATCATAAATCAAATGCCTTGGACTGATCACAAAGTTAATATCAAAGCCCACATGTACAGAGCGTGGCAAACTACTTGGGATCATACTGCCAACAAACTTAAAGAATGTCTAAGTCAAGTAGGAACCAAACTCATCTTACCAAATAATAGAAAAGACCAAGTCATTATCAACCGACTCCGAATAGGACATACTTTCCTTACCCACAAGCATATCTTCAACCAGGAGCCTGCTCCGATGTGTACCAAGTGCAACACTCAGTTATCAGTGAAACATATAATTGTTGAGTGTCCAGTGTACCAGAACGAAAGAATCGCGTGTGCCCTTAGTGACAATTTAAAAAGTGTACTAACGTCAAATTTACAGGCTTTATTAAGTTTTCTTAAAATGACTAAACTATATACGAAATTGTAAAAAATATTTTTTTTTTATGTAACAATATGTATCTTACTGTTTGTGTATGTCCCCCTGCTAATAACCCTTAGTGGTTGATGCGAGTATATTTGTTTAAATAAAAAAAAAAAAATATTTTAGACCTCTTCAAAGTTTTAGAAGATGTTTTTAGCAGCACAAAATATTTTAGAAATGTCATGGAAGCTTATAGGTGTATCTGAAATTTTTTGTAGCAACCGCAAAAGTTTTGGAAAAGTTTGGATTACTTCTAGAGCCTCTACACTGCTTCAGGGTGGTCTAATATACTTAAGAATAATCTACAAAATATTTTAGGAAAACAGTTGATAGTGTAAGATTTTAACCATGCCATTCATACCATTTTGAAATTAGCGAGTGCGTTAGGATCGTGGGGAGATCAACCTTAATTATAATCTCTTCTTCACCACAACAAAAATAATCATGGAGATCCCTATTGTATACCCTATCGTTTCTTAAAGGTAGTTTGGCGAATCTCTAATACAATCAATGGTAGCAAGAATGATCACAAGGGATCAAAGTATATCACAAAAAATTCAACGTGTAACAAACATTTTATTTAAATACTGTTAATTCCTTTTAACCCCGTGATGATCGTGTTTACGATCAGAAATTTTTATTGGGAAAATATCGGAAAATGACTGAAGAATCTACCTACCTATTTATTTAAAGACGCCGGTTTGGCTAATTCTTAGTTAATCCTTTTCCGGGTTCTTTTTCATAAATTCGGTAATTGTCGTCGAACGCGCGTTGTAATGTTTTTCGGGAAAAACCTAATCTAGAAGATTTATATTTTATCACGTCCAATTACTATTACCGTAAATACCTCAAACTTTCCGATGTCGTTAGAATCTTACCTTCTCAGAAATAGATACAGGCTGGCCTACGATTTTTAAGAGGGAGATATCCCTTCTTCTTTTTTTCATTTAAGTTTGGTAAAATTTTAGAAGAACCTTTTTTACTTCTCGGTGGGCCGTTGTGGAGTAAAGGCTGATTTCTCGTGAGACGCTTCGCTCACATCGTATCTGTTATCCTACCGTCTGTGAATTGTTTTCTAAGTGTGTATACACTTTATATTTGAGTTTTCTTTTCTTATACTATATTAGATTATATATAGTTCTAAAGTACCTTTAATGTTAATTAAAGTCAGTGTTGGATACAAGTAAAGTATTAAGTACAGTATATAGCTTCAGTGAAGTACCTAGTGCCGCAGTCGTGAAGATTTACTGTAAGTAATCATTATCTTCAAATTATCTGGGCGAGTAATATGGTATGGTATCATATCATCTGCCATTATCTGGACGTATCTAAAGTTCCTCCACGTTTTCACCTGTAGATTGCTGATTTTTGTATTCAATGTAAAGAACATTTCAATAGATTCAAGAAATATAAATAAATAATAACTTAACTAAGTGCGGTTTGGTTAAATTCTTATGTTTTCATTTCTCTAACCTTTTTGTATTTTTGTAAATTTAGAATTGATTAATTTTTGTTATCTTTTGTATTGGTTATAACTTTTATTAATTTTTTTTCTATAATATCTCGAGATACGCCAAAACTTTATTTTTACATGATTGTATTATATATCTTTGTAAAGGTATTTTCTAATTGTATTACTGCTTATTTTATAGGTATACGACCATTTTCTGGTTGATGGTGTACTTTTATTACAAAAAAAATTTTTGTTTAAAATCCTTTATAAAAGGTATATAAAAAGGTATATAAAAATGCCCCAAGTTAAGTTACCGTTGGATAAGTAACATGGCGGCGTATGACTCTACATGAGTAAAATGGTCCTGAGACGAAGTGTCTACGAGGACCTGTTGATAACAACTCATATATTTTGGTGGCTACTAGCATGTACAACCGTTTGCACTGATGATGGATTGTTTAATCCGAAAACGTTTTGCAATGTGTTTGTGATAGCCCGTTTGGGGCATTTTTATATACCTTTTATAAAGGATTTTAAACAAAAAAATTTTTTGTGATATATGGTATACAGCCAGCTACAGGAACTTAGTTTCCTCGTGGAATTTTACTTTTATTACTTGTGTTGCATTCAGCAGCGTCATAATTTTGTTGTTGAATATATTGTTATTGTTTTATGTATGTATTTTATTTGTCGGTTCCTAACAAGTTCCCCGATAAAATAGTAACTCTGAGTATTTGCTTTTTACCTTTAAATATTACTATACCTTTAACCAGTAGAAAGATCAGGCTGATTAAGTTTCGTAGGTAAGTAATATATTTATTATTTGTTTATATAGTGTGTTGACCAAATTTATTTGATAATTAATAATAATAGTCTCCCGTTTTATACCGCACGCGGCTTTGGGAGTATAGCAGGGTAGTCTGCTATATCTAGGGCCTACGGTATACAAGGAAGGTAACATGGCCAGTGCTACGCTTCAACCGCCTATTATTACCCCTGGTTTTACCCAAGGTACTCATTTTATTCAGGCTGAGTCGACCTGGGGCCTATAGACATTTTTAAAAATGCCTAGTTGTTCTTGCCGGCGGTAGGATTCGAACTCACGACCACCGGCATGCGAGGCAAGCACACTACCGCTTGCGCTACGCAGGCCCATATTTGATAATTAACTGTTGGTATCTTTCCTTGGGTTTGATCTCTGAACCTAAATATCTTTCCTTATCTCGTTTCTTTTCTAAGGTTTCTTAATTACATATCTCCTTAACCCCAAAAAATTGTGTGGCGCCCTGTTTCTATCTTATCATATCTTTGATAATTTCACCCATCTATCTCATTGTTTATTTCTGTATCTTTTCAAATATCTCTTATCCTATCTTTACTTATTTTATACGTTGGACCCATTCTCGGTTCCAAAAGCTAGTTTCGAACCCACGACTTGCTCTTCACCAACCATCTGGCTGCCGTCCGCAGTGTCTCCATTGGTGACCTTTCTAGCACCATCCAAAAAAAGTTTTTCGAGGTTACAATACATAGACCTGTCTCTACGTTACAGTAAGTCCTGTACAAAGCAGCTGAATGTTATTAGTATTTTTTTCCCTTAATTAATGAAACCATTACAGAAATATAACCTTGGCATGAGTTAAAAGAAATGACTAGAGACAAAGATCTTTGGAGATGGACAATACATGATATCACCATGACTACTACACTCCTTTTGGAATGTCAGCACTAAAGAGAAGGAAAAATATGTACCAAACTAGCTAGCAGTGACTCACTGATTACTTGTATTAACAGAGGGTTGAGATTTCTTACTAATGGAGATTTTGAGGCTTAAAAGGAACGGAAAAAACATTTATTTGAGTTATGAAGGTTTTAGAACTATCGAAGTTCAACTTAAAGAGGCTTTACTGTAATATGTAGATCAAATCATAATATTGTTGTAAAAATAAACAACGATTAAATTCTTACGGCCCATAGGCTTATTATAAAATCAAAAGTAATAGTATATTACTTTATGAGGCGGAGAAGCACAACTTTTCTTGACGCGCCCGATATTACGCGCCGAACGAAGTAATAGAGGACAAGTCAAGAAAAGTCGCTTCTTTGCCGAATAAAGTATACTATTTTTTCTTCAAACGTAGCAATTTTCAACCATAAATAGTACAATTCATACGCTATTTTTACTCGAAATTAACTGTGACAACTATCAAAGTCGTCTAGATGTTAGAAATTAAAATAATTAAGTCGTCGGTGGGATTTGCGTCTCCCTGGTTACAGTTGTTTGACAGTTGTTTGCAATTATTAAAGACAGCTTATTGTTGTTCGCAAGCCGCCAACATCGGGAATGATTGCTGAAAGTTGTTCTCGACCATCAGTATCATCAACAATTACCAATGCGTATCAAGAGTCGGGAACATTTTTGCACGGTTTCAATTTTGAAAATGCCTCATTAACTAATTGTACTTTTAATATTACTATAAATAAAAATGATGTTTAATTGTTGTTAATGACATTTGTATTGTTGCTTTGTGACATGTTTCATATTGTTGCCATGACAACATTTTTCCCTCCGCCGTAAAGAAATGGGAAAAAAAACTGCTGCCGGCGGAGACATCAAACTTTGACAGGATCAAGTTAGATAAGTAATGTCATCATTATTTGACGTTTGAAGAAAAAAAATATTACCATTTAGTCAACTAAGTAAGTAAACTGTGCAGTGGTACATTAGTATATACCCGGTTCGCTATTCCCAGTCCGAACTGTCTAGTGATTTTAGTAATTATTTTTTTGCGAAGTTAGTTACTTTTTGACAGACTCGAAGTGGCTAGAAATTACTATACAACCAAGCATACGTGCTCTTAGTCAATATTAATGTAAACAAAAGTAAATAAAATAGAACTTTGCCGACAATCAATATTTATTTATTTACACCGTATAATGTATTGATAACAAATAATAAAATTATTTATTGTACAAAATAAAAAAAGTGGGAATAAATTCTACAAAATTAAAAAGTCAAAGTGAGGTTAAATAAGACACAGCAAGTTCCTTATGTTGTGACTAGGATGGAATCAATGATTAAAGATTAACAGTTCATTGAATAGCAATTAACATAAACTGTTGTTTTATTATCTTACAAAATAAGTGTACTTCCATATGCTAAAAGCAAATATTAGTAATTTGACTAGGCAAATTCGTGGTTCAATAGTAATTTTTGCTCATTAGCATATTTGAGGATGTTAAAATCTTCCACATATGGTGAATGAATTCAGTGTCCTGGCCGCAGTCTGCAGTCATATAAACCCAAACAAACAACAAAAACCTCCATGTAGGTATAAACAAGTTTATATTAAATTAGAAACAACTAATCTAAAAATATTAACTTTTAAAAAACATTTTATCATATTTATTAAGAAAAACTTACCAACGCATTAGCTGATGGAACAAATGGAAAACTTTGACTATCCATAATAATAAAATTTAAAATATAACTAACTAATTAACTGAATAGAACTAACAAAAGAATTAAACAAAGATAATAAAACAATAAAACTATATTAAATTAAATAAACAACGCGAATAATACAAATATTTACTACAATATTTTAAATTGTAACAATTCAAATATTATATTTTAAATATACAGGGAAAATTTGATGGGTTTAGTATACACTTCCACTATTTAGAATAATTCTTCTTTTTTTCAAAGAAAGAAGTCTGCAATAGTAGTATACTTGAGCTATTTATACTGAGAAGTAGGAATTGTTGTGTTGTAGGTTTCCTACAATGAGTCTGTCAAAATATGCCCTAGCTAAGCGAATAGACAATATTACTGTGTATACATGGTTGGTCACTTAAAATAATTTACTCTTATATTTGCCATTTTTTATTTGATTTTATACAAATACTGAAACAGGTTGATTTTTATTTCAAGGAGGTCATTTTTTAATAAGAGTGTTGCACGTACTGTTTGATACGTGACAAATTATTGTAACAATCCTAACCACTTATATTTTTTTATTTTATGTAAATCAGAACGTAGGAATTTTATAAGCTTCGAGTATAATGAACTATTTTTATTAATTCTAATTTATAGTTCTTAGTTTAATTGATTAAAGGTTTATTATTTATAACACTTACGAATTTATCAAAGTTTTTATTACTACTAATTTATTTTACACTTAATAATAACAAATAATGTATTTACGTGCGATACACTTTACTGCGAGACCGGACTTCTTGTTAACTAACTGCTCAATGAAAATCCCCCGTTATTTATATCCAACAACGCTAGACTAGAAACATCTGGGGAATCCTTCCGATTAGAATGGGACCCCATCGAATAGACTGGTATTTTGGTGAAGATACTAGAAGGCGGTCGACGGCTGAAACTAGTTTTTCAACTGCTTGAAAAACCTCGAGTCGTGGATGAGTCATCAAAATTGGGATCTAGAGGTTTCTGATAAACAACCGTCGAAATGACTAGAACAAAAACAGAATAAGTCATAATATATTTACAGTTTGAAACGCCATAATTATCGTAACAATAACTTAATTGCTTTTCAAATAATGTGAACAGTAACCCTCTATTGCCCTACTTTTTTGTAAACTTAAGAGAAAATGTTTTAATTTGTATATATGCACAAATATGCATTTACAACAACTAGTAATTTTTTTAGATTTTTTAAATTTTGTTTGGGAGAGTTTTGGGAGTGTTGCCCTCAGGCAACTGTGGGCAGCAAAAACTAACGAATTAAGTTATATACTTATTTATTATGCCAATCAAAAAAACAATTATTTGTAGTTGTAAAACATAAAGCAACTTTACATTTATCGCACATTACTTTAGGAGTATTACAGCATCCTGGTTTTTTGCATCTTCCTTTTTTTCAGAAAATACTGGCCAGTGGGAGGTTTGGTCAAGCCTAACTTCCTTTGGTGGTACAATAGCAGTAGGTCCTCTCTTCTGTTTTTTACAATTTCGTTCTCAATTTCACTGAGCCTGGGACGTCCTTTGTTTTTGATCTGGTCAGTTCTTGCTAACAGTACGCTACATAAGTGGGACTTAAACTGTAACAAAGGCAACTGGTTTTCTTTTCAATTTCAAAGTAATCGCAATCACGACGATACAACAACCAGCTGTTAACAACAGCTAAATCCAGAAGGTGAAAAAATATTTTTAGATACCACTTTTTAGATCTTATGTCTGTTCGGTAAAGAGCAATTAGTGAATCCATAAGATCGACACCTCCCATAAATTTATTATAAAATTGCACTGCATTTGGACAGCATACATCAATTCTTGATTTTTGTTTCTTATCCCACCTCTTGACTAACGAAGTAGGCTCAGAACCAACAAATGTACTAAGCAAATGAACCGGTTTATTATCGTACCACTTTAACGCTGTTAGTCTTATGCCATCTACTGTAGCGTGCTTTTCTTCTACAGTACCTCTGCCCTGTTTCTTCATATTCTTGTCATCAGAAAAATGGCAATTAGGCAATCTGTTTGGACGAACAGTTCCCAAACATTGCAGTCCACGTTTTTCCATTTCAATCTGCAACTGAATGCTATTGAACCAGTTGTCAAAATATACTTTATAGTATTTGTTTGGTTCGACTATCTCACACAATCTTATTACTACATTACCGCTGGTGCCTACATTAGGTAAATGAAGAGGATGTTCAACAGTTCCTGTATATAATTCCCAGTTATAAACAATACCATTGCTATCACACAAAACAAATGCCTTGTATCCCCATTTTTTGGGTTTGTTCTTCATATATTGTTTTAAAGAATGTGCCCCTTTGAATGGTATCATTTGTTCATCAATACACAATTTTTCACTCATTGGAATACTCTGAAAATTTTGAACTAGACCGTTGATGAATGGTCTAATTTTGTATAACTTATCATTATTGTTGACCATATTTTCGTTATTATTGAAATGAATTTTAGTTTTTATTTCTTCCCAGCGATTCCTAGATATAGTGTCAACTATTTGAGCAACACGTGTTTCCTTCTGCCAAAATGATCTTGTCCTTGGCAAGCCATATATTGACATCAGTAGAACAGATCCAATAAATTGGTTTAATTCTGCTAGTGTCATATTCAATGGTTTATTTATATTCTTTTGCAGTGCATACAAATTACTTTGTTCTACTATGTTTTCCAGCATATTGGTAGATATCATCTTTTTAAAATAATGTAGAGGGGATTCCGGTTCTAATAATTTGCATGTCGGTAAATTACCTTTCCATTCTGGAATTGGAAATACTGTTCGGGGACCACTCTTCCACTGAATGTTTTTTTCGATCATTTTTGACCTTTTGAACACATTTTGTTCAGTGTGTTTTTCTGTTTTATCGGTATCATCCTCATCTTCATCTTGGTCTAAATCTAAATTGGTATCCTGGTCTAAATTTGCTTCGTACAAATCGTCTTCATTTTCCATTTCATTTGATCCTGGATCGATTGATATCTGAGTACCTATGGAAAATTCATTATCACTCTCTTCAAAGTCAGAGTCTTCGGATTCCTCGGATTTGTTGGGAACTTTTACAAACAATAACGGATATTTACTGCTTTTCCCGTAGAACGTTTTTGTATCCATCTAAAAAAATAATTTAAAATGATATGGTCCAGTGTGGATTCAAAGCAACATACCTGTTTTTTATCACAGTACTGAAACAACACAATAAAATAAACAAATTTCAACGGCAATCAATATCTAAATGCTGATATAATGCCTCTATGTATTTTTATATAAATTGTACACAATTTATAACAATAAATCACGATCGAAAATACAAACTAATAAGGCAGCCATGTGCATTTGACATACTGTTAAAAATTTCCATATAGGTTTCGTCATAGGTTCATAGATGGCACTAAGTGTATTAAAATGTATAACCAAATGTTGCCTGAAATCAACAGAGGGCATCTTAGAGTCGGAAATTGTTTTAAAAAAGTTTTCTGCATCAAAAACTCCTTTGTTGCCTTGAGTATACACGGGCTATGGAGGGTTAAAATTTGTTATGATCAAACATCGATTCTAGAGAGAGGGTACAAGCTCTTCTGGAAGTCTTTTTCTATTGATCTAATTTAATAATAAGATTTAGGTACGCATACTCTGGTCTTGTCCACAAAGCGATTTATGTGTAGAGTTTCCCTGGAATGATCCGTCAGGTGAGTCGTGATAATTTTTGTATGTTCTGCAAGTTTTAATATGATTTGGGCATTGTCAACTTCTTCTTTTACTTCTTTATAGAAGAAAAAAATGCTGAGAAGTCCTAATTCGTTGTCTAACATTTTTTTTATTAATTGTTGTTGTTCCTTATGGCGGACTAAGGCGGACTTATGGATGACTAAGGCGAATTAAGAATGATTTAGATTCTTTTTGCTGAAAATCAAATTATCTTTGATATATTTGTGATATGTAACCATAAAATCTTATTTTTATACTTTGCTTTTTGATTCAGTGCATGTCTACTGGATGAAAAAGAGCAAACAATAATTAACTAATCCTTCTTTAATAAACTTTTATAATTTTTTTTATATCTTTCTTGTGTCAAACAAAACAATAGATTTATATTTTATAAAATCTATATTTTTATTATATTTAAAATTTTGGTAAAAATTGTATACTGTCTAAAAATTCTTTAATTGTCTAGCTAGACAATCAATATTTTAAATTCAAAGTTACTCACATGAATTTTAAATATATAGGTCTCGTATTTCCATTCACATAAATTTGCCAACACATTCAGTAAGAGGTATTTATTTAAGATTTTCTCATTGGCACTACAAAAACCCCAAACAGTTCGGATTCATAAATGCTGTTGGTACTAGAGAGGCTTTGTTCTCAGTACAAGTCTTTATTTAGATGCACAGACGTCAATTGTGACGTATACGCATGTCTGGTTGATTACGAAAAAGTGTTAGATCGAGTACAGCACGCCAAAATGATGTAAATAGTAAAAGAAACAGGAATTAACAACCAAGATCTGAAAATAATTAAAAATCTTTACTGGAATCAGACAGAAATCTCAGAGTTGAAGGTGAACACACTGACAATGTGAAAATCATGCGTGGAGTTAGGGAAGGCTGTATTTTGTCTCCTTTATTCTTTAATCTGCACTTTAAAAGAATATTAAAAACTTTATTATTAATAAAACTTTATTCATCCTTGCAGATTATTTACATAATATAGGACATGTCAAAGTAAAAGAAAACGTTAAAGACTACCTATACAATATAAACATACACATAAATATAGAAACAACATACAACATATCTAAGACATAAATTCCGAGACACTATAAAAACATGACTCGATGAGATAAGTCTTCAATTTATTCTTAAATGCCTATCATCATCTGCTTCACTTTTTAATTTGAATGGGAGCTGATTAAAAAACCTTACGCCGCTATAATCAGGGTTTTTTTCAAACATAGAAGTGTAATGTTTAGGAGTCCTAAAGAAATCTTTTTTTCTGGTACGATAATTGTGTACATCTGAATTTGATTTCATTCAATCTATTGATATTAGCTTTTGTATTCGCGCCGTGCGTGACTGACACGACACCTACCGCCTTTTTCTGACAATTTTGGAGTCCCAATTTTCAGGTTAAACATATGACATATGTTTGACATTGCGAAATTGACAATTATTAATAAATTGTTTTTAAACTATATATTTTCAGTTTATGTACAAAATAAATGTAGTATTAAAAACTGGGTTTCTCAAAATTCATCGTAATATATCTTTTCAACTCCAAACGTAAGAGAAAGGAAAAAATCTAGTACTGACAAATCAAGTTTTTCACGCAAAAGAGCATATAATTAAAAACAATAATAGTAAAAGTTATGATATAAAAGCTAAAGTCATCTGCAGTTAGCTTGAAGCCGTATGAAATATCATTCAAGGTAAATTATTTAAATTTTTCCTATTTCAATTGTGTAAAAATGAAATTATGTGATATCTACTTTTTCATATTACTAGCAGGAATTTATATTTTTCTTTTCTCTAATTTATATGTAGGTAATCTTTGTGAACCTATAAAAACTACACATTTTTGATAAAATTTATGCGTAAAAATATTTTGTCCAATATTCCAATTTTGTCATATTTCGCCGCTATGCACGCTGGCGTCGTTTCAATGTACCCCTACCATGGTCACGCACGGAGAGAATACAGAATACTTCTGTATATAAAAACTGAGGGAACAGTGAGTATTTGATATGTTCTAAAATGCTCTCAACATGTATGTCTATATGGTAAATTAAAAATCAAGCGAATTTTGCGCTTTTGGGCTATAAAAACTTTCGAGACATTTGTTGCACTGCCCCATAGAACAATATTATATGACAAATGTGAATAGATGATAGCGTAATAAACATTAAGTATCTGTTCCGTTGTAAATAAGTATTTGAGTTGCAAAAGAGCATAGTATCCAGAATTAGTTTTCGAACATACATGATTAATATGTACCTCCCAGCTCATATTACTGTTTAGATGTAGTCCTAAAAACTTTGTAGTGTCAGCTAAAGTGATAAAATCATTGTCGAGTTTGACAGAGAAATTTTCCTTTATTGGAGTTTTTATATAAAATTGCATACATACTGTTTTACTCGAATTTACTATTAATACAAGAGAACAAGCTTGTCAATTTACTGTTTGTATTTTGAGAACGATTTCCGAAGTGGAAATTGAAACATCAATAAACGTATTTTTATCTTTAATTGTGGCTTATTTCCAGTTTAATAGTAATTTATTTACTGATAGTTGCAACATATCAGTCGCTTCTTCACTAGTATCTCCTATCACTAGTATGGCTGTATTATTGACAAAGGTGGCAATAGCGTTTTTTTCTAGCTCTGGAATGTCACATGTATACAATAGGCACAGGACCGGACCTAATATACTCCCTTGTGACACGCCAGCTTTGATTTCCCTTATATCGGTGGAAACTTGTTGTTTTACTTTGAAATATCCATTCGCAATGTATGATTCTAAGATTTTTGAATACTGTTTATGCATGAACATTCTTAGTTTATAGTTTAAACCTTACAGCAGACTTTATCAAACGCCTGTGCTACCCCAAGAAGATTGTAGAGCCAAATTTCTTCTCTTCTAATATTTTTCTACTATATTCGTTATTCTGTGAACTTGATCTATAGTGGACTGCTTGTTTCTAAAACAAATTGATAATTTGGTATAGGATTTTTTTCTTTCTAATATTGGTTTTATTATTTTCAATGTAAGCTGTTCAAATAGTTTTGACACCGGAAAAATTGATATTAGTAGATAGGATGTCACTTCATTAGAAGTTTTACCTAGTTTGGGGATCATAATCACTACACAGCTACTTTCCAGAGATTGAAAACCGAGATTGAAATCTTTGTTCTGATCAGCTGTTCTGATTACATAAAAATTACTTAAAAAGGAAACAATTGTTGAATTTTTATATTTTGTATCTCTCTTTTTAGTTTTTATGTAGCATTATTTTCAGCCTCACTTAGTCCGACCATAATAATCTCTGTTTGTAAACATGTGAACTCCATACTGTATTTTATTCGGAGGTGTTTTTTAAAAGTTTCAATGCAACCATTCTGTAAACTTTACGCTCTTTATGTAATACCCATATTTGAATACGCTGGACCAACGTGTATCCTGATTGGTTTAAGACAAGATTTGTTAAAAACGTTCAAAGAAAAGCCACTTGAATTCCTTTGGGACCGAGAAGATCTTCTTATGCAGAAAGACTAGTATTGCTAACCTAACTTATTAAGAACTTTGCCGACAACGCGGAGACTTAATTACAACATTTAAAATAATAAAATTTAATTTTGGAAACCTCGATCAAATGTTTACCATAAATCAAGATGAACGCCTCAGAGGTCATCAGTTTAAACTAAAAAAAGAAAACTTTTCTACAAGATCAAGACAGAACTTTCTACCAAATAGAGTTTTTAAGTGCTGGAATAACCTTAGTGATATTATTGTCGCTACTACCTCTACCAACTGGTTTAAAAATAGACTTGACCGTTTTATATTAAAGTAAAATATTGTTTTTCTTTTAAACCAAAATTTGCAATTTTGTTATTTTTTTGTCATGTTGTAATTTAATAGTAGGTTACCAATGGAATTTCTTTGTTTTTGGTCATCATAGGGATTTGTCGCCCTTGCCAATGTATAATAATAATAATATTTATTTATTTATTATGTAAGGCAGAACAACCGACAATTTACTCAAATTAAAAATATCTGTAGTTTCATTTATAACAATGGAAATAAACTGTGCTTCTTTAATTTTTTCTTTGATTTGTTGCAGAATATTGCATGGACGCCCATGTTTATTTTAAATTGTTAAAACTTTAAACAAGAAAAATAAAATTTAATTATCCCTGCAATAACCAAATAGCTATATAAAAATTAAAGATCAATTAATTGATGTAGCTAATACGAAATAAATATTTCACAGTGTACATTTAATGGACTCGCTGGTTTGGCATTTTTTTAAATTGAAATCAACAAAGTTGTAGAAAGGAGTTCAAACATATATTGCATATAATCCTAGTATTTACTAATTTGCCTAATGCAATTTGGTCGATTGTAAACAACCGAATCCTGCAGCCTGAAATGTTTGTCCTAATCTGGATTATGGCGAAAATAATATTTATGTGCTCCACATCCAAAACAATCTGATAATGAAATCTACACGTAGCTAAATCGATTATTAAATAAATTTATCGAGATGTTATAATCTCCGGAAACGCGGTTTAAATTTCTTGTCAAGCTGATGTTTATTGTACAGTGAATAAAATACCCAGCGTGTTTAATATATATGGAAAACTAAGTCCTAGTGTATATTTATTTTAGAGTACTTACTCTGTCTCCCTTGTTGGAGTGCCTATCCATCATACATCCAATACACTTTATTGGTTCATTGATGTTATATTTTTTTATTAACTTCATTGAGTACAACAATCTGCCCATTAGGCATTAAGCATTTGGTATTGTAAAAAGGGTACTCAAGATAGAATGCATTGGAATTATTTACGGGAGGCCTATGTCCAGCAGTGGACTCAAAACGGCTGATAATGAAGATGATGATTGTAAAAAATGCAGACATGTAGAGAGTTACTCCAGTAAGTAACCTCTTCACAATTCTAAAAATTAAAATTTTATTAGTTTGAAAACACTTATTATGTTCAGTTGGACAAGTCGGACGGCAATTGCCGTTTTGGTTTACGCACTTCAAAGACGTTCCGCACATTTAGTTGTCGAGTAAACGCATTAGCATTCGTTTACAGTATTTAACACTAAAACGTTGTATGGCTTCTTTCACGGATTCTAGGGAGATGTCGTGTTGAAACACTTGTTTGTATTGTTCGTATTGAAGACGCTAGCATTGCCCCATAACTGAATTTCTGTAGAGTAAAATGGTATCCAAAGATAGTTTTAAATTGCGTCCAATGACCAATACATATTTCTCAATTCAATAAGTCCAAGCTGTTTTCGTTTGTTAAAGATATGTTTTTTTTAAGTTAGAGGGCGATCTAAGTTCATGCCAAGATATTTAGCGTCCTCGGATTAAGGAATTATCAATATATACAGGATGGCATGTTTCTCTACGTAGCGTGAATGTAACATGTATTGACTTAGTTTCATTCTATTTAGAACTATATTGTATTTAGGTTTGATTGAAGATTTCTTTATGCTGTTGATGGATCTATGTGGGATGCCAGGATAGCAGTGTCATCTGCATACGTTGCAACAGTAGTTGTACTAGATGTTGAAATGTCCGCTGTGTATAAAAGATATAGAATTGGGCTGAGAACGCTGCCTTGTGGGATGCCTGAGTGAATAGGATATATCTTAGTGTGCTCGGTACCGTGCTTCACCAGGAAGTGTCATATTTTCTATGTAGGATTTTAAGAGCTGAAAGTGAGGATAGGGTAGGAGCTTCTTTAATTTTATTTGTAGTCCTATGTGCCATACCTTGTCAAAAGCCTGAGATATGTCAAGGAAAGCAGCAGAACAGTATCTTTTGGCGTTAAAATCCTTGTTTATTTGGTTGACTAGCCTATGCACTTGTTCTATGGTTTCGTGTTTGTCTCGGAAACCGAATTGATGTTCTGGAATTATTTTATGTTCGTCTATTATCGTTTTTAACCTTTTTACGTACATTTTTCAAAGACTTTGCTAATCATAGGCAAAAGGCTTATAGGCCGGTATGAAGATGCATTTTCCGGTCTTTTTTCGGGTTTAAGGATCATTATGATTTGTGCCACTTTCCATGAACTAGGGAAGTAGTTTAGGCGCAGGATTGCATTAAAAGTAAAGGTTATTAGTTTTATGCACTTATCCGAGAGTTTTTTAGAATCTTGCCAGAGATTGATGTTATATAGGTGGTTTTTTATTCTACTAGGGTAGGATGTCCAATAACACAGGTTATTTTATGTTATTGTAACGAAATAGCCGATCTCAGATGTGTCACAATTCTTAGAACGATAATTCTAGAAAGCTAGAAGAGTTGGCATTTCAATAGCGCACGTCTTCGATAGCCTTTCGACGACACGAATTAGAGGTGGGCACTCCCGAATTTTCTGGAACATTATAATTTGTATATATATAAGTAACGATGATTGAGGTAGTTTAGTTGATAAGAGAATACCGAAGTGTAAAGTTATAAATAAATGTATTTATATAAATTCGAACCGCTCGTTTTATTTAAAAACGGTACAGTTGGTGTCAGTATGAGGACAATAATTGATTTATTAAAAATAAATTCAGCAGTGACTTTGAAAAAAGAAAAACCTTTTGAACTTTTGAGAAGTATTGTTCGTCGGGAACATCCGCGTAGTTCGGTAGTGATTATTATACGAAAGAACATTTAAAAAGTACGTGTGTGCCTGACCAAAGATGCTGCTAGTAGAACTTTCAGTGAAACAGTTGCGTGAGCAACTAGAAGAACGCGATGAAGACTGCAGCGGGTCCAAGAAGATCCTCCAAGAACGACTAAAGAATGTTATTAAAAAGAATGGAGATGACCCAGAGACATTCCATTTTCAACCAGCAGAAGAAGCAGTTTTAATGAAGATCGAACAGCGTTCTAAAAAAAAAATGATGAAAGATTCAATGAAACGTCTCAAATTATTAAAGAAGTAGCTAGACAAAACGACGAGAAACTCGAAAATGTGTCAAAAAGATTCGACGAGAAATTTGAAAATGTTTCTCAAATGATGGAAGAAACTTCGAAAAAGAATAATGAGAAATTTGAAGAAGTTTCCAAAACATTCGAAAAAGTAGAAGAGAAGATCAAACAGTTAGAGAGTATGATAACTAACACAAAAATGCTACCACCAGTTAACACGGTAGCCTTAAATCCGGTAGTGAAAGAAGAATTACCTAGAGACGAAACGATACATCATGTAAGGTTCAAATTGCCACCATTTGATAGAAAGTCCTCTTGGTCCATATACGTTAGACAATTTGAAGCTATTGCGACAGCCAATCATTGGAAAGAACAAGAAAAAGCTGTTTCCTTGACTGCTGCTTTACGAGGTGATGCTGCAGATATCCTAAGATCGATTCCTAAGGGTCAAGAAAAATGTTACCAGACCTTGTTCACTCGACTAGACAAACGTTACGGAGATGCCCACCTACAACAAGTCTACAAAGTACAAATAAGAAGTAGAATCCAACGATCAAGTGAGAGTTTGCAAGATTTTGAAGCAGATATTGCTCGTATAGCGCTGTCGGCCTATCCAGAGACACCAGACAACATTTTGGAAGAAATTTCTGTAGATGCCTTCGTCAATGGGTTGAGAGACAGTAAACTACAGAAAGCTTTACGACTAGCAAGACCGAAAGTTTTAGATAAAGCGCTCGCCATTGCCTTGGAACATGAGATAGCTAGTCGAGTTTCACGGAGCTATCAAGTACGAACCTGTGAAGAGAGTGACGAACGAAAAGATAAACGTCTAGAGGAAATCGTACGGAAAGTAGTTCGTAACATGATGCCGAAGAGACGTGAACCCAGATGTAAGAATGGTAACAACGAAGGTCACATTCGCCACAAAGTGCAAGAAAATAATACAACAGTCAGAAAGCTAGAACAGATTGAGCACTGGCTGGAAAAAGTCATTCAAATGCTGATGTTCAATCAAGATGGCCATACAGTGCAAATCGTAATCATTGTCTTGAATTAGAAGAACGACTTTGCCCCGTGAGGCGAACCACCGTTATTAATGATCAATGGCAGCCTCAACAGCTACAAGACGCTCAAGCAGATGATCCATGTATAAAAAGAATATTGGATTGGGTGCGTCGAAGTGAAAGACCTTCTTGGCAAGACATTAGTGCATGTAGTCCCGAAGTCAAGTGTTACTGGAGCCAATGGAATTGCCTAGTGCTGAAAGATGATCTTCTGTATAGAACCTTTGAGAACGATGATGGTACAGAAACTAAGCTTCAGTTGATTGTACCTAAAAGTAAAGTGTCAGAAGTATTGCGTCACTTGCATAACGGTGCATCAGGTGGACACTTTGGTATTACGAAGACTCTGCAAAAGGTTCGAGAACGGTTCTATTGGGTGAACTGTAAAGATGATGTAAGAAGATGGTGCCGGAAATGTGAACTGTGTGCAACTAGTAATGGTCCAGTTGGTAAAAAGAGGGCACCCATGAAACAGTACAATGTTGGTAGTCCTATGGAGAGAGTAGCAATCGACATTGCAGGTCCACTTCCAGAGACGAATGATGGAAATAAATATATCCTGGTAGCCATGGATTATTTTACGAAATGGACTGAGGCCTATGCGATACCAAATCAAGAAGCTGCTACCGTTGCAGAGGTACTTGTTAAAGAATTCTTTAGCCGATTTGGTGTTCCCTTGGAGATCCACTCCGACCAAGGGCGAAACTTCGAGTCAAACCTTTTCCAAAACGTTTGTAAATTGATTGGTGTCAATAAGACCAGAACAACACCCCTGCATCCTCAATCAGATGGAATGGTCGAGAGAATGAACCGAACGATGGGTAAACACCTGTCCAAAGTTGTATCAAAACATCAAAGAGATTGGGATCAGCACATCATTTATTCTTAATGGCATACCGCTCGGCCGTGAATGAAACTACAGGCAAGACTCCAACCTGCCTGATGTTAGGTCGTGAAGTTCGTTTGCCCTGCGACCTAGAGTTTGGCTGCAGACCTTCCGAAGAACATGTTGCAAGCGAAGATTATGTCGACCGCCTAAAGTTAAGAATGAACAACATTCATGAACTTGCCCGACAACACATCCAGTTAGCCAGTGACAGAATGAAAGATCAATACGATTCTCGATGCAAGAATGAAAACTATGAAGTAGGTGATCTTGTTTGGCCTTATAATCCACAACGTCGTCGTGGCTTGTCTCCTAAACTGCAAGGACAATGGGAGGGTCCGTATGAAATTAAAAAGAGAATAAATGACGTAATATACCGAATTAAGAAGTTGCCGAAAGGTAAACCAAAAGTAGTTCACATAAATCGTCTTGCACCTTATGCTGTCTCAAATGAAACCGAAGAAGTCCAAACCCTTCAACATGAGATCAAAGATGACGCGACCAAGCTTTAATGAGTTTATGTCAATTACGCAGAGAGAAAGAGTGCTAGATTCGGCGTGACGACAGAAGTTCAGCAGGATCTTTTTCGTGTTCCGCACAACGTCACTCTAGCCCACTGTGTTGCCCAAGATCTTGAGATGACTAAAGGATCTCATCCGTATTTTATAAGAAATTCGGTCGCTTGGACGAGTTAAAAACCAGCAGCCTAAAGTTGGAAGAGTACTGAGATTAGAAGATGGTTCTCGATCTTTGCTGTATATGGTGACCAGGAAGTCGTATACAGACAGGGCAACCTACGAGGATATATGGTGTGCTCTAACTAATTTGAAGAAAATCGTCTGCAATTACGACATTAAGAATTTGGCCTTACCCAAGATAGGCCATGCACTAATGATGGAGATTGTCAGAGCTGCTGAAGTGATTTCCGGAAATCGGTAAGAATTACTGTGTTGCATTAATCCGAAAGATCGTGTCCTTAAAGACAGTAGACTGTTATTTCTTTCTGAGGGGTTCATGCAGAGCTGGAGAGTCCTGTAGATTCCGCCATCCTAAGCCTATAGATAGAGTTCCTGATCGGGACGCTCAGATCTAAGAGGGGAGCAGTGTAACGAAATAGCCGATCTCAGATGTGTCACAATTCTTAGAACGATAATTCTAGAAAGCTCGAAGAGTTGGCATGTCAATAGCGCACGTCTTCGATGGGCTTTCGACGACACGAATTAGAGGTGGGCACTCCCGAATTTTCTGGAACATTATAATTTGTATATATATATATATTATATATATATATATAAGTAAAGATGATTGAGGTAGTTTAGTTGATAAGAGAATACCGAACTGTAAAGTTATAAATAAATGTATTTATATAAATTCGAACCGCTCGTTTTATTTAAAAACGGTACATTATTTTATGTATTGTGTAAGTATGCTATCCTATTGAATAATATTTGGTTCATTTTTTAACGTTTTTTTTATTTTTAGGTCTTTTTTTACTTTTTTGGCCATATTTTCATTGATTTTAATGTTTTTAACTTATGTAAAGATCGGCAACGGTGTACTAAACAGATAAAAGTAAATTTATTTTTCTCCTATTAAAATCCCAAATATTGCGATTAGTAGCGAAAAATAATTTACGGTTTGTTTACATATGTGAATTTAAAAAGGCTTCGTAATACCACAGTGAGAAATTTCTGAAAAAAACTGTTCAAAAACGTTTAAGTCATAAAAGTAAGTAAGGTTATTTACAATTCGAAACAGTCATACTGGTAGAACTCTGGCCGTTAGTTTTGCGACGTTGCCAAAGTTAAAAATAGTTCTGCAAACTGAGGACTGATAGGAACTGGATTTTTGAGCGGTTGAAGCGGATCTAGTTCCTTTCGCGGTCCTTAGAAACAGATATGGTGTACACGGATAGTGATGATAATGCGTCAGAAGGCAAGAAGAGAAAAGATAGAGGGTCAACTTCACCTTTCCTGAAGAGCAAAAAAACTGCCAGAACTCCAAGCAAAAGAGAACCAAAGGAAGAAGATTCAGAGGATTTGGACGACGTTATGAGCATGTTCAAGAAGATGATGGGGAACTGAAAAGAAATCAGGAATGAAAATAAGGAATATAGAGAAGAGATGATAGCGCTGAAAAAAGAAAATATAAAGATAAATCAAGAATTGGAAGAAACAAAAAACAAATTAACCCAGGTTGAAAACAAAGTAGAAAGAATTGAAAACAGATAAAAGAAATAACATAGTAATTACGGTCTACCAATAAACGTAACAGATGAAACACTCTTAAAAAATAATGTAAAAGATTTTATACAAAAGCACCTAAAAGAGGATGTCGAAATAGAATCTGCAATGAAGTTAAAGAACAATATATGTCTGGTACAAATGAAGGATTATGGCGAAAAAATTAAGGTAATGAAAGAAAAAAAGATTTTCTAGAAAGATCATCAACGATGACCTAACTGAAAAAGAAAGACACATGAGGCAGGAAATCATAAATAAAGGCAAGAAATTAAGAGCTGAAGGTAGAAATGTGAAGATAGGGTACAAAAAACTAACTGTAGATGGTATAAAATGGGTATGGGCAGGAAATGGTACTTTTACACAAGAAAATTTCAGAAATATGGACAAAAAAAACGGCATGTAGTAGTGAAAAAAAGGAAAAGATGTGACTTCAACAGGGGGTGAAAGTAAACATTTGAATACAAATGATAACGGACAAACATTAATAACATACGCAATTGAAAACAGGATGAAGATAATGAGTACCCATTTTAGGAGGAAAAATATATATAAAGAAACGTGGAAAATTCCGGGAACAAATGGAACTAATCAAATAGACCACATCTTAAGGAGTTTTTTCGCATCAAGACGTAAACTCATGGGCTAAGGTATTGAGTTTTAACCTCAATTCCTCAGCATTTTCTGCAGATGCCACCAAAGTCGTGTCATCAGCATACAAAAAAATATTTTCCGTACTCATATATTTAGGCATATCATTGATATAACAAAGAAATAACAAAGGACCCAGTATTGATCCTTGTGGAACGCCAAGATCAACGTCATACAAATCTGATTGATAATGACCGACTTTGACATACATCTGTCGATATTCTAGATAGGATTGTAACCATTTTAAAAAATTACCTCGAAATCCAAGTCCGTTTAGTTTACAAATTGCTACATTTAAATTTATAAAAGTTTATTAAAAATTAATGAATGAAAATAATTTCTATCCTTGTGCGATCGGTACTCATCGGAGGGACCGCAGACGTTCGGATACAATTAGCGTCTCTTAGCAAAGACAATGACGTCGACTTTGCTAAGTATCAAGACAATTACTCTACACACACACACACACACACTACACTAGGTACCTGACTGTACCATACAAAAGCTTTAGTTAAATCAAAAAAGAGGGCTCCAACAAATTTCTTTTGATCTAATGAACATTGAATATTGAATACGTCATATTTTTTCCGTCTGCGTTTCAGATGTTTTCGACATAAAGAAATAGTTTTTTATATACTTACAAAATAATTGAGTATATTGCAACATTTTGTAGCGATATTCAAGGATCCAATATTGGAGTAGAATCCCGGTCAGTTTAACGTCAGTAAAATCAAGCGTCCATTATCACAAGCTTTAGTTAATAGAACATATTAATTTGCAATAAACTGACAATAGAGTGTTATAATTCTCGGACGAAATGGTCTCGATGAAACCAGAATGGTGAGTCCCTCGCGGCTCGAGGATAAGCTAACCAGATTTCATCGATGGAATGAACTACAGACCATAGACCGCTAAGTGTACGGGTTTAATAGCGTGTTATTGCGGACCTGAATACAGTTAAGGGCCATTTTGTCAATTTAGTTTAATAGTAGCGTATAGGGTAAATTTTGCAGCAAAAATTTATAATTATAAACTAAACAAGTCGATGAGATGGAAATGTTTGGATACACTTTATAAATACAGAGCAAACAAAGAAAACTGTATGAATATTTGGATTACAAAAAGGGTCGATGATATTATAAATTCCCATAAACGTTATACTCGATTTAGAAATTCATTACCAGATTTTGAGAATAACGTTTACAACCTTTATTCTAGGGGCAAAGGGGGTTGCGTGGCTGATTTTACAACTAATTTTTATGACTTTTGAGCCGCTGAATCCAAATCTTTAACAGAAATCCCTGGTAAATGAAAATGTGCTTCATCCGAAAACCATACATTTTTTTAAAAATTCAGGATTTTCATACTGTAATGCAAGAAGTCTGACATAATATTCCACTCTACTATGATAATCCCTGGGATGTATTTGTTAATATACCTGAATCATGAACGTATAAATAAAGATGGACTAGGCATGCCCTGCACTCTGTTCACCTAAATTTGAAGTCGAAAAGTTTATAGGCGCGGGGAAAGAGAAGAGGTGATAGACTGTGACATATCCTTTTAAGCCAGCGGCGTACCTTCCAATATTTGAAAGTTATTTGAAACAGTTTTTTCACTTGAATAAATAATGACTATTGGCTTGACTTTTGCTTTTGCTTGCTTTTATTTTTAGTATCGTAAACATATGAAATATTTCGAATAAGTGAGAAACAACAAACGGTGAATAATGTTAATTTTCAGTGTATAGAAATATATTTATAAAAATTAATTTACACAAAAGAATAAAGATGGAGTAAATAAAATCGTAAAGTACTTTATATAATATTTTATTTAAACTAAAATATCACACAAGCAATAAAAAGTTTAAAAAATTCTTCCCCAAACATTAACCTGTTCAGGGTATTGAGTATGTTCTGCTCTTATCCAGTGAGTGATAAGTTGAAAAAATATAGTCAAATATGGTGTATAACTCCAGCTTAATTGTTAGTTGGCAACATTAGTATGTCACGTTAGACATAGCAGTAGACAGAAGAAAGATAAAAATTCAGGAATATGTATTTAAGAAAATATTAATAAACGTAAAAAAACCATAAACCATTGTTTAACAAAACATATACAACAATATATAAAACACATTAAACCTTATGGAACGGGTAGGGTTCTAAAATAGAAATATGCTTTATTGTCACTGAAAATTATACAATGCTTACAAAAAGTAAAAAAAAAACAACAATGACAATTAAAATTTACTAAAATTACAAAAATCGTCAATATCACAAAATAAAAGATAGTAAAATATACAATTCATTGCAAAATCTAATTGTTGCATAATAAAACCTTACGAAATAGTTTACGAATAACTTTTAGTTGCTGCATGTGATACACAAATAAATAAATAAATAAATAAATAAATAAATATATATATATATATATATATATATATATATATATTGGATTTGAAATTTCCGCGGGAGCTATATGTGATTTCAGTTGTTTTCCGGGTTTGACTCCGCGTTAAATAGTTTATATATATATATATATATATATATATATATATATATATATATATATATTCTTAGAAAGGGCTTTAGTGACTATGTGAGTAATATATACGGATATATTGGGTTTAGTAGTCAATATATTGGCCTTTAAGTAAAACTCTTTTAGGTATGCTAAGCTTTCGAGTTTATTTTACTCTTTTTCAAAACATACTAAAAATTAACATAAAAAATTTACATTAGAAAAATGAAGTTCTTATGTCTTCAATTCGCTGTGAGCCGATGAGTAGAGGGGATTTGACAGTTTTCACCAACGCTGTTAGTGGCAGTTTTGTGCATTTAACTTGTAAACATTCAAATAATGGCGAATACGGATTTTTCAAAAAGAAAAAAAAATGATACATGTAAAAATATTGGGTATAACAGTCATTGTAAATTTTATTCATTTCCTGTTGCCAAGCATAAAATAGTTCAAAGAGAAAAATGGATTATTGCTATCAATAAGAAAAATAAGTAAATAACCTATAATACAAACATGATATTTGTATGGTGTAAAATAAAAAAGCTATTATATTCCGAAACATTGCCTACATGCCCTGCATCAACCAAATCTTTCCCCTTTTTTGGTGTAGCTGGTTGAAATGGGATATCATGTGATATAGACTTTAAACCAGTATAATGTTTAATATCCATTTTGATAAAATTAAAACAAATTGATATCTATGCACTAAGGCCTACGCACATAAAAAATAAACTAAAATAACTAAAATAACATTAAATATTTTCACATAAACTTCGTCTTTTTCTCAATGGCCTCTTGCGTAAGTAGTCATCCAGTCGCAGGAACTTATATCTTAAATATTATAATTATAATGAATAAAATAACAAGGCGTAATTACTTTTACTATTAATTCTGTGTATTCGTTCATTAAACAGTTTACCATAATATTTCAGTTCATTATTTTGTATTTTTAGATAAATATCAATTTTTCTCGTTTTGTCATATTTCACTTACACTGATTTTACAAGAAAAGTACAAGTTTTAAACCGCTAGAGAGCGCTACCGGCGAAACTCACAGCGAATAGGCTTACTCTTGTGAGAATTGTCTTTTAAAATTAGCAAAATTTTACATTTTGTCATTATGTCATTAACATAATGACATTAAATTTGATTTACTTTTTATTTCTGTCAAAACTTATTACTAAGGTTTCCATATCTCTTCTATTTTTTATATTTATTTTAGGTGAGTTTGACAGAGGAAGTGTCTATGTTTATGCAAACCTTCATTGCAAATTTTGATATAATATTACAGTTATTAAACAAGCAACAGAGTTTATGTTACTAAGTATTTAAGAAAGAAAAAATACAAATAAAAATAAATTTTATCTCATTTGAACTTAAACATATAAAAGGGATTATTCCAAGTTCAAATGAGATAAAATTTATTTTTATTTGTATTTTTTCTTTCTTAAATACTTAGTAACATAAACTCTGTTGCTTGTTTAATAACTGTAATATTATATCAAAATTTGCAATGAAGGTTTGCATAAACATAGACACTTCCTCTGTATATATGATTTCAGATGTTTTCTGGGTTTGACTCCGCGTTAAATAGTTTTGGTTTTTAGAAAAACCATTGTTTTGACGACGTTTCGGCAAGGTCACACTTGCCATTGTCAAGTCAGATAAGTTCTGCTTTGTTCAGTTCTCCTGAAACATCAACAGAAGCAGAACTAATCTGACTTGACAATGGCAAGTGTGACCTTGCCGAAACGTCGTCAAAACAATGGTTTTTCTAAAAACCAAAACTATTTAACGCGGAGTCAAACCCGGAAAACATCTGAAATCACATATAGCTCCCGCGGAAATTTCAAATCCAATATATATATATAATATATATATATATATATATATATATATATATATATATATATATATATATATATATAATATATATATATATATATATATATATATATATATATATATGTTCGGATAGATTTCCGCGGTCAAATGAATAAGTCATCCTTAGTTACCAATCTTCCAGAATTATTTTTTTACTGAATAATACGGTCTTTGATATAGATAGGTTTTTGTCATTTTACGAAACTTAAGGATAGAATTTGTAAGTTGCAGAGGGGGATAATTGTATAATTTTTTTGCCGAATATAATATAGATTTCTTTACTAAGTCAGTGAACGGGATCGATAATTACACATCAAAGGTTGAATTTCTGGTGGACTAGTCATGATTGGGTCTTATTAGAAAAACATGTAGGTGTTTACCAATTAAGAAAATAATTTCTAGAATATACGAAGAGGGAAGAGTAAAAATCCCGTGATATTTGAAGTAGCTTCTACAATGTGTTATTCTTCTGAGTCCAAGAAGATACCGTATTGCTCTTTTTTGTAATTTAAAAATAACATTAGATTGGGCAGCTGTACTAGAACCGCAAAAAGTAAGGCCATATCGAAGATGAGACTCGAACAAAGAAAAATATGTTTATATTTAATGTTTATAATATAAATTGGAAGATGCTAAATTGATTTCCTCCAAAACAGATCTTATTGCATAGTAGGCTGAGACTAGTTTATTACTTAACAAAGTGATATAAAGGAACCATTTAAGGTTGTTGTCTGTAAAAATACCATGAAATTTTACAGAATCAAAGGTTGAAGAGCTCCTTTATAGGATAATGCTACTCTTATTCACGCTAATCATAATCCTTGTTTTTATAAATTAAACTAAAAACTCACTTTTTATAAATATTACGTGGAACATATGAAAAAGTATTATCACCAAGTAACAACTCTACAGTTTCAGTTTCTGATGCTGTAATGGTGCTCGAAGATGCGTTTTCTGTATCTATATTTTCCTTGTTGTCTTAATTGTCATTTAAACATCTAGAATATTTAATTTATGTACATTAAAGAAGAGTATTAAAATTGGTTTAAGATTGAAATAATCTCATACAAAATATAGCCAAAACTCACCTCCTTTTTAACAGTTTAGGAGAATTAGATTTTACATTAAAGCCCAAGTCTGTCTCCATATTACATTCTTCAGTATCAATAAAACTTCTAAAATATTTTAATATTAAAATGAAATAAGTAATCAAAATCCACATTTAGATTTTATTTGTAAATTTAATAAACAAATTCGATACAAACCCACCCTTTTGAAGGTCCATAAAAATCATCCTTATCAATACTACTGGAAGCTGTTGCTTTATTTTCCATATCGTTTGTAGAACTAAAACATTGAATTATTAATTATTATGGAATATGCTACGAGTATGCATTATATTTGGTTAAATTTAATTTTCGTACAATGAACATAACCTATAGATATGTATATATTTCATTGAAATTAATATATTTATAGCAATTATAGTGTAGATTAGAAAAAATAAATAAATGTATTTATAATACTACAAAATTAAACTTCAATTCATGTCAAGCATTAAGTATTATCACATCCCTGTACTACGCCTATGGACAAAATTCCACTGTTTACAATACTTACGAATGAAATGACAGTTCTGGATGTAAATATGAAGTTTTCCTGCATACAACACAGTTACGCACCATTATTACACTTAACTATCAACTATTCTTCACTTCTAATTTAAAATATATTAACAAATTCACTAAAATGTCACAAATAAGGAAATTATCAACTCAAAGGTAAACAGTACAACGCCATATTCTTTTTCGTCAAATCGCTAGGATTGGTTGATATTACCAACGATGCCAAGTTTTACAAGAGTTAAGATTATTAGAATATATTTCCTTTTAATAAATTAAAAAATTAATTTTTTTCTTTTAATTCCTTGGTTGCGAAATGAGTATATCTAAAAATAGTTTTTACTAACTAGATAATACATTTTTACTTATAGATTTAAAGTAAATTACACTAAAAATCGAAAATTATTTCGAAGATTGACTCTGAAAAAAAAAATAATATGACAACGTCAAATTAGGGATTTGTGCCTATGACTGTGAATATCTCATGACTTCAAGTATAGATGTAAACAGACCGGTCCATCTTTATTTATACGTCCATGACCTGAATCGTATACGAAAATGCACCCAGCTCTTTTAGGATTCGTTGCAAGAAAGTTCGTTTTAATTCAAGATGCAACGCTGTTCTTGTCTGGCTGGCTTTCGCATTTTCCAAGATTCGTTTAAAAACACGTCCATGGTTATCGTTGTTGTTAACACTCCTGGGGCTCCTTGAGTTTCATTTTCGTGGGCACAATACATTACCCGTATTTCTAAACTTTTCAACAACCTTTAAAATTATAGCATTACTTGGAAAGCGTTTATTAAACCGTTGTGTGAATTGATCACACACGTATTGCAGACTTGCACTATTACGTCGACCGATTCCGTATGAGCGAAAATAATGCTCCACAAGAAACACTGGAGAATTTGGATGATGCAGTCATTAGTCTGGTCATTTTCTTGTGGAAATTTTTCAGGACCGATGAATGATTTGTTTCTGATTCTTTTGCATGGTAGATCCATATATTGAAAAAGGTCTGAGTTGTGGACTATGTATGGACCAGGTGGAATAATAATTGTGTAGTTATTAGTTGAGAGTGAGTATAAAATAAATGAAAGTATGTAAATGACTTGAAATAAAGGATAGGAAAATGTAAAGTAAAATCAAGAATGTGATCAGTGGAATAACCATCAATGTCTATGATTTCATAGTATTTGGTTAAGTCTTCTTCTTAAATGTATGGAATCTGTGATGCAGGGTGATGTTCAAGCATCATTTGCAGAATCCATTTCATTTCTTCAGGTTTGATGAGACCTTTGTGTAAAGTTTTTATTTTTGCAAATATAATTGTTAGTTGTAGATCATCCAGTATTTGTATAATTGTTTGTAAATTTAGATTTATCTGGTCAATGATATTTCTAACTTGCATATAATCAATAAAATCGAAAACGAATTGGTTCATCTTCAAGTTAATTTTGTTTGTCACTTTAGCTATGATTCTTTGATTATTTGTTTCTTATTAATTCATGTGTTTCTCTGTACTTACTTGGGTTTTTGTTTCTATATTTTCTTCTTTGTTCCATGATTTCCAGTATTTCTTGAGTCATTTTCAAGGTTTTCGGCTTTCTGTTTTCTTTGATATAGTTTTTTTCTGTGTTTTTATACAAGAACCTTTAATTTTGTTCCACATAGTGTTCACATTCTCAGTGTTTTTAATTTTTGATGGTAATTTCTTCATTTCTTGATACGATTTGAAGCCTCAGCACGGATTTAATTTATTTTGAGTAACTGAGTATTTACCTTAGAATTTTTGAACTCTGTTATCTTTTTTACCTTCAGTTTCATTTTAAAGATAAGGAGGTTATGATCTGAGAGGACATCTACTCCAGGAAAAGTCGAATAAAGTCGATCTGATTTATAGTGCAATTTTGTGAATGCAATTATCCTTTGGTGACCTCCAGGTATACAGTCTACTCCAGGTTGGTAATCAAAACCATGTGTTCATAATCGTCAGGTATTTTTCTTGACAAAATTGAGTCAATCTGTCGTCACCTTTAGCATTCCTTATTCCTAAAGCATAATCAGCTATTATACTGTCAACTCGGCCTTTTCCTATCTGTGCATTAACATCACCCATTATAATAGTAATTTCCGGGCTTTTATAAGTCTCTCAATAATTTTGGATAGGACCTGTAATAAGGCAATAGGTCTGTAGTTGCTGACATTCGATTTTTACCTTTATAGCACAAATTTACCCACTGGGGCTCTAGGATAACTACAACTAAAGGAAAAGAACTATTGTCAGATGTTAAGGAACAAAAGAACGAAGTAATCTCCACTGGTACACCAACATACTGGCCTACCGATAGGAACAAAATTCCAGACCTGATAGATTTCTTTATTTACAAAAATATCTCAGCTAACTATCTGGATATCAATGACGGCTGGGACATGAACTCTAATCACTAACCGATAATTTTAACTATGAGTGATACAGTGATTAAAAAAGAGTTCAATCCAATATTGACTAATAAAAAAACTGACTGGAAGAGCTTCAAAATAAACCTTGAACACAAAATTAATCTTGCTGTGCCATTAAGAAATACGAGGCAACTTGATGACGAATTAGAAGTTTTTATAAAAAATATCCAACAGTCAGCTTAGGAAAATACTCCCACAATAACTTCTAGAACAAAAGGGAACAACTGTCCAAAAGAAATCAGAGAACTCATAGTAGAAAAAAGGAAGTTAAGAAAAAAATGGCAGCAATACAGAGCTCCATGAGACAAAACTAGTCTAAATAATGCTACACAAAAACTAAAAAGGGAGATACAGAATATAAAAAATTCAACAATTAATTCTTTTTTAAGTAATTTAACAGCTGACCAGAACACATATTATTCGTTATGGAAGGCAACAAAAAGAATGAAGAGACCAATTATTCATTCTCTTCCTATCAAGTTGGAAAACGGCAACTGGGCTAGAAGTAACGAACAGAAAGCAGAACGATTTGCAGATCATTTAGAAAGCACGTTCAAACCCAACGATAATAAAGGTGAAGAACTGAGATGGGAAGAACCATTCCAAACTGACGAAAGAATAACGTTGACATCACATAGAGAAGTATCAACAGAGATAAAAGAGAATATAAATCCTAAGAAAGCTCCAGGATATGATCTTATAACAGGAGAATTATTAAAAAATCTACCAAGAAAAGCCATAGTTAAGCTGACACACCTAATAAATGCAGCTTTTAGATTGAGATATGTTCCCAGACTCTGAAAAGTAGCCGAAGTAATTATGATCGCCAAACCAGATAAATCTCCTAATGAAGTGACATCCTATCGATCAATATCACTCCTTCCGGTGATGTCAAAACTATTTGAAAAACTTATATTAAAAAGATATCAAGAATAGAAAGACAAAACCTTATACCAAATCATCAATTTGGTTTCAGAAATCAACATTCCACTATAGATCAAGTTCACAGAATAACGAATATAATAGAAAAAAAAACAGAAGAAAATAAAGTCTGCTCTACAATCTTCTTGGATGTAGCACAGGCGTTTGATAAAGTCTGGCATGACGGTTTAAACTATAAACTAAGAACGTTCATGCCTAAACAGTATTCAGAAATCTTGAAATTATACATTGCGAATAGACATTTCAGAGTAAAACAAGAAGAAGTGTACACCGACTTAAGGGAGATCAAAGCTGGCGTGCCACAAGGAAATGTCTTGGTCCGGTCCTGTACCTATTGTATACGTGTGACATTCCAGAGCTAGAACAAAATAATATTGCCACCTTCGCGGATGATACAGCCATACTAGTGATAGGAGACACTAGTATGATATTAATAGAATAAATGATACCCGAATTCCTTATGCAACATCAGCAAAATACTTGGGCATCACCCTAGATGCGAAGCTGCTCTGGAAAGTCCATGTCAAAAAGAAAAGAGGGGAGCTTGATATTAGATATAAGAGATTGTATTGGCTGATTGGAAAAAATTCGACATTATCAATTCATAATAAATTATCTATCTACAAGCAAGTACTGAGGCCAGTCTGGGTATATGGGTGCCAACTCTGGGGCTGTACCAAAGCTAGTAATCTACATATTATCCAGAGATTTCAAAACAAAGTACTGAGAAACATTGTTGATGCTCCTTGGTATATCCGTAACAGCAACCTCCACCAGGACCTGGATATGAAAACTGTGATCGAAATAATCAAGAGAACAGCAGCAAGTCACGAGCAGAGGCTGCATAGTCATGTGAATGTCGAGGCAATCCAGCTTCTTGACAACACTGAACTAAAGAGAAGACTCATAAGGACAAAACCATTTGAGCTAGTGTAAATGTGTAACAGTTTAGTGTAAAAAGCAGAGTATAGTGCTGTGAAGTTATTGCATGTTAGTAGTAGTGCATTAGTTAATAGATAAAATAAGAGTAAGCCATAGGGTAAGCCCTTAGATTTAAGTATTTGCTTTTATTATGTTAGGTCAGAAAATAACTGATAATTGGTCATTTGTGACCAGATAGCAGTATACAAACACCGCACAGGTGTTTAAATAAAAAAAACACAAATTAATGGAATCGTTAATTAGTGAAACCAAGACTTCCAACCAGTAATAAATAAAAATTGTTTGTAACCTTGATTACTTGAATTTTTATTGATTTCAGCTCTATAAGCCAAAAGCAGTTAAATTAAATCTCAACCTCTTCATATCGAATCAAAATCCGCATTAATTCTGCAGTCTAAATCCTCCATATGTGTAAAACTCTATATTTCGACTTTTTTGTTGTGTCTTTAGAAGTTCAACTCTAGAAGTTCTACTGTATCTACCCTCGTTCCTAAATGGATTACGCTAACCAATTTGTATTTTTTAAATTTTTTTACACAATAGTCTAGCTCCATGTGAGAGATATGGGTTAAAGGAACCGTCTCCTGGCCTAATTATGCGAAGCTAGTGTTAATGGATGTTTGATTCTGATTACGTTTACATACGTCAGTCATGATATAGGCGTTACGACAGGAAGAATCAACTGTTCAATCAATAATACCAGATACACGTTCATAATTTATGGTAATAGATTCAACCGATTCGCCGTTGATGGTGATGTTGCGTTTATATCCTTCGAAATAGGCGGAATGGGAGAGATCTGTTAAAATATATAAATCGGCGATGTTAAATTACAAAATTACTGATAAAATCAGTTGCTGATTTTCATTCTAGCAAATCTGTTATTTTTTTATTTAATGAAATAAATCGGTATTAACTATACGGGTAAATAGCAGAAAACATGTACAAAACGTAGCTTATATTACATCTAAAAACAATAACACTCATATAATACAACAAAGTACAATCATAATACAAACGTTGGAGCATGTTACACAAAAAATTTCAAAAAAAAATGGAGGGAGCGATTTGTGTAATTTTGGAAATGGTGTAAGCGCAACACTATTAAATAAGGGTTAAATTTTAACCCTTATCCGGGCCAGGTGGATCTAACGGGCCCGAAACGCCAATTCTTTATCATAAACTGATAAAAAAATTTTATTAATTTATCACTAAATTTGTATATGTTTCCTTCAACATAGTCATGAACTATTCATTATCATTTTTGAAATTGCGTCGAAAGAATTTTGTCACGTAAGGGGCAACACGGGCCCATCGGACCATATTTGTATTTATACCTAAGGTCTAAATCTTTGTTACAGAAGTTAATGTGACAGTCAGGTAATGTTTTTATGAATTATCTAAACGACTTTTATGATTCCGGAAATACAATAATAAAGTCTAAACATGTAACAAACAATGTAAACATCTTTGATGTGAACATCAAAGAGATGGTGACAGAAGGTGTTATATCTATTCTAAATATATTTTAAAAAGTAATTATTATTTTTTGAATGCAATAGTATTGTTAGGTAGGTATACTCCATTCCACGAATATACGACTGTTTTAAATTCACTTTAAGGTGTCGACTTAAATGGTCCAATGTGCTGCATTGTACAATAGTAAATTCTCCCCATTTTTAAAATACTGTTACGACCGATATAAACCTTAGATTTAAATATGAAGTCATGATATAAATATAGAGTTGATAGTTTATATAATAGTTGTAATTCAGAATTTAAATTATATAATTACTATCATTAAGTTTAGTATTTTAAACAAGTTGGTGTTTTAATTAAGTGATTTAAACGAAGTGATTAAATACTTAAGTGATTAAATAGTGTACTTTATTTAGTCGAATATTCAATTAGTATTAAAAAAACAAAAAAACTTACTTGTTCTCTTATTCACCTAATCTCCTAAAACTATTATCAACCATCAGATTCACAGCCATAATCACTGTCGTCGCTATCCTCATTTGGATGGTAAATTATAATAGGATTAACTGCTTCGATGCGACCTTCACGGATCCACCATTCTTTAATTAAGTCTTCACATTTTTTTACACTTTTTCCCCAAATTTCAGGAGTGGCAATATCCAATGCTTGTTGCCATGTTTCCAAGACTGCCTCGTCACTGTAACCCTTGTATCCAATATGGTTATCATAATATGTTTTGCAAATCCCCCAAATATATTCAATTGGATTGAATTGGCAATGATAGGGCGGTAGTCTTAACACACGATGTCCAAAGCTATGTATAATTTCGTCTACTATATATATGTTTGGTTGTGCATGACTTTTAGCTAACGTTAGTAATTGAGGCTTAAAACAGTATTGAGGAAATGTAATATTTTTATTCGTTAACCATTCTTTTATTTTATCTACAGTCCAGGTGTTTGTGGGTTGCTTATTTAAAATTTCCGAATGATACGCAGCATTATCCAGTACTATAACGGATGGTTCATGTAAACTTGGCAACAGTTTTTCTTTCAACCATTTAACAAACATCTCCGTATTCATATTGTCATGATAATCGGCTGATTTTGATTTTGATGAAAACACAAGATCTGCTCCCTCAATAAAACCATATTTTCCACCTGCATGTACTATAATATATCTCTTTCCCTCGTTATCGATGTGTTTTATGGATTTTATACTCTCGTCCTGCCACATTCGTTTGATACCGCCTTTAGCAAAAATCCATGTTTCGTCTAAATAAACGAAGGAAGAACATTCTTCTTTAAATTTGTTGTAATTTCTTAAAAATTCTATTCTTTTGTGAACGACACTAGCTCTTTCACACAAAGCCTTTCTATTGTCTTCCTTTTTGAACTTAAAGCCAATCTGTCTTAAAACTCTCCAGAGACTTGTTCTGGAAATTTCAAATATATTTCTGTCTTTTAATTTTTGTAGCACTGAATCTAAAGAAACATGTTCTTTCTTTTCGCGCATTTTATATATTGTCTCACGGATTTCAAATTTGCAACCTTCGGGAAGATCTATAGTCTTTGGTTGTCGGCGAGATTTATATTGTGCGACATTTTGTTCACTTTGTCCACTTTTTTTTTCTTTTTGCAAAACCGACTTTAGTTTTGTTTCACTAATACAGAGTGCATCACACACACGTTTATGTACGGACTCAACAGGTCGCAAAGGGCCCCCGTTGGTTTTCTCAGCAGTAAAATAAGAAAGTACATTAATTATAAACTTGTCTACATCTAAAACACGTCTCGGCATTTTTAGCTTCAATAAACAAATACACTATACTAAACTCTATCTTAACGGACACCTCTCTTCACCGGAAACCCCTATACGGACGGTTTTTAAAACTAAAATCAGTCGGCGATATATGAAACTGTATGTAAATTTTCGTTACTTTTTAATATCTGTAACGACTCGGTACTTTAACTATCAATAGCCGGTATATTATACCCGTTATAAAAAAACTTTCGGAACTTAAGAGTACATCCACTCAAACCAAACAAATATTTAAAACTAACAAAGTGAACTATTATATAGATTCTATTTCTGGTTTCTGAACCATCCTTCTGCCAATTTCTTTTCATTTATAATAAAAATGGTATATTTATTTTTATTACAGTTCTCTTACCTAATAAAGTAATAAAATATAATATCAAAGAAACCCGGCGCGCCTGTTTGCATTTATTTACAAATGTTTACATTTCAAATGCACTTTGTTTACATTTCACCGAAATCCAAGCCAAATGTCTGATGAACACATTTTCGTAAAAATGACCGTTTGCGAAAAAATGTTTGGTATTTTCGGATTAAATTTCACAATAAATTTTGCGTCTATTTGTACATCTATTAACTGAAATAATTTTAGTTCAGATGTAATACTAACAGTAGATGCTTTTTATTGGAATAATAATTAGACCAATTTACTTTCATACTTCTACTTGCACAGTAAAATATTCGTTGTCGCAATAATCCCAAACAGTCGTATATTCGTGGAATAACCTATACCTATACATATTTTGAAATAAGTAATGCATCTGCTATCAGTCGTTTGATATCAAGGTTAGTGTGGATTTAAGATCTTTAAATTATATTGAATTACAGTGAAAGTGTAACTCAAATGGGCTGCCTTTGGTAGATTAAATAACATTTTCAAGTCTACTATCACTATTTATTTAAAAATATAAGTTTTTAACCAGTCCGTTTTACCGGTTCTTACATATGGTGCAGAAACACTGACTCTGACAAAAAGAACAATAGATAAAATAAGAGTTACACAACGTGCTATGGAAAGATCAATATTAGGTATTACCGTCAGAGATAAAGTACCAAACCTAGAAATAAGAAGAAGAATAGGAGTCACAGATGCAGTTGAAAAAATAGCCATGGCTAAATGGGCTTGGGCCGGACATGTTGCCAGATTAACGGATGATAGATGGACCAGAAAGATTCTGGAATGGCGACCAAGGCAAGATGCACAAACTGGATGCAAGAAACTCGCGATAGAAGTAGGTGGAAAATTTTACGGGAGGCCTACGTTCAGCAGTGTACAAATATAGGCTAATTGATGATGATGATGACAGTGAAAGTAGACGAATAAAATGTCCCGAAAACTATTATCATCTGCAGAACTGCAAGATATTGCTAATAATGTATGAGATTCCGATGATGAAGAATCTCCTGAAGTAGATGGCAGTAAAAATAACTCTGCAATTAAAGATCATCTTTCAGAAGCAAGTGAAGAGGATAATCAGCAAGTAGTATTGAGTAATAATGAAGAATAATGTGTAGCTACAAGTTCCCAGCGTGTATTTATTGAAACTAAGGATGAAATTAACTGGAAGAGTCAACCACAACTGACAGGACGTAGGTGATTCCGCGACATAATAAAAGTAAAGTACACAAAGTAATGTAGCGTTTTAAATTTTGTAGTACGCCCCTGAGTTGTTTATCTCGTTAGTACGCATTAAAAATTACCATAAGTTGGATAATATGGATAAGGAAATTCTTCGGAGATAAGTAATAAATTTTCACGTCCACGAAAAAAAGGTTCCTACTTTGAGAGGCATACACAGAAAATTTGTCAATGAAATTAAACAGGATCGTATGAAAGTTTACGAAAAGTGTTACATAAAATTGGTTTCCGTTGGCGAAAAACTCAGACAAAGAAAAAATTGCTTATGGAAAAACCTGACATCCAACAAAAAAGAATAGCTTTTTTGCGAAGTATTAAGAGGTACAGAAACGAAAATCGTCCTATAGTATACATGGACGAAACATACATCCACTCTTGTCACACATTCAATAAAAGTTGGAATGATGATTCTCACGATGGTTTGCGTAAGCCTATCTCTAAAGGACAGAGGTTAATAATAGTTCATGCCGGAGGAGAAATGGGGTTCATAAAAAATTCCTACTTAAAATTTAAATCAAATTTAAAAACTGGTGATTACCATAGTCAGATGAACTTTCAAAATTATAAAAAGTGGCTAGTGGAAATGTTGATTCCGAACTTACCACCACAAAGTGTATTAGTGATTGATAATGCCCCATACCACAATGTTCAAATTGAAAAAAATATAACGACTGCATCAAAAAAAGATGAAATAAAAGAGTGGCTAAGAAAGAAAAATATACCATTTACAGATGATATGTTAAGAGCCGAGCTATACACCTTAGCAAAATTTTATCAACCTCATCATAAATCATATGAAATAGATAAACTTCTAGAGGATAATGGACATTCGGTATTAAGACTACCACCTTACCATCCCGAGTTAAACCCAATTGAGTTAGTTTGGGCATCCATGAAAAACTATGTTGCACAACGGAATGTAAGTTTTAACTTTAAAGATGTGGAGGTTTCATGTGATCAATTTTTTGAGACATTTTCAGAGGATGAGTGGAAATCACGGTGTGAAAATGCCAAACAGGCAGAACAGTTTTTTATGAAAAGTGCACCGGCAGTGGACTTAGTTACGGAGAAAGTGATAATTAACTTGGATGATGATGATGACGACGACGATGACGCTGATAGTGATAGCGAAGATGATCTAGAAGATACAGATTCGAGTTCCGATCTAGATATTTGAAACTATTGTAACGTTATTTTGTAAGTATACTGTTAGAATACGGACGTTATAAAGGAAAAAGTGAATGATTAAAAAATAAGCAATTTCTAAAACTTTGTTTAAAGATACTGTTCTGAAGCTATTTCTTTGTGGCATCTTATGCAGTTTACTATTCTACTTGGAAAATAAGCCACAATTTAAGTTGGAAATTTATTTGACGTTTCGACTTCCACTTCAGAAATCGTTACCGATTTGCAAAGTAAATTTCATTTCCAACTTAAATTGTGGCTGATTTCCCATGTAAAATAGTAAATTTGTTTAAAGAGATGTTCAATATTTCTGTATTTTACAGAAAGAATCTTCTGTACTATTTTGTTGGCTTAGCAGCAATATTTAAATTGTACTTTAGATATCGTTATTCTTTTCTTTGCCTTTTTCGATTTGATATCCAAATTGGTAGTTTCAAAAGTAATCACTAGACCTCGGTTTTTTTAGCACGCTTATTCTAAAACATACCTGTTCTCTTTAACTTATACTAAAAAAGTAATTAATACATTTAATAAATATTTATATTACCTAACTGCTTTTTCTTATTTTGTTAAGGCCATACCTGGAATTCCCAAATTGCCTATTATATTTCTATTTATTTCTTGTACACTTCAAAACTATTTTTTATACTTTGTCAATTTACAATGAAATTTTTAACGACTCACTTTTCTAATAGCTAGTTTACTTTCTTTTGTTTTGTTAAGGACATACCTGGAATTCCCAAATTACCTATTATACTATTTATTTCTTGTTCACTTCAAAGCTACTTTGTCAATTTAGACAAAAATTCATTAAATGATCATTTATATATATATATACATATATATATATATATATATATATATATATATATATAATATATATATATATATATATATATATATATAATATATATATATATATATATATATATATATATATATATATTATATTTTGACTTGCTACAAACGTGTATATTATATGTGTAACGTAGTGAAATAAAATAAATCTAAATCTATTCTACTGTAGAAGCAAACAAAATTTTAAATGATTTTATTAATAATTTGATTTCTTAATATGAATTTTTTACAATATGTTTCATCTTTAAAAACAATAAAAATCAGTAATTTTCCTTACATATTATTACGTGGAATAATTACTCCTAATTATTTAAATTTCAATTCCTATTGAGTTCAATTGACCCTCCCCCAATCGTAGTTCCATAATAAAATAATTTTAAAATCCGAACGCATTTGCTATCTTCTTTACTCCGAATGCGTTCTCTGTTTATTTTTCGCATCGCTCAAGTTTAAACTGAAAGACAGCTATTTTTGACGAACTGTACATAGGTAAACACCATAGTTATGGGACATCACATAGTTATTGGACATTTTAGTTATAAATGAAAAAAACAAGATTCGTAATTATTGAAATACAACTACTCACCAACAGATGTCGAGAGCGCCTCAAACTACTCCATTTTAGTAAGGTACTTGTCATTCCGCTTTGATATGTGCATTTTATTTCATTGTTAAAAGTGCACGTGGGCAGTTGGTAAGTATTGCTTAATACTTTGTTAACAATCATAATTTTGAAGAACATGTAAGGTATCTTTTTTCGACAATTATATGGAATTTTTGGCGAGTCGTATCTGATCATAAATATGCGAACAATAAGTTGTTTATACGTAATTTGACTTAAATCTTGTTCTTAACCTAAAAATCAGGTGTCCCGTAACTGTATCAAAAATTTGCAGCTAATTTTATTATTGGACATGTGTCCAATAACTGTATATTATTTAATACTTTAAATAGTGTTGCATTAATCTAGTCGCAGTGTATTTAGTATACCATAAATTTTGTTTTATTTTTAGGTTGTCATAAATAGTTATTGGACAGGTGTCCAATAACTGAATTATTAGTGTCTTATAACTGTGATTCTAACTGGCATAGGTAAAAAAGATGCCTAAGTTAAGCGAATATGATAAAAATAAAATAGAAGAGGCTGTGCAGGATGTTCTGAGTAAAAAGGAATCCTACAGATCTGCTGCACGAAAATGCAGAATACCTAAATCGACCATTGAATTTAGAATTAAACATCCAGAGCACAAAACTACTTGTGGTCCTTCGCCGATTCTTACTGAAGATGAAGAGAAAACTTTGGTTAGGTAAGATGTGTAATCGAACAATATTTAGACAATTTTTATTAATGTAAATTTTACTCTATTGTTTAAGATGGATCACAGAGATGGCACGAAAGGGATTTCCCAGAAAAGCAAACGACCTGAAGGCCAGTGTGCAAAAATTTTTAAATGATAATCCTCGAAAGAATCCATTTAAAAATAACTGTCCTGGAGATGGGTGGGTCAAAGTAAGAATTAAGAGAAATTGACTTTTACATTAAATAAATTAAATTTTGTTTTTAGGCATTCTTAAGAAGGCATCACGAACTTTCAGAAAGAACCAGCGAATCTGTCACGTCAGCTAGTGCGTGCGTCTCTGAAAATGACATAAGAAAATGGTTTGTAGAAATTGATAATTACATAAGAAAAAAAGGATTAGAAGATGTAATAGCCGATCCGTCTAGGGTTTTTAATGGCGACGAATCTGGGTTTCAGATTAATCCGACCACTGGAAAAGTATTTGCGCAACGAGGCTCAAAGAACGTTTATGCAATTGATAGGGGATCTCCAAAAGAAAATATAACCGTTATGTTTTCGTTTTCAGCGAGTGGTGATACTTGTGTGCCTATGATAATTTATCCATATATGAGATTTCCAGAAAAAATTTCAAAATCACTAAACCCAGAATGGGGAATTGGACGTAGCGCTAACGGATGGATGACGAGTGAAACGTTTTTTGAATACATTGCCAACGTTTTTCATCCCCACCTTGTAAAGAACAATATAAAATTTCCCGTCATCCTTTTTTTAGATGGACATAAATCTCATCTCAACTATGCTCTGAGCGTTCTATGCAGTGAACTACAAATAGAGATATTTGCGCTATATCCAAATGCTACAAGGATTTTACAGCCCTGTGATGTGGCAGTTTTTCGGCCTTTAAAAGAAGCTTGGCGTCGATGTGTTAGGCAGTGGGATGAAAAACATCCAGGAGAGGTCCTAAACAAGGTTAGTTTTGCACCTGTACTGGAGAAAGCCCTTAAGACAAGTATAAAACCTGAAACACTAATTAATGGCTTTAGAGCTTGCGGACTGTTTCCATTTAACCCCAGTGCAATTGACTATTCAAAATGTTTGGGAACTAATACGAAAGAAAAAAATCATTTTGAGGAAGTTTCTTTATTGCCTGATTCAGTGATGGATTATGATACGTTTACCAATATTGTTGGCGAAGAAAAGATAATTCAATTTCGATTGTTAAATGAGCAGATTCCGAAAGCTGGCAGTGACGAGTTTATTTCCCTATTTAAAATTTGGCAATATTTCAATAAACAATCTGAAAATAGTAATGAAGTTAAAATTAATGATGCTGTGACAATTACATTAACAGATAATAATGAAAATATTAAAACAAATTCGGATGACATAAAAGATCCTCAACCTGAAAACAATAGTGAAGATACAATTATGGATGCTAAAAAAATTACAATCACAGATCAGGAAGAAATCTCTATTGATTTGAAACATCAAGATGCAAATCAGTTTACCTTACCTGAGAAACCAGAGTCACCACACACTAACTCTGTAACTATATTATCAGTAGACGTTTTGGTGCATGCACCAATGGAAAAAGAAACGACAATATTGGATATGCCCAACCAAGTTTCAGGAAATAAGACTGAAAGTAATTTAACGACACAAGATAATTCCACGGATAATACTCACGTTGTATCAACTAATAAAACTGAAAATACATTAATAAATAAAACCGTGGCAAATTTAATGAAAACACCTGAAGATATTTTGACAGATAGTGCGGGAACAAGTTTTCAGACAAGCAATAAGGTTCGTAGGATTGATTCAACATTATTTGGGCAGTATCTGACAATTCCAGAAAGTCCTAAGAGAAAAGGGAAGAGAAATACTGAAAGAATTCCATTTGCAATTACTTCAAAAAAATGCCAAGAAATGTTTGAAAAGAAGCTCGAATTAAAAGACAAAGAAGAAAAGAAAAAAGAGGAGAGAAAAAGAAAACGAGAAGAAAAAGTTATGGCTAAAACAAAATCTGATGTCAAAGGAAAAATTCCCGTAAGAAAAAAACTAAAAGAAAATAAAAGCTGTTTTGTATGTAAAAGTACCATTCTATCCAAAAATAATCAAATCCAATGTGACACTTGTCAATTCTTTTTTCATGAACAATGCATTCCAACGAAACATAGGCAGTATATCGTGGATATAGATGATCCAGATGAGATTTTCCTTTGTCATACATGCTTCAAAGCATCTGATAGTGATTGCTCCATAGAATCTAATACTAGTGTACACGATGATAATTCGGAAGCAGAAATTGACGAACTTTATAGTTTTTACCAAGATGCTGTAAAAAAAAATATGTAATGATAATTTTTTAATATGGACTATCTTGTAAATATTTTGTACTTAAAATAAAAATAGGTCAAAGTAACTTTTTAAATAATAAATACCTAATCCTAAATAATAGTGGTTTTTTGGTATTTACCGCCTTTTTAGTGTTTGTCCAATAACTATCACATACATGTCCAATATCTGTCAAAATCGTCCAATAACTGTATTTTTTTGCAGGTTTTTGTATTATTCTTTTTTATAATAAATGGTAAACGTCTAACTAAATTTCCAAACCATAGGTCTAAAGAGCATTAATTTATCTTTTAGGAAAACCCAAGTTTGTCAGCAAATAATTGTAAGTTATAATTTTATGAATACATTAAAAACAAAAAAGCTTAACTGTCCAATAACTATGTGCTTTACCCTACCTGACTGTAAAAATTCACTGTACCATGCCAATGACCATTAGTTGTCGACGCATTAAACTCAATAAAAAAAATTGTTTAATAAACTGCCTGAACTTATTAAAAGGGAGGAAAGATTAAGTTTGTATAAAAATCAAATATTTAAATTACTGGTAGCTCTTGAGCCATATTCTGTGGAGGACTATTTGTATATGTAACGGTTAGAAATAAGTAAATAATATTTTCGTTTGTGACACTGTTTTTTTTTTAAATAATTTTATGTTCACGGAATGTATATTATTTTCTAAAAATAAAGATATTGTTATGTTATGTTATATGTTATGTTAAATTTCTTAGTTACATAATTTTTTACTGTAAATTTCAATAAATGTTTACTACTCTTTCTATCAAATTATATATTCCAAAGGAATCCTAATCCGGATCTGGTGGTTAAAATCCACAACAGATATTTTCTTGCCTGGAGTAAAAATACTCCTCCTCAGAAATTGGTATTTGTGTAGCAACAAGCAACGGCTGATGAAGTTTCTGAGACATCTCCAAATGTTATTCATTGAATCAATCTCATATTTTTAACTTTTGATTGAATTAGTTTGTTTTTCGGTATTTCCGAAAGTGGGTTAAAGCTCTTCAGGATTTTTAAGTGTTTGCGTTGGAACTCAACAATTTTGTTCTGTTATCTTTTCTTTCACGGATCGATGGTAAAACAGTCTAGCGATGTTTGTTTTCGGTGTTGAAGATATATCCTACTGGGGCTAAAAAAGTATACTGTGTAGAAAAATTACCTTTGATAAAATATGTCTTTGAAATATAGAAGGTAATTTATAAATAGGAATAAAGGGCATATTCGTTTTAAGAAAAAGTGTGCCCCAAAATTTCAACCGAATTTTAATATTTGCGAAAGTCGATTTGCGATAGTTGAACATATCGCTGAGGCAGCTTTACTAACAAAATAGCAATATGCAAGCTATAATTTGTAGTAAAATTAAAAGACAGAGTGGTTGGTAAAACAGAAGAAAGACATTTATAAAATGGGTAATTTCAAAAAAAAAAAAAAATGCGGCAAAATTTATGTTAGACCGACAAGAATATCTAAATACCTTAATTACAGAGAACAATATACAGAGTGAAGGAAAACTTTTTTAAGCCCTTTTCTCTCTTCGTATTGCCGAATATAGGCCTCTCCTAATTCTCGCCATTCATCTCTGTTGTATGTAAGCCGATTCCAAATTGGTCCTGCAGTTCTTTTAATATCGTCGCTCTGGCGCATCGGTCTTCCTCGTGTTTTTTTAGCTTCATATGGCCGTCAATTCCGATTTATTTATTCCATCGGCCATCCTTAAGATGTTCGTTATGTCCAGGCCATTTCGATTTTAGATTAGCTTCCTCTTCGACTGCATCTTTTACTTTTGTTTTATTACGAATGACGCTTTCTAAATGCTGCTCATCACATTTTTACACGTCTGCTTATTTCGGAAGTCTGATTTCATTTACGTGTTCTATCTCTGTTCCTTGGATGTTTATCATAGGTTTGTCATTTTTGTTTGACATTAGTTTAGTTTTGGTAAAATTCATTTTCAGTCCTTTTTTAGGGAATCTATGTGTAGCTCCTCAATCATTGTATTCAGTGCATTTCATGTGTCGGCTATTAGTACTACATCATCTGCGTATCTAAGATGGTTTAAGATGGGATATGGTGTTTCCTTGTCTTACGCCTTGGTTGATTTTTACTGGTCTTGTTTCGATTCCATTACTCAAGGTCACTAATATTTCAGCTTGTCCATAAATATTATATGAAGTCGATCCGGTTGTTGACTAATGCTTCTTTTATTGCCCACAGTTCTACGCTATCAAAAACTTTTTCATAATGTACAAAAGCCAGATATAATGGGATGTTGTATTCGTTAGTCTTTTTTATTAGGATTTTCAAAGTATATACGTATAAGTATATACATATAATCAATCAAAAGACTGATATTTTTTTTTGTACACACTTATGACAAGTCGAAAGAAAATGCAAAAAAGTATTTTTGAAGTGTGTATATTTTAGGCAATTCCTAGCTGAGCGCTTTCGAATAGAGTTCTATTCTGTCTACCTCCTCACATCAATCAATGGTCGGGTTCTTACACCCGTACCATGACAAAAAATTTTTTCAATTTTTTAACGTGTTTGTGAAGTCCAGTGTCGGCTTTTTATATGTTTTTTATATGTTTTAAGAATTTCAACAACTAAAAAAATCATAATTTTGAAATTTAAGGAAATGAGATCTCTCCTTTGTAGTGGTATTTAAAAAATTGACCATAGCTCTGATGATGGCTTTGTAAAGCCGAAAGCGCTCAGCTAGGAATTGCCTAAAATATACACACTTCAAAAATACTTTTTTGCATTTTCTTCGGATATACATATAAGTATATAATGTCACAGGTGCTGTACCCTTTTCTAAATCCGGCTTGTTCTACTGGTAAATATCCTTCAAATTTAATTGTTAATCTGTTTGTAAAAATTTTTGTAAAGGTTTTGTAAAGTTGTGAAAGAAGTGAAATTGAACGATCATTTTTCAGGTCTGTGAGGTCTCCCTTTTTGTGTATTAATATTGTTTTAGCAGTATTCCATTACTTGGGTATGCTGTCTTTAAATAGACAGTTATTAAATAGTATTTTTTAGATATGTGATGGATTCTTCTCCGCCGTCCTTCAGCATTTCTGATAGGATTCCGTCGCTTCCAGGAGCTTTATTCCTTTTTATTTTTTCTACTGTTCTTTCTATTTCTTCATGGCTTATTTCGGGCATCACTTCTGAGTTGACATTTGTTATCTGCCTTTTGAAGTTCCACTTTGAGGAGTTTGATGAAGGGTTTGATCTGAGGAGGGATCGTTTCTGGAACGATACAGATTAGCGTAGAACTTTTCAATTGAATTTGCTATATCAGATTTACTTTTTTCTGGTTGTCATTATTTAATTTTAATGGTTATTAGGTTTTTTTATTGTTTCGGTTTGGTGCATTTGAGACTTCTTTTTTTCTCTATGACATGTTCTATGTGATCTTCTTGATGTTTTTTAATGTCCTCTTTTATCTGTTTTCTTATTACTCGATTAAGTTGCTTAAATTCTGCAGTGTCTTTTTTGTTTTGTCTCAAAACATCTTTTCTTTGTTTCAACATGTTTTGTGATTCTACACTTATTTTGGATTTTCGTTTTCTGTTAGCGGTTGCCACTTCTGAGCTTGCATTTAATAGTTGTTTTAATATAACTTCATTAGTTTTATTTAAGCTAAGTTTATCTAGAATAAATACTTTCGCGGGTTTTAACTTGCTTTTATATTGTTTTGTATTAGATTTTTGTTTATCTGTGTCTATATTTCAAGTTTTTTCTAAATTTATTTCTTTTTTTATTCCAACCATTATGTCCAAACAAACTATTCGGTAATCACTACTTACTGATGCCGTATTTATTACTGTTATGTCCTGTATGATATCTGTTTTGTTACACAGTATGTAATCTATTTTGTTCCGAATTTTTCAGTCTGAGGATAGCCACAGTTTTACACAAGTTGTATGTACGTACAGCGTTAACAGGCCTTTTAGGCCCATTGCTGGATGGATAATTTTCATCGTTTTCTATTCTTAGCTTCTTCTTCTTCACGTGCTATCTCCGCTACGAAGGTTGGCTATTATCATGCCAATTTTGACCCTGAAGGCTGCCGCTCGGAACAATGGAAGTGCAATCAAACCACTCCCTGAGGTTTCTCAACCATGACATTCTTCTCCTACCTATGCTGCGCCTACCTTCAATCTTTCCTTGCATAATTAGTTGTAACAGTTGATATTTATTCTTAGCTAACCTCTTCCAATCTCTGATGCCCATCTCTCTGACATCTTCCATCACTATATCTCTCCATTTCTTTCTTGGTCTTCCTCTCGTTTTTTGCCCTCAGGTACTCTCCAAGCAATATTCTTGACTAGTCTATCACCTTGCATTCTTTCTAGATGACCGAGCCATTCTAGTCTACGTTTTTTCACCACTTTTGTTATTGTAGGGTTAGCATACAAATGATACACTTCTGCATTAGTTCGTCTTCTCCATTCTCCCTCTACTAATTTTCCACCAAATATTCTGCGAAGTATCTTTCTTTCCCATGCTTTCAATGTATTCTGTATGGTTTTGTTCATAGTCCATGTCTCGGCAGCGTATAGCATTGTGGGTCTAATTATATTTTGTATACTCTTATTTTTGTTTTACGAAATATATCTTTGGCCTTAATTATTTTGCTCATGGCTCCAGCACACCTGTTGCTCTTGGTCAGTCTTAGGTTGATTTCAGTTGCTTCCTTACATGTCTAATCAATAAGAGTACCTAAGTACATATATTCATCCACCTTCCTGAAGTCTACAGCTGATCCATCCTCCACCTCCAATTTAAAGGATCTTCTGGTGTTTATTCCTTTTTTGCTCAAGATTTCCATGTAGGGAGAGTGTCAATGAAACGGACAGGTTATGAAACGGACAATCGCTATATTTCGGAACTCCCCGCCACTCTGACTAAACCGAACGCATTATGGTTACAAATACTTCCACTTCCTTGCGCCACAAAGCCAACATCTTGATCCCGCCGTAAACAAGTGCGTGACCTTCAATATCGTTTCTGTAGATAAAAAAGTAAATATTTTGTGTCAAAAGTGAACTCTTTCACAAGTAAACTATGTTTAATGTCTTTATCATAATTAGACAATATGGTTTGTGTATGCATTAAGTACGTAAAGGTATAGAGATATTTGAAAAATCTATTAGAATTATTTGGTTTTTTGAGGTTAATAAACAAACACGACAATTGTCTTGAAACGGACAGACAATAATTTATTGAAATGGACGTCCGTTTCAATGCATCGATGTGTCCTTTTCATAACATCGAATAGTCTATTATCAAATTAATAGGTTAGAAGTTGTGTTTATGGGAATAAGCCACAATAATTGTAATTAAAATTACATTTTTTACATTGACGTTTCGACTTCCAAACCGGAAATTGTTCTCAAAATGTTAGAATTTACCTAAAAAACAAAAAAAAAATAGAAAAAAGCATCTATTTAGCCTAGTTTAGCGGAAAATGAAACGCTCTATTTCCGGTTTGGAAGTCGAAACGTCATTGTAAAAAATGGAATTTTGATTACAATTATTGTGGCTTATTCCCATAAACACAACTTCTAATGTAAACATGCCACAAGCCAACAGTCACAAAACATACAAATTAATAGGTATTCATTGAAATCTCAAATAAGTTAGGAAAATAACATCTACTTATTCTCTTTTAGAGTATGGACATTAACAAAAAAAAGCGGGTTCGCCCTACAAGCTCTCAAATCAATTTAGCTGTTAAAGAAGTGTTGAATAAAGGTCAATCAGTTAGATCAGTAGCTAAGGCTTACGGCATTTCCAAATCTTATTTAGCTGATTTATGTAAATCAGCCAAAGCTCAAGATACACCGTACGACCATCTACCCAACATTGGCAATAGGCGCATTTTCACCTGTGAACAAGAAAAGATGCTTGCAGATTACCTTAAGACGTGCTCTAAAATGTGTTACGGATTAACAACTGTACAGGTACGAGAACTTGCATTTCAATACGCCAAATCTAATACTATTGCACCTGATGCATGGACAAAACAGGAAAAAGCAACAAAGGAGTGGCTTCGTGGTTTTTTACAAAGAAATGTCACACTTTCTGTCCGAAAACCAGAAAATACGTCGTTATCGAGAGCCACTTCGTTTAATCCCGAGAATGTCAATAAATTTTTTGACAATTTAGAGCTTGTTTTAAAAAAATACAACTTTCTGCCGCATACGATTTGGAACCTAGATGAAACTGGTTGTAGTACGGTGACAAATCCTCCAAAGGTAATAGCTGTTAAGGGCTCAAAGCAAGTAGGACAAGTGACGTCCGCCGAAAGAGGGAATTTAGTAACAATACTCGGTTTTCTTAATGCGTCAGGTGGCACGATACCCCCGGTATTTGTTTTCCCACGTGTCCATTACAAGGACATAATGTTGAAAGATGGACCACAAGGTGCTCTTGGCTTAGCAAACCCCAGTGGATGGATCACGGAAGATGCCTTTTTAAATGCCATTAAACATTTTATTAAATTTGTTAAACCTTCGAAAGACATTCCTTGTTTAATATTAATGGATAATCACAAGACTCATATTACGTTGGATACAGTGATTCTTGCAAGACAAAATAGTATCGTGATGCTCACATTTCCTCCACACTGTAGTCACCGATTGCAACCAGCTGATGTGTCTGTTTTTGGTCCTTTTAAGACACGATATCGATCCGCAATGAATGCATGGATGTTAACCCACCCAGGCAAAACTGTTACTATTTATGAAGTAGCTCAATTCGCCAATGAAGCTTTCGTTCATGGATTTTCGATGCAAAATATATTAAAAGGATTTTCAAAAACTGGAATATATCCATTCAACCGTAATATATTTTCTGTCGATGACTTCTTGTCATGCTCTGTGACAGACCGTCCGTATGATTCTATTCCACCGATTACCAATAGTTCAAGTAATATCGAACCATATTCATCTAACTCTACACTACATGCTGATCTACCAGTTCAAGATCCAGAGACATTATGTGGATCATCTTTGACTCCGGAACAAATCAGACCCTACCCAAAAGCTCCACCTAGAAAAACAGATAGTCAACGACCTCGTAAAGGGAAAACAGCAATAATTACTGATACACCAGAAAAGGACAAATTGCTGGAGGAAAAGGAGGCAGCCTTGCGAAAAAAAGGAAAGGTATCACTTGAAACAAAGAAAAGAGTGAACAGTATTATATGCAAGGAGTCTACGTCTGGGGAGTCAAGCTCATACAAAAAAAGGAAAGTATCAAATGAAAGAAAAAGAAAGTTAAACAGTGCTAAAGACCATGAATTCACAACAGAAGAATCGGATACAAACATATCGTTACACGATTCAAGTGATGATGAAGCTTCTTTATCTCTGTATACTAAGAAGAATATGACAAATAATGACAATAAACAAGAACTGTGTACGGTTTGTAAAGGTGATTATGCCTCAAGCAAAATCGATTGGCTGCAGTGTTTCATTTGTCACTATTGGGCTCATGAAACTTGTGGTCTTAAAGGAGTTCTTAATTTCTTTTGCAATAATTGTAACTGAATATTCATGACTATCCCATATTATTCATGACTCTATCCCGTGTTAAGTAGTTACCAAGTTAAAATTTTATTGAATTAAAAAAAGGCAAATTTTTGTTATTTTGATCACACAAATTTTTTCGATTTGTGCAAGTCTGTTTTTTTATTTAAGAGCATTTCGTTTCACCTATACTTGCAACATAGTAAATAAAAAGTTACTTAAAACGTGTCTTTAATTATTTTGTGGTATTCCCAAAGCATGTACAATATTCGAAAGCAAATTAGATGCATATTAGCTTCCCTGTCCGGTTCAAAGCACCGTATGTCCTTTTCAGGGCCCGCGTAGCGCAAGCGGTAGTGTGCTTGCCTCGCATGCCGGTGGTCGTGAGTTCGAATCCTACCGCCGGCAAGAACAACTAGGCATTTTTAAAATGTCTATAGGCCCCAGGTCGACTCAGCCTGAATAAAATGAGTACCTTGGGTAAAACCAGGGGTAATAATAGGCGGTTGAAGCGTAGCACTGGCCATGTTACCTTCCTTGTATACCGTAGGCCCTAGATATAGCAGACTACCCTGCTATACTCCCAAAGCCGCGTGCGGTATAAAACGGGAGACTATTATTATATGTCCTTTTCAAGGCATCGGCGGGCCGAAACGGACAAAATTCATTTTATTCTTTACATCAAAGTATTCAAAAAAAAATTCTTCTATTGAGGTATGCGTGTTATACAAATGAAGCACAAGTATTAAATTTGTGTTTAATAAATTGTTTGTGGTATTTCAAATCAACATAATAATGTACTGGGTCATTAAAGTGAACTGACCGTTTCATTGACACTCTCCACTTCGATTTATTAATATTAACTTTCAGTCCCATTTTAGAGCTTTTCCGAATCAGTCTTTTTATTATATTTGATAGTTCTTTTCCATTTCTTGCAATGAGAAGCACATTATCAGCGTATGCTAAGCATTGGTGATCCTTGTATAAAATATTTCCGGACCTATTTATCTCACTAACCCTTACAATTTTTTCTAGAACTATATTGAATACCAATGTAGGCAACGGGTCTTCTTGGCGAACACCTTTGTTCACTTCGAATTCTTCTGAGACTGTAGCGTTGCATCTCACAGCACAAATGGTTTGTCTAATTGTCATTTTTACCAATCTTATTATTTTTTCTGGCACTTGGAATTCTTTTAGTGTTTCTATTAACTTGTTCATAGCAATGTGTTTAAGTGATTTGTTTTAGTATAAAAATTTGATCGGTTGTTGATCTTCCTTTCCGAAATCCTCCCTGGTATTCTCCTAGGTTCTTCTCTATATATATTTCTAATCTTTTTTTAATTAGTATGGCAAGTATTTTATAAATTACCTCTAATAAGAATATTCCTATATAGTTTGCGCATTTAGTTCTATCTCCCTTTTTGTGTATAGGAGTTATAATCGACTTATTCCATTCTTGAGGCATTTCTTCGGCATCCCATACTTCTAGTATTAGCTCACCAAGTTTGTTTATTAAGGTCTCTTCTCCATATTTTATGTTCTCTGCCACAATGCCGCTCTCCCCGGGGCTTTTTTCATTTTTCATATCTTTTATTATTTCTTCAATTTCTTCTCTTGTGGGCTCTGGTATTTCTTCTATTACTATTTGAGGTTTAGGAACATAACAATTTTCTTCAGTAGTCACTTCTTCATTTAGCATCTCTTCGAAATATTCTTTCCACCTTTCACATATTTGGTCTTCGTACACTATCAGGTTTCCTTGCTTATCTTTTACATTTATCGTTCTTTCCTGGTACCCAGTTTTAATGTATTTTACTCTTTATAAAAATTTTTATTTCATTTTTCTTGTAATTTTCTTCAATGCGCTTAATTTTATCATCCATATACTTTCGTTTCCGCTCCCTTAGGATTCTCTTTACTTTTTTTCGTTGTTCGGCATACCTTTCTAGGTCGTCTTGTGTTTTCGATCGTAAACTTTTTAATCTCAAATCTGATCTCTTTTTTAACTCTGTTCTGCATTCGTTCATTGAACCAGTGGTTTTTTCTAAATCTTTTTGTTCTTGGTATGTTCTTCGACGTTGCTTCCTTTATAGTGTTTGTCATTTTCAAGAACTTTTGTTGTATGTTACTCACAGTAGTACTATCTTGTTTGGCGTAGGTTTCTTGTATATCCTTTTGATAATCCTGCGCTACCTTAAATTTTCGCAATTTTTCAAAGTTAAATTTACGTTGCATTTTCTTTTTCCGTTTATGCTTTTTAATTATTGCTTCTCTCATATTAATTTTAACCAAAAAATGACCTGAGTCTACGTCAGCTCCTCTGCACCTTTTCACATGTGTTATTAAATTGGCAAACTTCTCTTGTATTTTCTTTTAGCTTCAGAACAAAATCAGTTAATACCTGGACCAACATACATGCCTGGACCCGAAAATAGTGAATTAAATTAAATGAGACTAAATCTGTACACATTAACCCTTATGCAACACCAGCAATATACTTAGGCATCACACTAGACTCGAGACTGCGCTGGAAAGTCATGTCAAAAAGAAAAGAGTGGAGCTTGATTTTAGATATAAAAAATTGTATTGGCTTATTGGAAAAAAATCAACATTATTGATTCATAATAAACTATCCATTTACAAGCAAGTACTAAGGCCAGTATGGGTAGATGGAAGCCAACTCTGGGGCTGTACCAAAGCTAGTAATCTTTATATTATTCAGAGATTTTAAAACAAAGTACTGAGGAACATTATTGATACTCGTTGGCATATCCGTAATAACAACCTACACCAGGACCTGGGTACGGACACTATGAAGTCACGAGCAGAGGCTGCTTAGTCATGTAAATGTCGAGAAAATCCAGTTTCTTGACAACACTGAACTAAAAAGAAGACTCATAAGGACAAAATTATTTAAGTTAATTTAAATGTGTAACAGTTTAGTGTAAAAAGCAGAGTATTATAGTGCTGGGATGTTATTGCATGTTAGTTGTAGTGCATTAGTTGATAGATAAAATATCAGTAAGTCATTAAAATAACTGATAATTGGTCATTTGTGACCTAATAGCAGTATATAAACATGTCCAGGTGTTATACAAAAAAAATCTTTCTCTGCATTTCCAACTATGTGTTTTGTATGCCTCTCAACACTCCGTACAATCTAATACCAGTTGTAAAATGCTGACATTTTTAAACAAAAGGTAGACTGGTCCATCTGGCGTTTGTTGATCTAAAGAAAGCATACGACTCAATACCTAGAGTCAAATTATGGGAAGCAATGAATGATCTCGGAATCCGACAAACACTAATAAAAGCAGTTAAAGCACTGTACAAAGAAAACAAAGTAGCTATTAAATGTGGAAATAAAGCCTACAATCCATTTAAGACGACAAAAGGACTTCTACAAGGCTGTGCTACGTCCCCTACACTGTTTAAAATATTCTTGGAAAAGACACTCAAACCATGGAGGAGAAAGTGCGAAGGAATGGGCATACCAGTAAGAGACGAATACCTATACACCTTACGTTTTGCCGACGATCAAGTAGTCATCGCACAAGATGAAGAAGATCTCAGCTTTATGCTCAGAAAACTAGAAGAAGAATATAAAAACAACGGAATGGAAATAAACTTAGAGAAAACCGAATACCTAACAACAGAAAACAAGGATATGAGAAACCTAGAGATAGACGAGGAAAGACAAGTAAATGGAACAGATAAATTCAAGTATTTAGGAACCATAATATCGAACCAGGGAACAACAGAAGAAGATATAAACAACAGACTAAGACAAACAAGAAACTGTATAAGACAACTAAATTCAGTGCTGTGGGATAAGAACATTACGATAAAGACAAAAAAGAGAATATATAATACCCTGACAAGAAGTATCCTGACATATGGGTCCGAAAACTGGGCAATAAACAAGAGAAATAGAGGTAGAATAAGAGCAGTAGAAATGGAGTTCCTGAGGAGAAGCTGTAGACTTACAAAAAGAGACAGAATTGAAAACGCAGAGATTAAGCGGAGAATGGGAGTGCAATCAGACATAATCGACTATATAGAGGAGAAGAGACTATCCTGGTACGGCCACGTCAGAAGAGCGGACAGAGGAAGCTGGATAAACAAAATTACAGAATGGAGCCCGATCGGAAGAAGAAAGAGAGGAAGACCCCGAAGGTCATTCAGAGACGAAATCGACGAGGCTATGGAGAAAAGAACCCTGCGAGATGGAGACTGGAATGACAGGGAAAATTGGAGAAAACGGTTGAGTGAAGGAAGACAGTGAAAACTGTGGAAATCCTTAGTAGTAGTAGTATTTTTAAACAAACTGAACTGAATGAAACATATAGTGAAATTTAAAAATTATGTAACTTGGTGACGACAATACCCGTAGAACAAGGTTTTCTGTACTGAAGCGGATTAAAAACTTTATCAGATATTCAACAAGGAAGAAAAGGCTAGCAAACCTAAAACAGGCTAGAGATTTCAAATCTGAAAACATTTAGAGATGCATTAACAGATGACAGACATAACTTTGCAACTTCTCTCGAAGAGCGAAGGAGAATTAAATCTCTCATATATCAAAACGACAGTAACAAAAATGAATTAGAAAGGTTCAGTAGAGAAATTAAAAGAGCATGTAGAAGGGGGTCTTGGTGTCCCTGGTACCTGGGGTCCCTAATAACAAATGACGGAGGGCGTGACAGAGGGATACGTAGAAGGTTGACTATTGCTAGAACAGCTATGATGAAACTGGTAACAATTTGGAAAAATTCTGGCATAACAATACACACAAAACTAAGGCTAGTAAGGGCAGTCATTTTTTCATAGTCACATATGCATCCGAAACGTGGACCTTAAAGAAAGCGGATAAAAATAAACTGGACGCTTTTGAAATGTGGGTATACCGCCGCATGTTAAGAATATCCTGGATTGATCATCGCACTAACGTATCGATATTAGAACAACTTAAAGTAAAGGATAGATTGCTTAAACAAATACAACAGAGATATTTGCAGTATTTTGGACACATTGCTAGAAGAACAGGACGATGGAAAAACTGATAGTCGAGGGTAAAGTTGAAAGAAAGAGACCTAGGGGAAGATCCCCAAGCCGTTGGGTAGATCAAACAAAAATATTGATTAATAAAGGGTTACCTGAAGCCGAACAACTAGCCTAGGACAGAAAAGGATGGAAGGACATCGTGAAAAAACTGTAAAGGCCTGATGCTGTCACCACATCCCAAAAGGGATTAGGACTGAGGAGGAGTAGCTAACCTAACGATTTTGTCAATCGAAAAAGAACTAATTAAAGAAATATTTGAAAATCCCAGTTTATAATATATAATAAAGTCTTTTGACAGAGCACGTGACCAACAACGAGGTGTTAAGAGTGGGTAGTGAGAGAAAACTCCTAAATATTGTAAAAAACAGAAAAACGAGTTATCTAGGACATATTTACAGAGGAGAAAAATACAACTTCCTGCGACCTATAATGGAAGGGAAAGTGGAAGGAAGAAGAGGTCCAGGAAGAAGAAAATGCTCCTGGTTGAAGAATGTAAGAGACTGGACAGGTATGAACACACATTCGATACTAAGAACAGCTCAAGATAGAGAGCAATTTGCTGTAGTTATAGCCAACCTTCAGTAATGGAAAAGGCACCTTAAGAAGAAGATAATTTTATAATTTCATTTAATTTGCATCCCTTTGTTATATTATTACAGCACGCCACTGCTAAGGAACGGTAAATAAATACAGTATTTATTGACTAATTAATAGTTGATTAATTTTTTATGTTTTAAGTAAAATTAAATATGTGAAAATCCATGGGCCCAACTGCAGATATATCTGTTGCTACGGACGTGTTTCCATTAATCAAAACGTATATTCAATTTTCTGTACGCTGTAATCGTATCAACGTTATCTGTTAACGGGTAGAATACATCTTCCACTGCAGAAGATAAACCAAGTTATCGTTTTATACACGGATGACCTGTTTCTTACGAAATTAGTTTGGCAACTGGACGAAGTTTGTGGGTTAAGAATACACTCTGCGTTTGATAACGGAAAAGGCCCATACATAGAAACAAGAAATTCTGAGATTCTGCAACGAACATCTTGAACATTTTGAGTTTGATAATTTTCGCCAGATTTACTATATTATAAAAGCATTCAGCTTTTATTTGTTTAATAAAAAGTCTTGCGGCGAGTGTCTTATAGCGATGCAAATATTTTCCTATTAACATGTTGTTTACTAAAGGAAATAGAAGATTTTGACAAAAAAAAGTTTAGAAATTATAATTTTTGTGAGCAGGCGTAAGAAAAATATATTTTTTTATTTTCTTTAATTTATTAACTATTATCATCTGGTTATAAATGACCAATAAGCAATTTTAATCTATCTTGAGTTAGTATAGAGTTGCTTGAAATCAAGAGTTTACCCTATGGTGTCCTCTTAATCTAAACTGAAAAGTAACGCATTTATGTCAATATGCATTACACGCAAAGCACCAGGCTTTACTTTTTTAATATCACTTAAACTCATTCGAAGGGTTTATCATCTTCAATCTTCTAGTTAGCCCTGCATTGTCAATGAGCTGGATTGCTTCAACATTTACATGGCTCTGGAGTCGTTTTTATTGATTTTCAGCCACCATTTTAATAATTGTAGCCATACTTTCCTTACGCAGATCCTTGTGGTGGTTGCTGTTCCTTACGTACCAAGGAGCATTTACAGTATTTCTCAATACTATATTCTGAAGTTTCTGGAATGTTTCTCATCATCATCATCATTTGGCTCTACAACTCTAGGTGAGTCTTGGCCGCGTTTACTATTTCCCTCCATTGTTGTCGGTCCTGAGCAGCTATTTCCCACTGCTGCACTCCCATTTTACGTAGATCACTGGCCACTGCGTCCTTCCATCTCTTTCTTGGGCGGCCAACTGACCTTCTGCCATCGGGCCTTTCCCAGAATGTGGTGTTCAGAAGTCTTTCGTTATTTGACCTTAGGACGTGGCCCGCCCATCTTATTCGGTTTGCTTTAATGTAGCGGACTATGTTTTCATCTCCATATATTGTCTGGAGTTCATTATTGTGTCTTCTTCTCCACTCTCCTGTTGTTTCTTCTCTACAAGGCCCATAGATAGTCCGCAGTATCTTTCTTTCAAGAACCAGTAATTTTGTCGTTTCCCGCTGGTTCAGCGTCCATGTCTCGCTTCCATACGTTATTGTGGGTCGAATTATTGTCTTGTATACTCTTATTTTTGCTGATCTTGAGAGTATTTTTGATTTAAGGATGGTCATTAAAGAGTAATATGTCCTGTTTCCTGCTATTATCCTGGCTGCCACGTCATTTTCATATTTGTTTTCAGATGTTATGATCGCTCCCAGATACTTAAACTCTTTGACGACTTCGAAGTTATATTCGTTAATTGTTACGTTTTGCCTAACCCTTGGTCTTGGGTTCTTCGTAACTACCATGTACTTGGTCTTATCCTCGTTTACCTTAAGACCAATTTCCTTGGCTCCGGTCTCGAATAGGGTGAAAACTTCTTTTGCAGCTCTGGTGGATTGTGCTATTGTGTCCACGTCATCCGCAAAGGCCAATAGTATTTTTGATCCTTGTGCGGCAAATCCGTTTGTCAATTGTGGCTGAGCTTTCCTTACTGCATGTTCCAGTGCGAAGTTAAACAGCAGGGGAGCGAGAGGATCTCCTTGTCTAAGCCCGGTGTCAATGTGGAATTCCTCCGACGTGGTGTTGCCAATTCTGATCCGTGCGGAAGCGTTCTCCGTGCTCACCTGTGCTAATCGTACCAGCTTTCCAGGTACTCCCAATTCTACCATGGTCTTCCACAATGCCTCTCTGCTAACAGAATCGTAGGCTTGTTTAAAGTCCACGAATATTTGGTGTACGTCGCGATTAAATTCCCAGTTTTTTCACACTTGGGTTTCTATTACATTATACAACCCAAATTTGGCTACCATAGTCCAAATAAGTTACAGTACTTCTTTATAAAGTAAAACATGCTGTATATAGATAAAGATGACTTTCTTCCAAGCATCGGATATATTTTTTTGTATATTATGGCAAGTTCTTCCTTTAGTACCTTTACTATGTCAGAGTTGTCAATATAAATAAGTTAGATAATATCAAATTGTTAAAAGAATTTTTCACCAAGTACCAACAAACAAAATTTATTTAACGTTTGTAGGCGGTTGGTAGCACCACATTTCAAATGCCTCTAATCGTTTTATGGCATCTTCTGTAAGGCTTTAACTTTCTACTCCATAGAGGAGGACACTAAAGACGTAATATCTAAGAATTCTTATGCGTATATTGATACATAAAGATAAATTACAGAGAATCTTCCTAAGGCTGTTAAAAGAGCTTTTGAAGGTTGTTAAAAGGCTGTTAAAAAGGCTTTTTCAATACGAGTTTTTATTTCGTAGCCGTGATCCTAATTATCCTTAATATTGCAGCCCAAATAGCATATTTTTCACTCTTTCTAATGGTGTATCGCTTATTGTAATTTGGGCGTTTATGTTGGTGTTCTTACTAATGATCATTATTTTTGTCTTCTTGAAATTTAGTTTTAGGCTGTATTTGTTACATGTTTCTACAAAGTTATCAATCATCTTTTGTAGCCCCTGCGCACTATCTGCCAGCAGCACTGTATCGTCTGCATATCTAATATTGGTTATAAGTTAGCCATTTACATCAATCCCATCTTCTGATTCGTCCAAGACCTCTCTAAAGATGCTTTCAGCGTATATCGATGGTGAGCAGGCAAAATGTCCTATCTCGCATTTTGTCGATTTTTATATTTTTGGTCGAAACAATTTTAAATGTGACTATTTATCACCCCATTAAGGAATATTTGCGAAAATCGACAACATTGTCTCGGCATATGCGCATTTCAATTTGGCCTATTGAAAACAGACACCATTTGGAATGCTAAATGTCCTATCTAACGTCCATTCTAATTTGCGTGAAGTGGCTGTGCACATTGTGCTAATTATTTTGGTATAATCACTGTAAATAGTGACCTGTTTTACTAGAAAAAGGTATGTATTGATTCTTAAGTTCTGTGAGCATTGTATTATTTATATGGAATTGGATAAAAATCTTATTTTAATTAAAAATAACGTTGAATTTAATACTTATGTAGATAGGACAATTTGTCAGAAAATAAATTGTTCTAGTAGGAGTCTGTTAAACGTGTCAAATGGAGTTAGGACAATTTGTTTTTATGCATATTATAAATTGAAATCCTTTTTATACATAAATTAGGGGTGACTGCTATTATTTATATTACAGAGTGATCCAGAGGAATCATGAACCGAGGAAAGAAGTTAGTGAATATGTGTAAAATACAAAATTCGATGGAAACCTGCAATAAGTCAATGAACGCACCTTCCACTGAGGTATTATTTTTTAGTGGATATAATGAAAGTGTTTTTAATTTAATAATTGTTTTATAATAATAAATGTTGTTTAATAATAAATGTTTAATAATAAATGTTTTAGGCAAGTACGATTGCTAAGGTTACCGATATGCCCACTGTCTCTTTGATGCAGATTCCGATGGCACCCATTGAACCAACCCTCCGCTCAGGTAACATTTTTAATTGTTGCATAAAAGTCTTTTTATATTTTAGTTCGTAATTTTTAGGAAAACGAGGTTTCTGAAGTGACCGATACATCAACTGTCACTCTAATAACTATCCGAGGTGAAACTGTTGGCAGTGAAATAATTTCAATTAATGAAAATCTTATATCTCTCCCAGAAAAATCTGAATTCCTCCAGGATATTACTCACACTGCTAATACTTCTCCTGTATATACGATCAATGATTTTTTGGACTTAAATAATATTTCAGGATTAAATCCTGAAAATGATACCGAAAGTTACACAGACAATATTTCTCAAGAAAGCTTACCCGATGAATACTATGTTCAGAACCATAATGAACATTCTGATTCAGATACAGCCACTAGTTCGTTTAATGAGTTGTCCGATGAATATTTGTCTGATGATTTAGTAAATGATCACAATATTGTTCAAAATCAAGAAAATATTAATATAAATGACCCAAATAATTATAACATTACAGAAGGGCGCAAAAGACGACGACAGGCTGATTCCACTCAGTGGTAACGTAATATTAATAAGCAGTTGAGAATGGAAGGCAAACCTTATCTTGGATTTGCCAAGGGTGAAAATCAAAAGTCCGAACAAAACACCCAGCGATCAGCTCGAAAAATCAAGCCAAATTGTAACAGTACCTTGTGTCAAAGATCAAAACTTGGACAATGTTCTCTTTTTACTGAAACTATTAGACGTGCTATTTTTGATAAATTTTGGGAGCTCACTTGGCCACAAAAACAGTCATTTGTGACTGCTCATGTGATAAAAATTGAGAAAAAGAGAAACACTGTAGATCGAAATGACTCTAGACGCAATTTTACGTTTCAGTATAGATTAAATAATGGACAAGGAGTAAAGCAAGTTTGTCGACAAATGTTTTTGAATACGCTTGGTATCAATTACAAAATGGTTCAGAGATGGTGTCAACAAAGTTCATATAACATCCCTCGTCTCGCAGATCAGCGCAATAAACAAGTAAGTGACCGACCAGAACTAGCAAGGAGAATCAAGTTCCTCCAAAAATTTTTAAATGAACTGCCTAAAATGCCGTCACACTACGCTCGAAAACATTCATCTAAACTATATTTGGAACCCATATTTCATACAATTTCTGATGTTTTTAAATTGTATCTTAGTAAATGCGAAGCTGAAAGCGTCCCGTCTATTGGCAGAAAGAAGTTTTCAGAAATAATTAGTCAACAAAATATTTCAGTTTTTCCCAATAAGAAGGACCAGTGTAACACGTGTTGTAGCTACCGAACTGGAAACATAACAGAAGAGGCATGGCATGCTCATCAAAAACGTAAACAGGACTCGAGAGATGAAATGGAAAAAGACAAACGTGAAGCTCAGTTAGGAAATCAGTTCACAATACAATTAGATTTTCAGGCCGTAAAATTAGCTCCCTTTACACACGCAAACGCGTTTTATTACAAGACCAAGCTTGCCTGCCACAACTTGACAGTATACAATTTGGCTACAAAACATGCCAGTTGCTATTGGTTTTCTGAAGATCAGAATAATCAGCTTGTTGCATCAACATTTATATATATATATATATATATATATATATATATATATATATATATAATATATATATATATATATATATAAGGTTCTTGAACTCCTAAGTGGAGCATAGAGCTTCAGTGAAAACGCGCCATCGGGTTCTATTTTGCGCTAAGGCCTTCACCTCATTCCAAGACTTTCCTTGTTTTCTTATCTCGTCCATGATGGATCTTCTCCAAGTTTGTACTGGGCGACCTTTTTTTCGTTTTCCTTGGGGATTCCACTCTAGGGCAGTCTTTGCAATACTGGAGTTATTTTTTCGGAGTGTGTGACCGATCCAACCCCACTTTCTGGACTTTATTTCATTTACTACCCTCTTTTGTTTGGTCAGGTGTAGTAAGTCTTCGTTTCTGATGATGTTAGGCCAGAAAATACGAACAATTCTTCGTAGACATTTATTAACAAAGACCTGCAGTTTGTCTGTAAGGGTTTTTGTCGCTTTCCAGGTTTCACATCCGTAAAGTAGTACAGACATGACATTTGACTGGAATATGCGGATCTTTGTCCTCGTAGTGTATTCTCCAGACCTCCAAACAGGGTTGAGCATGCTGAAAGCTTGTTGCGCTTTTCGTATCCTCATACGAATATCGTCTTCTGTACCTCCGCTTTCTGTTATGACACTTCCAAGATACGTAAAGTTTTCCACATTTTCAATCTGCATGTTATTAATGGTGAATAGCGTGTTGTTTCTTGCATTTATTCTCATGGATTTGGTTTTACCAATATTGATTTTCAAACCTATTTTATTGGCTTCAGTGGAAAGTGTTTCCAATTGGTCAGCCACATCTTGGAACCTTTGTCCTAACAGGCAGATATCGTCGGCGTATTCTAGATCGCTTAGGCGTGTGGTTAACGTCCATTGTATCCCTCTTGTGTCAGAGTCTAGTTTGGAGAGAACATAGTCTAGAGCTATGTTAAAAAGAAACGGAGAAAGCACGCATCCCTGTCTGACTCCAGTAAGTACGTCAAATTCGTCACTGTTGATCCCATTGTGTGTCACGCTGCATTTCGCTTCAGTGTACAGTAACTTTATAATGGAAATTATTTTATGCGGGATGTTTCTTAGCTCTAAAATTTTCCATATTGCATCATGAGATAAGCTGTCAAAAGCACGCTCGAAATCAACAAAAACCATGTATAGGGTGTGTTCCATTCAACCGATTGTTCCATTATTAGCCTCACAGTATTAATGTGGTCTATGCAGGAGGATTCTGGTCTAAAGCCTACTTGATTAGCTCGAAATTCAACCTTGTTTGTTAATCTTTTAAGTATGATGGTCGTGAAGATTTTATTTATGGCGGTAAGCAAGGTTATTCCTCTCCAATTTTTGCATAGTGTGAGGTTGCCCTTTTTTGGAAGCTTAGTAATGATGCCTTTTTTCCAGCCCGCTGGAATGCGGTTTGTTTCCCACACCTCTCGGATTATGGGGAGCAAAAGTTCAGCAGTTAGATGCGGATCAGTTTTAAGCATTTCGCAGCAATGTTATCGATTCCCGGAGACTTGTTATTTTTCAGAGATTTGATAGCTGTTATTATCTCTGTTTTGGAAGGGCGTCGCAAGATATACGCAAGTCTATATTCTGTGGATTTTCGACAATTTCATCTGCGTTATCCCTGGGCGTGCCTAGCATCTCCTGAAAATGCTCTTTCCATCTCTCTATTTGGTCATTTGTTGTGGTAAGTAGTTCTCCTGTCTTGGATCTTACGACGTTTGAACAGTTGGGCCCACTTTTTGTTAGACGTCTGTAATTTGGTATAGCTCTCTAGTTCTATTGTGTTGTGCAGCTATTTCGGCTTGTTTTGCCAGTTCTTCAGTCCATCTTCTTTTGTCTCTTCTTGCATTTCTTTTAACTGCTTTATTTATTGTTTCATATTCTTGTTGTCGGTTCGCTCTTTCTTCTACAGTTCTTGCTTGCAGAATATCTTTTTTTTGCTGTTTTCTTTCTTCGATAAGATTCCAAGTTTCATCTGATATCCATTCTTTTCTATGTTTCTCTTTTTTACCGAGTTTATCTTCAGCTATTTCTGTCAAAACATTTGCCAGATCTTCCCAGCTATTTACTTCACGTTCTCTTCTTTTGAGTTGAAGTTCCTCCCTAAACATGTGTCTTCCTGTAGCCGTTTTTAATTTGTCTAGATTGTATGTTGGTCGTTTGGTGTTTCGTGTGATTTTGTTTTTTGCCATTTTGATTTTAATGGTACCGATTACAAGATGATGGTCACTTGCGATGTCTGCTCCTCTTTTGTTACGTACATCAAGGAGGATGATCTCCATCTTTTTGATATGGCGATGTGGTCTATTTGATTTTCTCTTATATGACCTGGTGCAGTCCATGTAACCTTGTGAATATTTTTATGTGGGAAGATAGTTCCACCAATAACTAAGCTATGATTGGAGCAAAAATTTGTAAAGCGCTCTCCGTTTTCATTCGTCACTCCCAGGCCATGTTTCATGCATCAACATTTACTTCTTGTTTACTAGATTTTTTTCAAGATATTGTGTAACAGAGCATAAAAAACCTATAAAAATTTTTTCGGATGGATACAATGCTCAGAATTGGAATGCAGTTATGGCCAATGCCCTTTTAAATTTCAGTATGTTACATAACATAACAATAAATCAGAAATTTTTAGACGTTGTACTTTCACAGATGGAGGTGGATTCTATGCATGCATGCATTGAGAGAAAATTAAAGAATAGAGAAATTAAAGTTCCAAGTGATTACATATCTATCACAAAAGAAACTAGAAATCTTCCAAACCCATATAAGGCTATTCATTGTGATTTCCGTTTTTTTAAGGAATATAGCAAAACTTGAAGATATACTTCTATTCGTCCAGGACGAATAGTAAACGATCAACTGTTATGACTATAAGATCTATTTTCTACAATCCGTTAAGACATGTTAAGGTAAAACTTGATCATACGGAATCAAATTGGACTGATCTTCCTGTAAGATCAAAAAATATCCCCACAATATCCAAATATCCTGCATTATTTACCGAACGATGTAAAATTTCCAAGGTAAAGTAGCAACAACTACAAGAACTAAAAAGTGTCATTCCATCAGACTGTCACTTTTTCTATGACAATTTGTCACATATTGTTTAGAATAATTAAAACTTATTATTATTTAAGTTTATCTGTTATAAACAGGTTCTTTTTAATTTAATTTGTATTATATAATCATAATGAATAAAATCCTATGTAACAAAATATTTTATTTCAAATTGTCCTAACTGACTCACTAAATGTATAATGCAAGTAAATCAATTTTTGATAACATTCACTTTTACGTAATAAAATATAAGTAATTACGTGTTTTTTTTATTCGTCCCTATATCAATATTTTTAAAATAAAATGAGTTTTTCTTCCTCCTGTAAAACACACTTTTTGTAGATAGGACATATTGCCTGCTCACCGTCGATATGTTAAATAATGCCTGTGACAATATGCAACTCTGTCCAACTCCTTTTTCGACTGTGAAGATCTCGGATAGTTCATTTTCTAATCGTATGGTTTTCATTAATGGTTTTTCTCTAACCATGTTGCTTATATCCTTACCATCGAGTCCTGATGTTTTTAGAATATCGATTAGGTTCTCATGTGGGACTTTATCAAATGCCTTCTTGAAATCCATTAAACATGCATACACATCGCAGTTGACATCCCTGGCTCTCTGTATAAAACTTGCAAACTAAAAAGTGCTTCCCTTGTTCAGAGTCCTGCTCTGAATCCAAATTGAACTTCACTCAGGTGTTCTTCTAATTTGGTATATATGCGCGAGTGAATGATAATAAGGAGTACTCTAAGTACATGGCTCATTAAACTAATTATTCTATGTTTTTCATATTTTTTAGCGTTTGATTTTTTAGTAAGTGGAATGAATATTGATAGTAGCCAGGCGTTTGGTAAGTAATCACCAGGACCTCATCAGGTCCTGGTGATTTCTCATCTTTAATCCGTTTAATGGCCATAGTTACTTCTTCGTTTGTTATTTCTGGGCCTTAGGGATTGTTTATTTCAGTCGAACTTTGTTTGACATTACGGAAGTTGACTTTAAGGCAGCCTGTGATATCATTGGCAGGCCCCAATGATATTCTACTACAGTCGAATTTGGAATAACGATGAAAGTCTAGTGTAAAGTTTAACTATCAGTACAAGGATATCTTTCAGAACCATTTAAAACTAGCAGATGGCTGCGGTATCGTCCATAGTTAATTTAGCGTTGGAAAACACTCACAAAAGAAAACTCTAACTGAAGGCATATAGCCATACAGATAAAGAAATACCCAGATTATAAGGCTAATGTAAGAAAGATGCGATTTATTGTGTGAATTTAAATTTGGTGTTAATGTTAACACCAAATTGTTACAATAAATTATGTTAGAACATATTCTGTTGTATACACTAACAGCAAAACCAGCAATTTTATAAAAATCCCTAATTCATTTGTTAAAATCATAAAATCCACTTATGAACAAAATGAACAAAATTAAAAATGAAACGAGTAGCTTTAGGCGGTCGTTAGTTTTAATTGTTGGCAATTGCAATTAATTAATTGTTTTAATGAATTGTTAAAATGAAGAGAAAAACAGTTCACACCTGCTCTAAATGGCGATTATTCCAGCTAAATCAATGAATATTAAAAAGGGAATTTAAAAATTGTTCGTTACGGTTATTGTTGATTTTATTAAATATTGTTCGCAAATAATAATAAAATAAAAATAAAAAGTAATGTCGTTTTCACCAATATATAAATATTTTTAATTCTAAAAAGTTTTATAATAGGTATCTCTATTTTTTTTAAATAATGTATTTTATGTAGAACGAAATCATAACTGATTGTTATGAGATTGTAATGACAATGCCGAAATAGTTTTTAAAGAAATTTTCCAATAAAAATTATTTTGGTAAATCAGGGTGATATGATGGACAAAAATTGTTTATTTAAACGAAATAACAATTTATAAAAATTTATTCTGCTTTCACAAAACATATTGGCAATAACTTAAAAGTGTCATATTTCTTTAAGACAATACATATTATATATATATATATATATATATATATATATATATATATATATATAATATATATATATTTAAAAGGCCAAATATATGGCCTAGGAGACAAATTCGTTAAACTTCCCGTGCTCGAATCGGTATCACTAAAGTGTTATGATCATTTCGGCCTATCCCAGCCATCGTCAGACACTTGGGCTGATACAAATTCAAACTCGGAAAGTAAAACGAATGTCTCCCAGAACTTCACTACTGCGTAGTTAGCTTACAAAGGCGCCACCTGCTTTGGTGACCGTGAACGAAACGATATGATAATATCGTTTTCTGATGAATTTGAATTTGTATCAGCCCAAGTGTCTGACGATGGCTGGGATAGGCCGAAATGATCATAACACTTTAGTGATACCGATTCGAGCACGGGAAGTTTAACGAATTTGTCTCCTAGGCCATATATTTGGCCTTTTAATATAATAAAGCGATAGCGGCTTTCGCTAAAAGAATTAATATTTACATATATATATATATATATATATATATATATAAATATATATATATATATATATATATAATATAGGATACTCGAAGAGTGCGGGTTTTCGTCAAAAATGGAAAAAACAGACAGAGATGATAGCTACTTCATCTATTTATGAAAACGCTTCGTATCCATATCCGATAATTCCTGTATTATGGCAAAAGAAAAGAACCATTCAAAACGTGTTTTTTTGGAAATGTGTTTCATAAAATCTAGCACATCTTGCATCAACAAAAAGTCCGACATAGACAAATTAAGTAACATTTATTGTTATTTACTAGAAAAACACCAAAAATAAAATAAATATTTACCTGTACAAAAATTACACCTCTGTATAATATGTTGCATACCATTAAGACAGGTTTAAAAAGTATAGTCACCTAAGAAGGGCCTCTAGTATTTCTTGTAAAGAAAGATAACATCAATTACACCTAATTACATATTAATTACACTGTTTTTTCTTTCCATTCTCTGTATGAGTTAATATACACCAGTAAAACATGCCATCAATCAAGTTTTACTATTTTTACAACAAATTTTAAAAATTTTATGATGTATTATGTCCATAATTGTATATTTTAATGTGTGGTATAAATGTTGAGTGTCAATGCTTACAAAAATAATCTCAACGACTAGTAAGTTACACTGAAGAATTGTGATATTTTTTAAATATTTACATAATTGTCTTTTACAGTGTCTTGAAAAAGGAATAAAACCATTCCGAAAGCTCGACAAAAAGTCAAAAGAGTGTTTTTTTTAACATCCCGGCCAATATTCTGACTGCAACCCTAATAAACTGTGTTGTTTGTTTATATCGACAGTCACTAATATCCAGTATTCTATATATATATATATATATATATATATAATATATATATATATATATTCTTATATAATATATATATATATATATATAATATATATATAATATATAATATATATATATATATATATATATATATATATAGAAAAGGAGTACGACCGTACCGTTAATCCAATATAAAGAAGAGTGGCGGTTTTTCGGTCAAAAATTGGAGAAAAAAGACAAAGATGATGCTACTTCATCTATTTATTGAAAACGTTTCGCTATCCAATTTGATAGCATCATCAGTTCATCTAAAAAGAACAATATGAAAAACCTAACATCCAATGAAAAGTTATTAAGTATGTTACCTCAAAAAGATATGTAGCAGTCAGTGATATTAACAATTGTAAAGAAGTTCAAGACAATGGACATTGTATAATTATGTTGTATAAACAATAAATTGAACTAAATATAGTTAACAATTTTCATAAAATTAGCACAGCAAAAAAACATGTGGTAGTTGTACATGTATGTAAAAAAATATAGGTAAAAACTTATCATATATAAAAAACAAATTTAGTGTGAAAAAGAACTAAAAGGTCCAAGAATGCACTTCCAACAGTAATTCAATAATTAAGATTTCATTTTAACTTTAGGTAGCATTATTCTAATGTTTAATTAAAAATTTAGTAATTTAAAAGTAATAATGAAGTTACCACTGAGAGCTTGTCGAGTGCTGCCGGTGAAATGAAGGCAACAGGTGTTAAACGTCAACAACGTGAAAAGACAGATGCCAAGAGGTCAACGAGTGACAGAACAACAAGGCGTATTACTACCAACTCCAGTACAATAGAGCGGTTTATTTAAAAAATATGACAAAATTTGGTCGACAAACTGTCTGTAAAAACCAAAAAACTGAAAGGAAAAGGTGGTTGAGAACTCCTTTTTCCCTCCAGTGATCGGTTGAGATGAAATAAAGAACAAACAAGAGAAGTCAATCCAAAAAATCATATGTTAATAGTCTACGTTGTGACTGGTTAGCCAGCCACAGGGGAAGGATGATCAAACTTCCAACAGTCCAAGGTTCATCACATTTGGAACTGAATTTAATAAGATTCTATGAATCAATTTATAATAATAAAGTTGTATTAAACTATTTGTATGGAAACAATTAATACAATTGTACAAAAGCAACGTTGACATGAAATCATGAAGTCATGAAATATAGGTTGCATAAATCTAGGATAATTTAAAGTAAGAGTTTATTATTTAATTTATTTTAATTTATATTTGAAAATTATTTAAAAAGAAATTATGTAAAGAAAACACCTTAGGTGACAATTTTTAAAGTAAATAACATAGTAAGCCTAATTCTGCAATATTAGAGCATGATAAATTTGGCTCAAGTTACTAATGTCAGTTCTCTTATTAAGAGTATTAGGGTGTTTAAGTATATGACACATTTCTAAAAACTGTCTTTTAACGAGATTACGTTCAGAACCAAGAATCTTAACTTCATTAAAATCTACTCTGTGTTTAGTGTTGATAGCATGCTGTGCAAGGGCACAAGTATGCTTAGATAAGTTGATATCACTGCGGTGTGTCGTAAGACGCCCTCTCAGTGATCTCCCAGTCTGACCGATGTAGCACGAGTCACAATCAGCACAAGGTAAATGATAAATGACATTAACTTGTTCCAGAGGGGACAAGGGTGTTTTGGTTTTTGAAAACAAATTTCTGACAGTCTTGGCATTCTTAACCGCAATTTTAACAGGAATGTTCTTCTGTTTATACAGTTTAATAAGTTTGTCAGTAACGTGAGGAAAGTAAGGTAAAGATGAGTAGTGGGTGGTAGGAGTCCCAAGTGCAGTACCAGGCAGAACAGTGTCATTAAAAGAATTATTTGATATTATTCTAAGTTGGTCACCATTGGGTATGTCATTTAAAGAGGAACCATAGCTTTGTACAAAAAGGTATTTGTTAATGAGAGAAGAAGGATAAGAATTCTCAATGAGAATATTTCTAAGTGATTGAAGGGATTCCCTTCGATTAACCGGATGTGTCAATCTATTCAGCCTGCAGCTTAAAGCTTTAATTAAGTTTAATTTATATTTAAAAGGATGGCAGGAATGGTAATTAAGGAACCTATTAGAGGCCATAGGTTTTCTATACCAACTTGTGGTTAAGGTGTTATCTTCCATTCTAATGACACGCATGTCTAGGAAGGGAATGCTATTTGTGAGGGGGTCCTCAAGTTCAACAGTGAACTGTAAATGAGGATCAAATTCATTAAACAAGGATAAGGTGGCCTGTATCTTATCAGGAGGTAAGGCTAATAATAAATCATCCATTAGCAAACTTTTTTCTTCCTGCTGCTGTGCCTAACGAAAAATTACTGCTTATTTTATCTGGTGCCGCACCATACAAATGGTGAAAGCAGGACAAAATTTAAAAATATTTTATCCAAACTTTATACACGTCACTTGTTTAGCGCATGGAATAAACACAGTTGCGGAGGAAGTAAGAAAAAAGTTTCCACTAGTTAACAGTTTAATAGCGAGCATCAAGAAGATATTCCTGAAATCACCTGTAAGAATACAATGTTACAGAGATATGCTTCCTGCTACTCCACTACTACTGCAACCCATTTTAACACGTTGGGGAACATGGCTGGAAGTAGCTAATATCTGTGCTAATCATTTTGTAGATTTATAAAAAATAATTAACCTTTTAACGGATGATAGTTGCCAATCTTTATTCGAAGCTAAGCAAGCCTTCCAAAATAACATCCTCTAACAGCAACTGTCATTCATAAAATCAAATTATAGTTTTGTCCAGAAAACTATAACTCAATTAGAATCCTCCAAATTATCATTGTTAGAGAGTACAGTTTTAATAAAAGAATTTAAGTCATTGTGTCAAAACGTTAAAGGTACTATTGGAAAGGAAATTTTTCAAAAATTTAAAGTAAGCATGGAAAAAAATAGTGGTTACCAGGTTCTTTCTGAAGTGGTTCAAGTATACTGGGACATTTTCCGAACTACTTAATTTGGAACCATCTCTTATAGTAAATTTGAAAAATGCCGCAGTTACATCAGTTGATGTCGAAAGAAGTTTTTCTATTTACAAATATATGTATTCAGATAAAAGCCATAAGTTTTTATTAGAATATTTTGATAATCATTTGATAATCTATTGTTACCACAATTCAAAATAATATTTATATGTTAAAATAATTGTATATGTTATGTATTTATAATATTGTAAGTACTTTTGCAAATAAAAAATATTGTAAATATTTTCTAAATAAATATGCATATTTTCATGAAATACTGCATATTTTTGCATAAAATACTGCATATTTAATAATATTAAATATTAATATATTTATTTCTAATATTTCATACTTTGCTATTTGCATTTTTGCATAAGTCTACAAATATGTAATATATTTTCTAGTTTTAAGAGATCGAATTAAGCGACCTCATATGTCACGTAATTCTTTATTTTACACAAAGTTCAAGTTAGTGTTCCTAATGACCAAGATCTTTCAATCGTATTCCCCGAACATTTTTAACAATTCTCCACTATTTTAAAGTCGTTTAATTCCTTTTTTCAACCGAGCACTTTGAAAGAAACCCAACTTTCATATAGTTCCTTCTAGCGGATTAACCAAACATCTCAATCGGACCTACTTTCCGTAAGATCGGATAAAGCGATCTCCAAGTATCAATTCCGCATCAGAGGAAGCAATTCCATCGCGCTCTAAGACAAACCTGGTCCAACATTCGATGTTTGTTCATTTGGGATCGTTCGTCGTGCACTACGTACTTAGATCTTGGGTCTAAGTCAACAACTGTATAGTCTGGGTTCATAATTAGTTTTTAGAGTTTTTAAATATTTATTAAAGAGGAAAAAATAACCTAAGAAACTAAATATAAGTCCTGTCAACTAAATACAAATTAGGAACTAATTACGCTAGAGTAGCCAATTGTCAAAGAAATTAGCAAACAATACGGTACAATAGTCGGCACAGTAAACTAGTGCGAAGCTTCATAATATGTTTTCTGTATTTTTAAAATTTAAATAATATTTTTAAAATTAAAACAATTAATTTGTTTTAAAACGTTGTCATACCAGGTATAAAACAAAAGTACAACGAAGAAATAATTAATGAAAACGGCGAAGCACTAATAGACTTTTGCGCTAGAAATGAAATGAGAATCAACAATACATACTTTCCTCATAAAGACCAACATAAATACACTTTTAACAATAATCGAGGCCAGCGATCAATGATAGATTTTATAATCACAAATCGAGCGATAACTCCGTCACAAGTACTTGATGTCAGAGCACTAACATCTGCTAACCTGGGGACTGATCATAACCTTGTTTTATGCAAGATGCTACTAGAACGTCCGCAACGAAACAGAAAACCCCAATGTTCATCGAAAAACATAATATAGAGTCGCTAGCAACAGAGAGTACAAAACTGCTTTATGAGAACAGGATTACCAGCAAACTAAAAGAGATCGACTTAAAACCCGAATGGGGAGTAGAAGATACTTGGCAAAAAATTAAGAAATGCATCAACGAAGCAGCAGAAGAAGCGATTGGAAAGCGGAAAATTAACACGAGAGCGACAAACCACACCAAACCGTGGTTTTGCCAAGAGGTAAAAGAACTCTCTGAATTAAAACGCAAATGCTACCTGAGATATAAAAGCACGCAATCGGAAGAAGCTCATGCAGAATATGTCCAAATAAGAAACGAAGTAAACGCCAGAATAAAATCAATCAAAAGAGAACATTGGGCCAAATTCACTTGCGACATGGACTACGACCTATATGGTGCCCAAAAGAAAGTATGGAAAATGCTCCGCAACAGGAAAAAACCAGTTAACGAGTTCGTGCAGACCAAAGGAGTACCTATAGAGACATGGCAACAGCATTTTAAAGAGCTATATGATGCTGAAGAAACGCTGAATATAAACGAAGGCGAAACAGATGTGAGTGCTACAATCAATGACGAAGAAGTAGAAGCAAAGATCAAAAAGCTAAAAAACAGAAAATCACCGGGAACGGATGGTATACCCAATGAACTTTTAAAATATGGAGGCCCGGAACTTGCAAGTAAACTGGCACAACTATTTAACAAAATATTAAACAAAACAGAAACACCAGAGGAATGGCATAATAGTATCACAATCCCCATATTTAAAAAAGGACAAAAAACCTGCCCACAAAACTATAGAGGAATAACCCTCTTAAATACAACAATGAAACTTTTCACGGGTATTCTCAAGGACAAATTGGAAAAGCAAATCACTAATGCTGAAGAACAACAAGGTTTTACAAAAGGGCGGTCTATAACAGACGCAGTATTTATAATAAAACAAATAAAAGAAAAAGCTATAGAGTTCGGCATGCCAGCGTATATTTGCTTCATTGATTTGACGAAGGCATTTGACAGAGTTCGCCTGGGAGACATTCTAAATATATTAATAGAAAATGAAACACCGACCAGTATAACAAAGATACTCCATAACCTAAATAACAACAACGTAACCAAAGTTAGAGCAGGAGACGAATTCACTGAAAATATTCCAACACCGGGAGGAATTAGACAAGGCGACAGTTTAAGCCCCTTCTTGTTTAATCTTCTCATGGGCAAAATTATCAACAAAGTAACATCTCTTAATCTCGGATATAGAATGGGCAACAAAAGAATTGGTATGGTGTGTTACGCAGACGATGCAGCAATTATTGCCGAATCAGAAGATGATCTCCAAAGGCAGCTCTTTCAGTTCTTTCAAACAAGCCGACTACTAAATATGAACATCTCTACCAACAAAACTAAATGTATGACAATAGCAAAAGATCCGCTCAGATGTAAGTTAGTGGTTGAGGACAACCCCATAGAACAGGTGATGCAATTCAGATATCTGGGCATAGATATATCAAGCACCCACGACCCAGTAAAGGACCTGAGGAGTCAGATCAACAAAGCATCTGCACTGTCAGGATGTCTGCGGGAGATAGTCTGGTCAAATCCGTATATGCGCACAGATAGTAAAATTAGAATCTATAAGACTTGCATACGACCGATCATGACATATGGCATAGAAGTGCGCGAAGATACCAACAAAACGAAACAGATGCTAAGGGTTGCCGAAATGAAAACCCTAAGAACAATAATGGGGAAAACAAGAAGAGACAGAGTGAGAAATACAAACATTAGAGAGCAGTGCAAAATTCAAGATATTGTAAGATGGGGAAGGCAGCGCAAGAGGATGTGGTACAACCATGTAAGACGAATGGATGAGAATAGACTCCCAAAAATTGCCCTAGAAAACAATCCGCCCGGTTCAAGACCCCCCGGAAGACCACCTAAAAGATGGAGGGATAGTTGGCAATCTACCTCCCAAGAAATTAACCAGAGGCAGCTTCAGAATTAAACAGATCGAAAGATCTACAAAAAGTAGAAGAAGAAGAAGAATTTTAATATTTATTTCTTATTTATGTTTTAAAACAAAGTATCTGATATTAAAATAATTCAATAAAATATTAAGTTTACCCTTAACGCCACTTGTTAACATATTAACAGAGCGTACGTAGTTTACTTTTGATAGACCTGTTTTTAAACACTACTACAATGATCACTAACCAATACATTTGACGAACTAAGAGCTGCAATTAATACTTCTAGATATTTTGCCCCTGGTAATAATTTTATTAGATACGATATTATTTAAAATCTACCCGAGGTTGCTCTCGAATATATAGAATATACAACGATTGGTGGGTATAAAGGAAAATGTATTGAACACTTTACATTTCTTTAATAATAACACCTAACAAAGATAGAAACTTAGCTTCTTCCTATCGTCCTGTATCCTTACTATCATAATATAGCTAAAACATTCGAAAGAACGATAAAAACAAGGCTAAAGGGGTATCTCCAGTACAATACTCTCTTACCTACTATTCAATATGGTTTTAGGAGGGTATATGGCACGTTGGATACAGTAACACATTTAGTTAATGACATTCAAATAACGTTTTATTCTAATAAGTATCTTGCTTGTATATTTCTTAATATAAAAGCAGCTTATGACTCTGTTAACCAAAATATACTTAAACAAAAAATGGTTGACATTGGTTTGAGTGACATGACTGCTCTAAATATATTACAATTATATTTCATTAGATGTATATTCATCAAAGACCTTAGAAATGTATTATTTAAATATATTCTTCCAATATTCATTCACTTTTCTCTAATTCTATCAAATGTATCCAATATGCAGACGATATTTGTATATATTCCGTTCAAGATACTTATGTTGCTTGCATTGGGGCTCTAGAGAACGTTATCACTACTGTAATTGCATGGACAGACGAAATAGGTATGCCCCAAGCAAGCAATCAAATAAATTATTCCCAGTCTGTGAGAAATGTTCACCCCTAAAAATTACGTTCCGTTGTAACAATTCATTGGAGCGAGGTGTGTTATCTCGACTAAAAACAGGAGTCACCCCACCGTCCAATGCTCCAGACCTTTCCTTCCTCCTATAGCACTCTGATGCGCGATAGGGGCACAACTATCAGCCAAATGCTCTTTATTTGGAGGTCCTGGGTAATAAAACACCAACATAGTTTCCTAACCGAATGCAAAACTTAGGACAGCGCATTGTCGCTATACTCCTGTTATCTTAATGTGGTTTATCCGCGAACAAAAATTGATTATTTGGGCCTCAAGTTTCCGCTCTGAGCCCTGGCTCAGTTCGGGGACATGGTGCTCAAGGGGTTGGGCTCTACGTGCTTGGATTTTGGGGTTTCTGTTATTTTTTTTAGGCTGGCGCCGATTTTTGTTGGTATTTTTTTAAAAGATATGACCCTCTCTACAGAAAAGTATTCCATTATGTTTTTTACCCGGCATTGACTACTTTATACCTTTAATAAAAATACATAGAATTGTAATTCCTAAGCATACTGAAACTCATTAAATAAATCACATCTTCCTAAAATCTATACTGGGTAATTTCTGTAACAAAACTCTTATATTTACAGATGAATCTAAGATGAATATTTGATATATAAATAATCACCTGTTTGTAGCATTTATACTGCCGAGCTTTTTGCAATTATAAAAGGTGTTACCTGGTTAACATCCAATAATATACTCGAAGGAGTAATATTAACAGATTCTAAATCTGCACTCATCATCATCATCATCAGTGGCATTACAGCTCGTCATTAGCCACAGCCTTCTTTAGAACAACCTTCTAAATCTACATTAGACTCTATAAAAATACAAAATTTGAAGGAATGAAGTGTCCTATGTTATATTGTTTAAAAACATAATCGCAAATTTAAATATAACATTTATTTGGGTTAGAGGCCATGTAGGTATACCAGTGAATAAAAAAGCTTATACTTTAGCTAAGGAAACAGTGTAGAATGCAATCTTTTGCAATCTTTCTGCAACTTTTGCAATTTTTTTTTATACAGTAAGGAATATATTTATTCCTAAAGAACAATAAGGCTCCGGGTCCAGATGGAATACTTGTAAAAATGTTGAAGGAGGGGAATGAAATTATTCTCGAAGAAATGAAAAAACTTTTCAACGAATGTTTTCACAGAGGAAAAGTCCCAGATGATTGGAATGAAAGTTTGATAATACTTCCCTTCAAAAAGGGAGACAGGGGAGATCTTAAAAACTATAGGCTAATCTCCCTGCTGTCCCAAACGTACAAACTGTTTATGTGAGTAATAACTAACAGGTTAACGTCGAAGCTCGATAGCTATCAACCGGTAGAGCAGGCCGAATTCCGAAAAGGTTACAGTACAGCGGATCATCTTCTTACACTCAGTACTCTAATAAAGAAAGCCAATAAATATTACTTAAACTTATATATTCACATAGTAACAAAAAAAGACCACTATGTTGTTACTAGCTAAGTTTTTGTAACATCCTAACTCGACATTTCTAAAATTTACGGTATGTTAAATGTTTTTTATTAGATAATATATGGTAGCTAATTATAATTTATTCTCTTTCAGCCCTAAAGAAGCCAAATTAATTCTCTTTGGCGAAAACGTTCGGCGAAACAATTGATACACATTAGAGTTTTTCTTGCAGATTTCCCCAATATTTAAGAGTTTACTATTTAACTTATCTGCAAAGATTAAATTTCTTTTCTATATATATATATATATATATATATATATATATATAATATATATATTGTTATGATGTGTTGTTGTTGTATGAGCAATGAGTAAGTATAGGGTTTTTAGCTTGCTCTAATTCACCCCAATAATAATTTAAAAATTTATTTTCAAATGTTTGAAAATTCTCCAAATCATTCTCAACACTGGCAAACCAAGTTGCTGCATTATCACTTAATGTCATTCTAATATAATCTTTAATATTGTTTAATAGTAATTAATATCTTTAATATCATTAATATTATTCACTAATCTTAATTTATGTCTTAAACTATTTATGTAAACTCTAGGATGCAAATTTTTGATATTACCAGAGAATTTAATCCCAGTGTCATTTGTTAAATTTAAGTAAGGTCTCCCTATGTCTCTCATTTGTGAAATATCATCTATTCTTTGTTCCACATTTCTTATTTGATTACTATTTATTTGGATATTATGTTGCATATCGTCTAATTTTTCTTCTGTGTTTCTCCTGTCTTCGTTCATTTTGACTTCTAAGTTACATTTCTGCAACTCTATTTTCTGTTCTATATCTATCATATTATCTTGAATAATCCTATTTACTTCTGTTCTCTCATTTTCTATCCTTTTCTTATAGTCATGCCTTATATTTTTTATTTCATTTGCTACTTTTTTCTCTGCAGCTTCAAGTTTTTTATCTATTTGTTTTTCTATTTGTTTTATAATTTTATTATTATTATCTTCTATTTTCTTCTCTAATTTTTTATAATTCTCTTCCATTTTTTTTTCGAATTCTCTTCCAATTTCTGTTCCATTTTTTTCATGTCTTCTTTGACTTCTTTTGAATTCTCTTCAAATTTCTGTACCATTTTTTTCATGTCTTCTTTGACTTCTTTTGAATTCTCTTCTAATTTCTGTTCCATTTTTTTCATGTCTTCTTTGACTTCTTTTGAATTCTCTTCCAATGTCTTGTTCATCTGCATCATTATTGCCATCAGAGCTGCCATATTGACATTTTCTTCTCCTTCTCGATTCATTTCCACTGTAATCTGATTCATTTCCAAATTCATCTTGTGGAACTTGGACTAAAATCTCCTCTTGTACAGCTTGTGTTTCCATTTCCACATCTTCTTCATTCTTTTTGTTTCTTGCACCTTTTTTTCTTGAGACATATTGAGACTTTACTTGTTCAAATTTAATTAAAAATAAAAGCTATAATTGCAAACTAATTCTTTTAAATAGAGAGAGCCTTGCGTTGGGCGACAAAATTGTTATGATGTGTTGTTGTTGTATGAGCAATGAGTAAATTTTAATGATATATGAAGTACATATAGGGTTTTTATCGCGGTTCTCAAAGAATTAGTTTGTAAGTACTTTTTTAAATTATCTTTATTATAAATATTATGAAACAAACCTATCTATCAAATATAAGCAATATCAATTTAAAACAATCTATCTAAAATTTGAAATTCTTACAATTATTAAATTATTAACAAAATTTGGTACCTTCTTTCACTGAACGCCTAAAGTTTTTCCAAAATTAAAGTTATTATCACCACTCGATATCTTCTTACTAAGCCTTGGTTATCCAACTATGTTAATATGTTCCTTCTTAATTATCTCCACTCACCATATAAATATATATTTAACTCCTTGTAATTTCCATATACTTAATGTACTTTGAAATATACTGGATCTTGTGGTTGTATTATTGAATGCTTATTTCAATGAATTAACTTCAAAACTGTCACTATATTACTGTAGTAATAATTAATCTCCAACTGTATTTAACTTAATAATTCATTTAACTTAATCAATGCCTTCTTCTAGCATTGAATAATCTCTTCATAACCTCATAAATAACTGACTTAATAATCCTTAAATTGTTATAACTAACTCCTCAATAATAATCTTGTAACTGATTTAATATCTTCTAACTAACTCACTTAACTCAATTAATAATCTTCTTGTAACTAAATTCTTGAATTATAACTTTACTAACTGATAACTGAACTGGTAACTGAACTTAACTGAACTGAACTCATAACTGACTGACTAAACTCTAACTCATAACTGACTGACTGACTCCAAATTACATGGCTTTTTATATGTTTTCATTGTTTCCAGAATATTCTAGCAATAAATAATGTTCGAATCCTTCTATTTTTTCTATTTGAAAATTCTGGAATGATTTCCTGTCTGTGATGTATTATGTATACAGTCCCATTGACATTTCTAGAGTTTTCTATCTATAATTTACTTGACTTTAGGCTCTCCAGATCAGAACTACACTATTATATGTAACTTAAACATTTATATGAACTATATTTTTACAATTTTACATCCACAATTATATTCTAAATTAACATTCCAAAAATAAATAACTATTTGACTTTGACACTACAGTGTATGTTTGGTTGCATAGCACATGGCTGAGTAAACATATTAAATATTAAATAAAATAAAATAAAAAAAATTTCTTAAACTTAATTCTTATGCTAAATTCTTAAAAATACCCTCATATAATTATTTTTTTATAATATTATCTAGTATATAACTTACAAATTATGTCTCTAACCACTATTTAAATAAATCTACTAATCAACACTGCATATCTGGTTGTATATATTTCTAAGTTAATTTATTGTATTTCTGTTTTCATAATAATAATATATAATATATATATATATATATATATATATATATATATATATATATATGTATATATATGTATATATATGAATATATATTTTCAAAAAATCTTTATTTTTTTCGACATGATTTATGGATTTAGAAACACAATTACAACATAACTTTGGATTTTGAGCTCATCCATTTCATTCATCTTTTAGTTTTTTTCCTGTCCTATAAAATTAGGAACACGTGACTTGTGTTGTTTTTGAAATGACCGATTCAATTGCATTCCGTACATTCCGTATCTTTTGTACAATTACTACCATGAAAAAGCCCAAATCTATCATTTTCTGCAACGAGAATTGTCGTAGCACCCGTACGTATGCTCTCCTTAATGTATTCCCAATTCAATAAGAATGGATATTTTGATAAGATCCGGTAAGCAATTGTTCCTCGACTATTTCGTAGAAGGCTTCAACGTACTTAAAAGCTTTACCAAGCAAATACACATACACACCGACCTAGCGACCGTACACGCTCACACACTCACACACACCCACCGTCCCGGCAATCTATTCGGCAAGTTTTCCTACAGAAAAATCTCTCCAACTCCATCCATTGGATTCAGTCCGAATGTGAGGCTTACACTCGACTCTCGGCTAGATAAGAAAAATAAACTCGCATGGTTGGCCATGGATAATGCCCAATGGCAGTAAATGTAGATTAAGGAAATGGGAATGAAGTTTCAGGAGCAATTCGATCACTTTTTACGATGCTACGAGATTTGTTTACACTGAATTACTTTTCAATTAGGGAAAGCAATAAAGATAATGGAAATAAATTTTCGTTTTTAAAGAACTTCCACTAAAACAAGAGAGAAAAATGCGGGATTAAAATAGAGTAGACCGTTGGATTTAAATATATTATGCGTCTCTCGAACTAGTCGAACTAATGGCCAAGTTTTCTGTTTGATTTTAAATCTTTTCGGTGCTTGGAAATTGCTTTTAAGTGATTTAGATGAAGTTTTTTTATTAATGTTCAAAAAATATTTTCATATTTATTAACAGCATGAAAGGAATTTTGTAATCCTATTATGATATCTTTAATAATACAGATCCTGTGCTACTTTTTTTATTTTAGAAAATTACTTTAATTATGGTACAGCTGGTTCCTAACAAACTGATACGACTCTTAGTAAGATTTGATCATTTTGAGCAGTGTATTTGATTGGTCTGACATTATATTATATTTATTATGACAGACAAATAATAAAATAAACAAACAAACAACAAACAATTGATTACATATGTTAATTCATAAATTGTAATAATTATTAAGGTCTAAATTTTGATATTATTTTGAATTCCTGCATTTATAAAGAGTATATAAATGATAGTTTTTACATAAAATAGGTTGTTGTTATTATTTTATTATTATTAAGGAATAAAACAAACGACTTAACTCAACAATATATTAAAGCAAGAATTGTAACCAAATTAAAAGATAACTGGGCACTATCAGAGGCAGCAAAACATTTTAACATAAGCAAAACCACAGTTTTTCTATTAATAAAAAATGGAGGGAACAAGAAACTCTCGAAAGAAAGCGAGTGTCTGGAAGACAAAACTATACTCAATTTAGGTATGTAAAAATAAAATTAATATTGTGTAATATCTCTATAGTCGATTTCCATCATATCGATAGCATATTATGTATGCAAATCCCTAAACTGTTGATACGGGTGACTCAATGCAAAAAGAGATATTTGTCAACAAGTTTACAGAAGTATATACAATTTTAAATTGAGTATGACCACCAGGTATAAAGGTGGAAGCAGAATAGAATACAATAGTTTTGAGGGTTACTAATCAATAAATCAAGTTGTCAGTGTCGGAGTAATGGAGATTAACAGATACTAATGAATTTGCAAGAAATATAAGATGTTTATTTTATTAGTTATATATAAAATAATTTGTGGCCGTAATAAGGACCGATTTGCATTTATACGATCAAAGATTGATTACGGATCAATAGTTTACGCTTCTGCCAAGAAAACATTACTTGCTCAGCTCGAAACTATACAGAATACAGGATTAAGAATAGCCACAGGAGCTTTTTGTACCAGCCCAATTAAAAGTCTACAATGTTTAACTGGCGAACCAACTTTGAAATTCAGGAGAACATATCGTATCGTTAGCTTATGCTTCAAATATTCAATCAATAAAGTCACATCCCGCTCTTCATAACACAATTGGGGACCGTTTTAAAGATATTTATATTAAAAAAACTCGAACAGATCCTCCATTCTACGAGAGAATTCGAAGGTTTTTATCCTCTTATAGCATTCAATTTCCAAACTTCTTTAGTAAGCCGACTACGGCTGCATTTCCACCATGGACAATACCCCCTTTACAATGCGATCTAACTCTTACCAAATACAACAAATTTAAAACTCCTCACAAATTAATAAACCAAGAATCACTTAACAAACTCTCCTGTTTTTTTGATGATTATCACATCTATACAGATGCATCCAAATCCACTGATGGTGTAGGATCAGCAATTGTCACTCCAAATACCACATTGCAATTCAAACTATCACCTACTAGCAGTATTCTCTCTGGAGAACTGTACTCGATTCTACAAGCATTAATTCATATAAACAACCACAATATCTCAAAAACCCTGATAATTACTGACTCTCTTAGTGCATTACATTCAATCAGACAGATTGTCTCAAGTTTATTAATAAAATAAACAAACATTCAATACCTGGAAATATCAAAGATGTTTTAGGAGATAATTGTAATCCGAAAAACCTCTTTAATTATCTAAAGGATATTAATATTTTAAACAAATTTTAAATGAGTTTAATTTATATTAATATATAAACAGGTTTTACTTTAGTTACTAATAACACCATATTGTGAAATTAATCTTAACTTAAATATTGTACTACAAACCTACCCACTTAATTGTAATGTACAACTGTACAAATCTGACTGTTTGTAATTTAATTAATTGTAAATTGTATATTATGTCCTCCCGCTAATAACTCCAAGTAGTTGATGCGGTTAATAAAGAAAAAAGGACCGATTTGTAAAAAAATGGATATTATTTTAATCAAATTACATTTCGGATTCACTGCTTTCTTCAGAATCTAAAGAATCTTCAACTCCAATGTTAATTATTACCGGTTCCAGCATTGCATCAGTCATATTGTTGTATATTTATATAGTTCTAATTTATTTGTCTTTATTCTAATTTATTGTCTATATTCTAATTTATTAAAACTCACGATAACTAATTACGAATTTATTAAAGTCTTTATTAATCCTAATTACAAATAATTTATTAACGTTTCGTTACATTTAAATATCGCGGTTCGCGAGCTTCTTATAACTGACTGCCAAATAAAAATCTTTCATTTATATACACAACTGTTGTCATCCAGAGAATTCGGCGGACTTCTTGAATAATCTCGTATTTTGGTGAAGGCGCTCGACTCGTTTTTCAACCTCGAGACGTGGATGACTCACTAAAATTAGTGTCTAGAGATTTCTGGTAAACAACTGGTAGCTAAGCTCAGGTATATTTTGACCTACAAATTACGAGAATCAATAAAAAGAATTAGTCATAAAATATTTACAGTTCTATATGCCATAACATTTAAAATCGTAACATTGCCCCCCTCTTAAAAGATGGTTCCTCCTGGAACCTTGTCGGGACTGGAACTGGAGCGGCATGCTGATATCGGCAACTGGACCCTCTTTTACAACTTCCAGTTGTATAGAAATGACAAGGGACGGTTTTCTCTCCGCACCAGTAACTATGCGGATTGCAACAGACTAACACCTGGACTTCGGTGTCTTTAAAGATTTCCTCCACCATGTTTCGTATAACCCTCCAATCTAATTGGCGGCACTCTAACTTTGGCATGGCTAACTTTTGCACGTCGGACTCTAGTACGTGCTCTCTCAACTGAAGTAAGGCTTCCCATACATCTCGGTAGGTAGGTTGGTCACGGGCAGTGTCTTTTGTTACCAGGTAGAAAAGGTAACGTGATGCATCTTGAAGTTTCAAGGTTTTACCAGGAGCTGGCACTTGTTGGGGTTTAACATCAATTGGGCAGCTTTAAGTCGATTAAAAACGTTTTCTAAATTCTTCAGATGGTCTTCAAATGTCTCCCCCAAGACGATTATGTCGTCTAGATAAACTAAGCATGTTTTCCAAGATAGCCCTCTCAACACATTTTCCATAAGCCTCTCAAATGTCGCAGGAGCGTTACAAAGTCCAAATGGCATAACGTTGAATTGCCATAATCCAGATCCTGTGGTGAAGGCTGTCTTTTCTTTATCTACCGGATCCATTTCTACCTGCCAGTATCCAGACTTCAAATCCAAAGTAGAAAATAGTTTACTTCCGGCCAATGTGTCTAGTGTGTCATCGATCCGAGGCAGAGGATAACTATCTTTCTTGGTAACGTTGTTCAACAAACGGTAATCCACACAGAACCTCGTTGTTCCGTCTTTCTTCTTAACCAGGACCACCGGAGAGACCCATGGGCTCGTAGAAGGTTCTATCACCCCGTCTTTCTTCATTTCCTGAACAATCGTTTCAGCTTCCTCTCTTTTCGCCTGTGGTAATCGTCGAGCTGTTTGACGAATTGGCTTAGCATTACCAGTATCAATTTTATGCTTAACAACGGTAGTTCTTCCCGTCTTTCCTCCTTTCGGTACGAAAATATCACGATACTGACGAAGAAATTCCCTTAATTTTCTTTTCTCAATCTGATTCAGAGACTGTCCAGCAACCGCAACCATTTGATCAAATTTATCGTTGGAATTATCAGACGTTGTCGTCTGACGGATTATGGATGTGACAGGTACACAAGTTCCTACTTTTGTCTCTTTCTTGATGGTCACTGGGTAGTCATTGACATTAATAAGTCTCACAGGAATTTCTTTAGCCGAAGTCACTAATTCTTTTCCAATTATGATTCCACGGCCAACTTCGTCGTCATGATTCCAAGGCTCCATCATAACAGGTGTTCCTTCGTCCACAATTCCCTGTAGCCGCGCTACTATTATCGTTTCACTTCTCGCAGGCACGACTGTATCTTCTTTAACGGCTGCTTGCATAGTGTTGTCATCATGTGGATGGAGAAATACCTCCTCGTTACCAACTTTGATTACCTTATTCTTAAAATCCAATTGGAATCCATGCGTATTCATTACGTCCATTCCTAATATAACATCCTCTTCGATGTCAGCAACTATAACAGTATGGACGAACTTTTCTGCTCCAATTCCTAATTGTACCTGGATTTCTCCATGAATGTTGGCATTTTCACCTGTGGCGGTCCGAAGTCGCAACCTCGTTGGTAACAGTTTCTTTCGGCTGTTTATAACTGTCGGGCGTATAATGCTTCTGGTCGCTCCGGTATCCACCAACAACGTATGCTTTTTACCATTTATTTCTCCATCTACATATACACTATCTTCACGACATTTCAAAGAAGCTATTAGTATAAGAGGGTCTTTGGAAAAGTTCTGGGTCGAAGCTGCCCCCCTAAGGCCGACCCGTTCTAGTTTTCCTGATGGTGAGTTTCTTGATTTGTGTCGTACCTAGGATGCTTACATGCACTTTGTACGTGTCCTATTTCGCCACAATTCCAGCATCTTATGGTCTTCGTTTTCTTGTATGTCATGCTTTTCATCATATTAACGAGCTGGTCAAGTTTATCTTCATCTTCTTCCTCTTTTACAGTCCTAACTTTACTGTAACCGCCAGAGGCCTGCGTAGCTGACTCGTATTCGAGGGCGGCGGATAAGACATCAACCAGCGTCTTGTGACGAGCTAATCGTAGTGTTCTTTGCATCTCATGATCACGAAGACCATCAATAAATGTTTGAACGGCCAACTTTTCCATCATGTCTTCGGGAGCTGTTGGATAAGCATATCGCACTAATCTGGCGATATCTACTTCGTATTCTTGAAGAGCCTCATCTTTCTTTTGTCTTCGATTTTTGAGCTGCGACTGATATACATGTTCCAAGTGTTCGTGGCCATATCGCATATTTAACCTCTTCTTTAGTTGTTCGAAATCATCCGTCTCCTCTACGGCTATGGTCTGGAGCACATCTAAGGCATCTCCTCGAAGAGCTATAGTCAGGTTTACAGCCTTTTCTTTTTCTGACCATCCATTCGCTCTTGCAGCTGATTCGAACTGTTTCATGTAGTTGTTCCATGACGATTTTCCGTCGAAAGTTGGAACTTTGACATGAACATAACCTCCGCTTCCTTCGAATTTCGGCCGTGTTTCCAACTTATATTTCGTCTCGTCTTCTTTTGTCTCTGCTATAATTGGATTGTTTTCTCTCTCTGCGGTCGTTGTTTCCTCCATCTTCCTTTCCATCTCTTTTATCTTCTCTTCGAAGGCCAACATATCGGCAGCAACTTGGTTCTTTAACGAAGACATTTTATCGTCGAGGGCAGACATCTCAGAGGTGACTTTAGAGATGTTAGCAGAAACCTTGCTTTCCAGAGAAGAAATCTCGTTAGAAACTTTGCTTTCTAAAGAAGCGATATCACAGGAAACCTTGGCTACATCACCACAGACTTTGGCTACATCAGAGGAAACTTTCGAAATATCGCCATGAACTCTGTTCTCTAACGATGCGATGTCACCAGAAACTTTATTCTCTAATTTTGAAATTGACGCGATGACAGCATCTTCAAATATATAAGTTTCCGGATCTAAACCCTCTTCCTCCAAAGCATTCTTTAGTCGTTGGACTAACTCAGCCTTTTTTCCGGTAGAAGCTAATTCTCTATCCTCAAGATGCCTTCTTAGATTCGTAACTGTGAGCTCGTAAATCGTAGCCATTGTTCACCAATTTCACTTCTTTTTATTTAAAGTCCCGCTTGTTTATTTAAATACCCTACACCTGACACCAAATGTTGTATATTTATATAGTTCTAATTTATTTGTCTTTATTCTAATTTATTGTCTATATTCTAATTTATTAAAACTCACGATAACTAATTACGAATTTATTAAAGTCTTTATTAATCCTAATTACAAATAATTTATTAACGTTTCGTTACATTTAAATATCGCGGTTCGCGAGCTTCTTATAACTGACTGCCAAATAAAAATCTTTCATTTATATACACAACTGTTGTCATCCAGAGAATTCGGCGGACTTCTTGAATAATCTCGTATTTTGGTGAAGGCGCTCGACTCGTTTTTCAACCTCGAGACGTGGATGACTCACTAGAATTAGTGTCTAGAGATTTCTGGTAAACAACTGGTAGCTAAGCTCAGGTATATTTTGACCTACAAATTACGAGAATCAATAAAAAGAATTAGTCATAAAATATTTACAGTTCTATACGCCATAACATTTAAAATCGTAACAATATTATCCAAATTCCACATTTTATTTTCTTCCTTGTGAGCATGACTAACAGCATTTTTCCAATTTTCTGGAGTTACTTTTAATAAGAAATTTTCTAATAATTGTTGTAAGTCTTCTAATTTAAAAGTTTTGTTGTTGCGTCCGACTTCACCCTTTACTTGAGACCATACATTTTCTATCGGATTAAGATCACAGTGGTATGGGGGTAAACATATAATAATTACATTACGGTTTAATGCCATTTCATCAATTATATATTTTTTATAAACTGTTTTATGTTGCCTTACAATAGGTAATAATTCCTTTTTTGTCGAATTCTACTTGTACTCAATTGCGTGTTTATCCAACCATTCGATTATCTCTCATTTTTTCCATGCCGTTGTTGGCAATTTTTCTGCTAAAGTCTGTTTTTAAACCAGGAGGAGTAATTCAAATTTTCCGCGCCATAATGCTTGTTTGTAATTGGTCTAATCGCAGGCAAGTTTACCCCACTAAATTATGACATATTGACACTAATGACATTTGTGAAATTTTAAAATTCAAAATTTATATCGACGATTTTTTTCATTTTCTGAGTTATTCTTTTGATTTTTTAGATTTTTCGTTTGCATTTATATAAAAAACAGTTCTTTTCAGAACTATTTAGTGACATATTAGTGTTATTAAGATTACAATATGGATTCAATGCCAAGCTCTAGTGTTAATTATTCTTCTCCACCTAAAAAACGCAGAGTAGATTTGGGTCATTTATCTTCAAATGAGAAGCAATGCATTATAAACATGTATAAACAAATCAAAATTGATAATTCTGAATTAAAAATAACAGCTACGGTAGCAAAAATTAAACAGGCAACAGGTTAGTTTTACAGAATACTTATTGTTAAAATCAAGACTTACTAAAGTAATGTGTTAATTTTAGGTGTTGCGAATTCAACTATTTACCGCACAATAAAAGAGTATAAGCAGACTGGAACACTAAGATGTCCTAAAAATATTGGCGGTCGACCTTCCATCCTTGCAACATATGATGAAAAAGTTAAATCATCCGTACGCCAGATAGTACATAGCTTCTTTTTTAAGAATGAAATGCCTACATTAAATAAAATTTTAAGTGCAGTAAACAACCGCCCAGATCTTCCCAATATGTGTCGTTCATTATTATATAAATTCTTGAAGCAAATCAATTTTAAGTAAGTAAATATAGGTTAGTCAAAATTATATAGTAAACATAACGTGCAACCCAAAAATATATTATGTCTGAATTAGGAAATTAATTAGAAGATAAAAAGCTTTAAAAATTACTGAAAATATCGATTTGTTTTCTATTTTCTTTGCTTAAAACTTTAAAACCATTCATTTTGGAGCAAAGTCGTACAAAAATAAAATAAAGATAATTATTTCCTATTATACGAATAGAGGTTAAAAATGTCTTAATTTATTACCCTTGATGCAAAATAGCAATAAATACCATTAATCATTTCCTTCAATCCATTAATCCTAAATGCTTTAATGCTGTTATAAATAAATTAACAAAATATAACAACTTATTTTTTTCTATGTTGTAGACCCTAAATGCAACTTGTCTTATTTGAAAGCTGTATAAATTAGTTAAACATTATTTGTTTTATTAAATAATCTTTTAAATGGTCTCTAAATATTTCTATTTGTAACATTAAAAGGTGCACATGTGGTAAGTTTTTCTAAAAAAAATTCTACAACGTAGTAAGAAATACCTATGTGGTTTTATTTTGTTATAAATAAATTTATTTATTACAACAAAACTAAAGCCTTTTTGGCATTTAGAAGTGCGAAGTTAGGTAGATGTACGTTAGTTAGAAATTTTTTTTTATTTATTGTAATAAAATAAAACATATTTGGAACTTGATAATGCGCTATTTAGCTGGCTCTACTCAAGTTACTTCGGATTAAAAAAAAATGAAGAAAATTGCTCCATTTAAAGCTGAGAAAATGCATTTTTTTTATGTATACCGATTTTGAACTTTGAAATTAAACTTACTTCAACCTATTTTCTTTTTAAATTTTTGGTACTTTTATACCAAATTATCGCTCAATACCGATTGTTTTTGTTGTGTACTGTGTATTTAGTGTAGAATAAAATATATATTACTTGAAAACTACTTTATTTTAATATATATGTACAATACTAAAAACTATTATTCTTAACCTTCTGCTATGCGGTTCTCTCCTTTTCTTTTCTTTTACAATCTGTAAGTAATACAAACTTAAATATGTCTATACATCAACATTTTCTCCCTTAACAACGATATTTTTACAAATTCATTTTTACAATAGGTTTACATATTCTTGAAGTACTACGTAAGGTAGGTGTAACTTTGGTATCAGAAATTGTCTAATAGATTTGTCAAATAAATTTTTATATTTTGTAAACAATTGTTGTAACTCCTTTTCTGCAATTGAGACAGTGTTCACATTATGTAAATTTATATCTAATAAATGTATCCACTCTCTCCCAAGCAATGGGGGGCCTTTACCATCAACTATATATAATTTCAAGGATTTAGTTCTAATCTGGTGCTCAACTGTCACCAAAGCCATACCTAAAACATGTAATTCATTTTTAAAGTAAGTAGTTAACTTTGTATTAGTATTTTGTAATTGTAATTCAGTAAAATTCTCATTAAATACATTCTAAAACCATACCTAAAACATGTAATTCAATTTTAAAGTAAGTAGTTAACTTTGTATTAGTATTTTGTAATTGTAATTCGGTAAAATTCTCATTAAATTCATTTTTGTTAATAATATTTACTACAGCAACTTTTTTTTTTTTTTATAATTATGTTTATTTACAATCTACATCAAAAAAAGAGTATTAAGTAAATGTGATTACAGGTTTTGCGCGTGAAGGGGAGACATCCAATGATGTCTTCTTCAGAACTAAACCAAAGTAGAATAAGGTGAGACATCATTGGATGTCTCCCCTTCACGCGCAAAACTACAGCAACTGAGTAAACAAATTTATCTTTTGTCCTCTTTTCTTACAAAAATTACATACCAATTTTTTTTTACATTGAGTGGCTAAATGAGAAGCATCTCCACAACGATAACATACCTGTTAGTGTCTGAACTAGAATGTAATATTTGTATTTGTGTAATATTATAAAGTTTTAAATATTTTGAGCAATGAAATCTAGATTTATTAGATTGTAAAAAATTTATTGAATTTATTGCTGTCTTCTGTAATGCTAGTAAGAATTCTTGCACTGATTCTCCCTCGGCTTGCTTTCTGGTTTGAAACCTGTAAATTTCAGCAACTTCCAAAGGGACAGGATTGTAAAAATTGTCCATTAGTGTATTAACTTCATTGTATGTTTTGTCACATATTATATCATAGACTTCAGGACACATATAATGTAATAGCAAGTAATAAATAAGATCATTTCATATTTTGATCTATTTCAAACACTTTAAAAGATCCTTCTAGGAGTTTCACCCATCGTGACCATTTTGTAACTGATTCATTAAAAGATTTCACTACAGTTGACCACAGAATATTCCACTGTAAATGTAGAAGTAGAATGAATTTGTAATGTACTGGCAGTTGCAAAAGTAAAAATTTATTAATCCTCGTCGAGAATTGTTGTGTATTGTGTATGTAGTATAGAATGAAATATATATTACATGAAACTACTTTATTTTAATATGTATGTAAGTACAATACCATACAATACAATACATTTATACTGTGACAATACTAAAAACTACGAATCTTAACCTTAATCATATGTATTGTGAACCTTAATCTTCTGCCATCGCCAATGGGCCATCATTGCATTTTTTGCATTGCCCTGTGCCATCAGGCGGTTGGGGTTCTCTTCTTCTTTTATTTTCTCTTATTCTCTTACCATCTGTAATACAAACTTAAATATATGCAACAAACATTATTTTTATTATTATAATATGTAAAGGCCGTATGACACTATGCATTTGCTTGTATCATTTCTTATATCGTTTCTGATATAGAAAGTTATTTATGTTTTCTTGTATCGTTTCTTGCACGTACATTTTTGCCCTGTATGACACTATGCAAGTTGTTTTACCAGAAATTGTATGTGATTTGGCACATGATTGGTCGAAATTTTGACTGGCTACTGATGTTCTAATCTTGGTTATTGTTGGTGGGCACTTTTCTCTGATGTCTGCTTGGTCTAATTGTATATCAAAGTTCTCCTCCAGGCCTCCAGCCGCCAATATGACAGAAGTTTTACGTTTTTGCGGCTTTGCGCACAAATTGGCGCATTTCTTGTACAAGAAAATGCAGCGGACACAAATTCTTGTATCGTTTCTGATATAAAAAACTATACGCTTGTATGACACTATCCATTTTTTTGTTATATCAGAAACGATATAAGAAATGATACAAGAAAATGCATAGTGTCATACGGCCTTTATGAGTGTTTTGAACATACGAAAAACGAAAAAATGTATAGAGAAAGAGAATCGAAAAATAAAGTAATGGTTCAAAAAGTACCATACTAGTGTTTATAGCTTCGTCGCAAATACCGGTTGTATCTCAGGAACTTCTCCTCGCAATTCAACTTTTTTTCTTTTACAAGAAGCGTTTTACCGAGTCTGTTCCAGTATCGTTTTTTTAATATTCTATTTGTTAATAAGCCAAAAAATTGTTTATAACTTTAAAACATTGCTGAGACTGCCTAAATAATATGATTTCAATTCTGTAAAGTGTATTTGATCGGTAGAGTGCATCTTTATATTTAAAAAAAATTGCAAACATCTAAATGGTCTAATGTTCATTCTAAAAGTTTTTAAAAAATTTCAAATTTGGTGGACGGTTTAAATAGATTATAAACATTTTCTAAACCAATTACGAAGGACCTAATTACAACCTAAATGGTTGGAAGACATTTTTAACTATTTGTATATCATAGGAAATTTAATTATCTTTGTTTTATTTATGTACGACTTTTCACCAAAATTAATAGTTTTAAAGTTATGAGCAAAGAAAGTAGAAAAAAATCGACATTTTTAGTAATTTTTAAATATGTTAATGTTTTTATTAATGTTATGGGCATATTTGAGAGGGAGCATAAGTCAATTATTATTGATAAGTTATTACCTAACTTTTTCTGCAAAAATCCGAATGCCACATGCCACCTCTCATATCCAAAAATAGATATTTTTCACAGATCCGCCCTGGTCTAAATGTAACATTTTATTATTTTGTAGGTACTTGAAGAGAAGTCGAACAAGTATTCTCATTGAACGTGATGATGTTATCAGATGGAGACGTAATTACCTAACTTCTATAAAAAGGTACAGAAGTGAAGGTAGGTCCATTTATTACCTTGACGAAACATGGGTAAATGAAGGTCACACCAAAGACAAAGTGTGGGTAGACTGTGCCATAAAAAACCCTAGACAGGCATTCATTGAGGGGCTGTCTACTGGTTTGAAAAACCCATCGGGGAAAGGAAAACGCCTCATAGTTTTACATATTGGATCAGAGTTAGGATTTGTTAATGAAGGGGTTTTACTTTTTGAGGGAAGAAAGACCGAAGATTACCATGAGGAAATGAATGCATCTGTTTTTGAAAATTGGTTTAATAATATCTTGCAAAAATTACCAAAAAACGCCATCATTGTAATGGATAATGCATCATATCACAGCCGAAAAGTAGAAAAAATTCCGACAACATCATCAACAAAGAAATATATGCAAGAATGGTTACAAATAAAAAACATTCCTTTTGATATGGAGATGGTTAGGTCAGAACTTTTACATCTGGTACGTGTGAATAAAGATAAGTATAATATGTATGTAACTGATGAGATGGCTAAAACAAATGGTCAAATTGTACTGCGGCTGCCTCCATATCATTGCGAGTTAAATCCCATTGAGAAAATTTGGGCCCAGGTGAAAAATGAAGTGGCACTTAAAAACACGACATTCAAACTTAAAGAAGTAAAAAATCTGCTTCTACAAGCTCTCGAGAATGTAACCACAACACATTGGCAAAATTGTGTAAATCACATTCTCAAAGTGGAGGAAAAAATGTGTAAATTAGATAACATTATGGATAGTGTAATAGAGCCATTAATAATTCCAATTGGCAATGATGACAGTAACACAAGTTCTTCAGAAGATGAATAAATTCTATCACTTGTATCTTCAAAGTAATTTCCTTTTCTATATGTCTATTTTCATTTCATCTATCTTATTCATTGTCCAAGTGTTACAAGCATACAATGCCAATGGTCATGTGACTTCAACATTATACCATTACACTACTTCCTTCTTTATCAATTATTGTCACTCACCAAATATTTGAATTTGCTATATTCTGTTCTCCTTAGGTCGAATAAAAATAAATATCACAGTTCAGATAATATCATATCGTGTTTATGATCGTCATATGAATCTGAAATTGGTTGTTTGGTACAATGATAATTGGTTTCTAATAAGCATTAGTCAACTAAGAAACCTAAGTTCCCTAACTTTTCTTCCTCCTTTTTAAATGCTGTATGTGTACCTACATAGTTTCCGATTTTCTGCAGTGACTTTCGATAAAGCTTCCTCAACATTCTTTTCACATCAACTAATTTGACTGTATGCAGTTTGTTTCTCGCTACGTCTTGATACAACAGTTTTTTCTTCAATAACGGTTGCTTTTCGCTATGTCACCCTTTACATGTGCTCATACTATCTCTATAGGGTTAGTAATTATATGGGGATAAACGAAGTACAGTTATTCTGCCATTTTTAGCTTTTTCATTGATTACATATTTTTTATACTTTTGTTTGTGTTATTGAACATTAATTCATGAGTTCTTTTTTAACGATCATTTTATCAAATGTGATTTTTTTTTCTTTTAACTAATTAAGTAAATAATGCCTTTATAAAGCCAAAGTTGGTAGTTTTTCAATTAAACAACAATGGTAATTAACATTATCCATTACTATGACAGAATTTTGCGGTATGTTACTAACCGTCTATCATAAAATATTCTTCAAATACATACCTCTATTCTCATGATAATCTTTTGTGGTTCTTGAAGTACATTCTAAAAAACCACCATATACAAAGCCAGTTTCAGATCCAATATGAATAATTATTAGTCTACGTTTTCCAATAGGTGGGTTCAAACCAAAGGAATAACCTTCCATAAAAGTCTATAATTGCAAGAAAATTCAGGTTTTTGTTTACGTTACTAATTAGAATGTTTTGTTGAGAATGCAAAAAGAAAAATACCTGCTAACCACAATAGAATACCTCGGTGACATCATGAGGAACAGCGAAAGATATTAACTACTGCAACTAATCTTGCTTGGAAAAGTGGAAGGAAAACATGGACCAGGAAGGCGAAGGATTTTCTGGCTGAAAAATCTACGTACACGGTTCAACACAACAACCACACAAACATTTTCAAAACAGCAGTTCGCAAAATAGAGATTGCCATGATGGATAAAGTAGTTTTGATTATTATTATATATTGATATTATTTAGTATTAAAATTACTTACAGATTTTGTGCAATAAGTCACAATTTAATACACTTTTATTATTAACTGGATATAACTAAAAACGCAAGCACTAGGTGCGATTAGACTGGTAATTAAATCGAAGATTCAAATTGTTTAACTATTATATATTTTGTTTATATATATATATATATATATATATATATATATATATATATATATATATATATAGATTTTAAAATGCTTTATATGTAACAGACTAAATTTTATAGATAAAATTAACATTAGTAAGTAATTTTCTTGCTTCCCTTTTTAAATCCCCAAACAACTTCAGTTTTTTCTTGTCAAGAGAACTATGTCATCTACATAAATAGTATATGTATTGCTGTTTACATGTGTAATTAATTTTATATTTGGTAAAGAAAGGTTTATTAAATAAACACTTTAAAAGGAGGAAAACTCATAGTCATTTATTTTAAAATTGAATATTAAAAAAATATATTTAGCAATAAAATGAAAAAGAATAGATATATCTAACATTTTACAAGGATTCAATAATATAATCTCAGAATAAACAAATTCTAGTTGAATATAGGTAAGTATAAGAGAAAGACAGAAGATTACTATATAAATTCAAAATATATTTAGTGAAAGTCCAATAATACAGTAGCAGTAGAGAAGTAGATAAAATAAACAATAAATTGGAATCTGGGTAAATAGCATCTAACATAGCAATACCAACAATTCATACCCAATTCATCATCACCAATCATTTAGGGCCCAGTCAAACAACCAAGATGAGATATTACAAAAAAAAAAAGTAAATTCCAATTGCACAAAACCTTAATACATCCAGTATTTACATATAGATCTGAAATCTGGTTACTTTAGAAAGAACAATCTTGACACATATACAAAGGAGAAAAATAAAAAAGGCAGATTGAGAAGATATAATTTTCAACTATACAGGGCATACCAGGATCTATATCCCATTATGACCTAGTGTTAATTTTATGTAACACTTGCAGATGTACTTAGTCAGCTTTACATGAAGTTTCATTTTGACTACAATCACATACATGACAGTGTAAAGCATTCAAAACAAACGTAAGGAAGCCTTCCGTGCAAAGCCATACTGACAGTTGTTTTAAGTTAGTGAATAACTGCAGTCTAAACTAAATATAATTTGGAAAGTATCATAGAGCATAACATTCGATTCAAGTAAATGCTGCAAAACCCCCCTTATTAGAGATTATTTTTACAAGAATACTGTTAAATAGTGCTTTTCTGTTGTAGTCTATAAAAATAGTTAGTTAGTTACTTTGTCTATGTTTGATATAAACAGCTTGGAATAATTGTAAATTTACTTATATGTAACTTTACGCTCTTTCAAGTATGTTTTCAACTTTTCATTAATATAAACATAGTTAACTTTTTGAAATTAATTAATTAATTTATTTATTTGGCTACAAGCAATTGCCTAATTTAAATACAATAGGATAATACAAAAATATAAAATCCTAATTACTCACATACATAGCATAAAATAAAAATTAAAACTAACATAGACAAAAAGGAAACACAAAAAGAAACTAAAACTAGGTCACAATAATTTAAAATCAATCAAAATAATTTACACAGCTAGTGGCATCAAATAATTATATGCAAGATATTAATTGCACTTAAAAAGTAGGTTCTTTGATTTTCAAAGCAATCCAACCTATCTGTATACTTATTCATTTGCAAACCTAGCCAGAACTAGATAGATAAGAATTATATCCATAGTTAGTTCGATGATGTGTAATTAGGTTAATAGCCTGGCTTGCCTAGATGCACATGTAGATTAATTTTTCCTTGTTGTGGACTGAAACTATGGGAGTGCAATAGATTATACAGCTTAGATCTTTGTGCATGCGTCTGACCTGAAGAGTTATGATGTTGGGAGAACTTTCAATGTCAGGGTGATTGATTTGATTAACTGTACGGTGATTCTTAAATGAGATAAATCATGGATCATGGTATTTTGGAAGCCGGAGACAGAATCAATTCTGTCTCCGGCTTCTATACAACATGTAGCTTCTCCTCATAAATTTTAAAGTGTTTGTTTGTCTTAGTGTATTGTATTTTGTATTGTTATGTCCAAATTTTACATTTATGACATTCTACTATGTCGGATAGGCCACAACTGACGAAATGCCCCTGAAGATGATCTATTGATTGAAAGTACTTGGGCAAGATTAAATTAATCACCGTGTTCGATAGTTGCCTTGTATACCCTCAAAATTTAGTATGATATTCAGTATTCTCATTCCCATGCAAAAAAAATTGTTAAATAAAATGTCTCCTACAATTTAGCCATTGTTACACATCATTAACATTTCTATTTACCAACACATCAACATTTTCTACAAAATCATCACCATCATTTTTTTTCCTAAAACCTAGATTGTAAGGTACTGCTGTAGCACATATTATTGCAAGAGATGTATTTAATTTGGATTGTAGACCTTGTTGAAAACAAGGAAATTGTCTTTTTCAGGTTCCAAAATAGCTTTTCTACAATACAATACTTCTTGTTCTTATATGTGCACTATTGTTTCTATTTTATGGATCATTACCTAAATATATATATATATATATATATATATATATATATATATATATATATATATATATATATATATATATATATATAACAACAAACAACTATTGAATGTATTTTACCATGTTTTAAATAATTGTAGCTTTCATCTGATGATGCCAATGAAAATTGGCGAAATATAATGAACTGTTGAACCGAGCGCACTTGGCTTTTAATCTATGGCTGTATACCCAATTAACCTTAACTCCCTTGAGTTGTATTCAGTATATAAGAAAGTTTTTAAATTAAGTTCGACAACGATATCCATAATATCTCGTCTATCAGCAGAAAGAGCTACAATTCATTTAATAAAGCCTGAATAATGAACATAAGTCTATACCTGTAAACTTGAAAAATGGGCAATCCCATAAAAACTGGTTATATTCTTATAAAGTAGCATACAATATTTGTTGTTAAGTTATAGCGCTGAAGAAATATTGTAAAATTCGATTGAATTTTAGATATAATTTTATCACGAATATATCACTTTCGTATACGTTCTTCTACAATGTGATAAATAAACTCTAAAAATTCTTCAACTTCTTCATAACAGTCCAACATTTTTTTATTGTAATTAGAAAAACTAAATAATATATATTGGAAATGAACTAAAAAAAAATATTATTCAAACATAAACAAACAAAGTTAGGTTAGAATCGACGTATGAGGGTGTCCGATACTGATTACTGGATTACCGCAAGGCCGAGATAATCGACAAAAAAAGAAGATGTATTTGGTGACTTTTCTAGTAACTTTCTTGGGTGTGAATCTGGCTTTTTGGTTTACTCCTCCTGGTTTAAAAACAGAGTTTAGTCTTGAATGGTAACTAACATTATCCATGACTATGACAGAATTTTTTGTAATTTTTAGAACATTTGCTCAAAATATTCTTTAAAAACGTCAGCAGTCATTTTCTCGTGGTAATCTTTGGTTGATTTTAAGGCAAAACTTAATAATCCACCATTGACAAAAACCGTATTCGTTTCCAATACGGGTTATTATGAGTCTGCGTCCTTTTCCAATGGGAATATTGTTTATTCCATTAGATACACCTTCGATGAATGCCTAACGGGAACTTTTTACATTTGTATCAACCCATAGATATGGTACAGTATGACCTTCATTTAGCCAAGTCTCGTCCAAATAAAAAAATGTTTTCCTTTCTTCTCGGTACTTTTTAATAGTTCTTAGATAATCTCGTGTTTAACATACAATGTAATATTTTTCAATTAAAATGGATTTTCTTCTATTCTTTTGCCAACGAAATCCAATCTCTCTCAATAGTCCACATAATTTCACGAATATTACTTAAAGGGCGGTGATGTACAGTTGCGGTCACGGAATAGTTTACACCTTACTTTTTATATTGTAATACTGTAAAATTGCAGTGTCGTACGGATTTGATAAATGTCAAAGTCAAAAAATTTCAAAACGTCAATGCTTTCGCGAGTGTTCAACAATAAAATAAAAGTATATTAAACTCTTCCAAAATGGTTAGAATACATTTGAATTATGCGCAAAAAGCAAGAGCAATTGCCAAACTCGAAGAAGGTTGGTCACTAAGGCAAGTTGCTGCTGATTTGAACGTGAGTCATATGTGCATATGGAAGATTAAACAAAGATGGGATAATTTTCACTCTATAGCACGGTTGGGCGGTTCAGGAGGGCAGAAGATTTCCACAGATCAACAGGATGAGATGTTAGTAGATTATTTGAGAGAATCTCCTTTTGCCACAGCTCAAAAGGCAAGAGAAGAGGCAGCGTTTCCAGGCAGTATTCGCACTGCACGTCGAAGAATTAAAGCAAGTGGACTGCTAAATTGTGTAGCTGCACGGAAACCTTTTTTGACTGAGGATCACAAGAGGAGACGAGTTGAATTTTGTAATGAATTTATAAACCGCGATGAGAATTTTTGGTCTAGGGTTGTATTTTCCGATGAAAAAGTATTTCAGTCGTATAATAATGGTCGAATAAGAGTTTATAGGCCGAGAAATCATAGGTATGATGAACAGTATACGCATCATTTAAGAAATAGTGGAGGATTCTCTGTCAACGTATGGGGATGGATAAGTGCCGAAGGCCCGGGCGTTTGTTATCATGTAGAGGAGAAGTTAACAGGATTATATTACAAACATATTATTGAGCACACAATGTTGCCATCGGTGATCCAGAGATTCCCCAACAACGACTTTATCTTCCAACATGACAATTGCCCGGTGCATACGAGTAGAATTGTTCGAGAATGGCTAGAAGAAACTGATGTTAATGTTCTTCCGTGGCCTTCCCGTAGTGCAGACTTTAACCCCGTCGAAAATGTGTGGGCAGAGTTAACAAAGAAACTAAATGAAAGAAACCTTAGACCACGGAATAGAATTGAATTATGGGAAGCAATTGAGCAGGCATGGGAAGAGCTTGTTAACTATAACATGAGGGGATTGGTGCTATCTATGAACAGAAGACTGCAAAATTGTATTGACAAGAATGGGGCTTCCACCAAATATTAATTATTATTTATCATTGTTTATCGTTATTTAATATAAAATAGATTTAAAATAAAATGCATATTAAAAAAAAGACTTCTTTATTTTCGTTATTAAGATCATAATCCATTTTATTCAAAAAACTGTTTTCTATATTTTTCATTTTGTAAAATATTTTGATATTTTAATTTTAATCTACCTATTCTAGCTAGTACACCACTGGCAACGTCATTTTGACGTAAAAGGTGCGTTTAAACGAAGTAAAAATTTAAAAAATGGGCTCCTAGATACGTGAACCTGTAAACTATTCCGTGACCGCAACTGTACAAGTGCATCGTGTACATTTAATATTATATATTTTTCTCTCTTAGACTGAAGGCACCTTTAAAACTACACTTAACCGGGATAAAACCTGTTGTCGACGTCATTTTTAAATGCAAATAACAAAATATAGACACCAAAAACGTAGGTAGGTAAGATATTAACAATGTACATCTACAAACTAAATGGAAGAAGCAAACAATTTCTAATTTATATTATTGGCATAAGCTGTAATGTGGCATAAAAACTACTTAAACTATCATTAGTGAGGCCTTATCAGTGATTTCAGGTAATCGTTCAAAGAAGGTATTTTTTTGTGTCAGGCGATAACTTGTATAGAAAACAATAATCACCTTTAAATTACTGTTTACATTAATTTATTTCGTAAAACATTGAATTCTGTCGTTAATCACCCGTGTATAATTAGCAATAATCGTGTGGCATATATACAGACGTTTTTTATGCACAAAAAAGATATAGTGAGATTAGTGGACACTTATTTTACAGAAGATTTTTTAAAAGATAATGAATTGTTGACGGCATCTTAAAATATTAATTTTTTTATTTATTTCAAAACAAGTATAGGGTGACGCCTATGGTTTTTTGACCTGTTGAGAATTTGCATAATAATGTGCTATCATATGATAGAAAAGGACTATACCAGCATTGATAACAGCTTGTAGTCTTCGATCCACCTGCGTGAAAGGAACTATGAACTTGTCTTCTTCAGGAAGCTCTTTAATACAACCGTTTTATAATGTCCCTTCACACATTCTTGATTGGGTTTGAATCTTGACTGTAGCTGGGCCATGGTAAGGTTTCGATATTGTTATTATGGAGCCACTGGTTTATAATATTTGCAGTATGAACATGACAATTATTTTATTTTTGAAGGATACAATTATTTTCTTGATACAACTGTTCCACGCTTGGAAACATGATGTTTTCCTGAATATTGAGATAAGTCTGTCCAAAACACCTTCTATTAATACGCCATACCATTTTCATTACAATAAATAAAATCTATCTCCATACTTTGGCGCTAAAATGACCAGCTCCTTGATATCTATCAATATATAGAGGATTAAATCTATTATTTATCTATTATAGTCTATACACCCTAATTTTGCCTTTTTAGAAGATGAAAAATTTTCTCATCTGTAAATAATACTCTGTATAAAAAATTTTGATTTTATAGCTAATGGTTAAAAGCAAATATATGTCTTAAGTCCTTAGGTGCTTCCGTTGTGGTGTAAGAGCTTGTTTTGTGCTGCAGTTCGGTACCTAAGACAAGATGCTTTAATTCAGCGCCAAGTTTTTGTCTTTCTTCTTAGAAACTGTGAAATAATTCTTGCAGTTTTTGCAAATTTAAAAGGATTTTTATCTAATCTCTCCAAACGCGTACAATCTTCATAAGCGGTAGATATCGGTGGTCTTCCAGAACCTTGCTTTATTTTGAGAGTTTCTTGTTCTTTCCATCTTTTATTAATGTTAGAAACTGTTGTTCTGCTTACGTTAAAATGATTCATTACGGTAGATAATGACCAATTATCTTCTAATTTCGTTAAAACTCTTGCTTTTATAAAATTAAACAAATATTACCACCATTCTTTGGATTATTTACATCATACTTGGAAAACCGACAGTTTAGAATAAAAGTAAATGGAGAAATATCTAAAATGCATCCCATTAAGGCGGGAATTCCACAGGGCAGCGTCCTGGGACCTTTATTATATATATTATATACTTTTGATCTACCAACTTCACATAACGTAACAATTGGCACATTTGCAGATGACACAGTAGCACTTACAAGTCACAAACACATTAACATAGTTACACAACAACTCCAAGACTATTTGTATGAGCTTGAAAACTGGCTAAAACAATGGAAAAAAAATAAATGAAAACAAGTCAACCCACGTAACTTTCACTTTACGACGAGAAACACCACCACCAATATATATCAACAATGAGGAAATACCCAGGACTAAAACAACCAAATACCTAGGGCTACACCTGGACCAAACCCTGTGTTGGAAAGAACACATCACCAAAAAAAGAAAACAAATACAACTAAGACAAAAAGAAATCAATTGGTTAATTGGAAAAAAACTCCAAACTGTCAATAAATAATAAAATTCTAATTTATAAAACAGTTATCAAACCAATATGGACATATGGCATAGAGCTGTGGGGCTGTAGTAGTAAATCTAATATTGCTATTATGGAAAGATGCCAATCAAGAGCAATTGTTGATGCACCCTGGTACGTAACCAACCAAAGAATCTATGAGGATCTCAATATCTCAACAGTGAAAGAAGTATACCAGCAAAAGAAATTACAATACATTCAAAAAGTGAACACACACTCCAATCCATTAATTTCCGCAATACCTCAACATCGAGTTATCAGAAGACTAAAGCGACGTTGGCCAACAGACCAGTAACATGGACCCGTGATTCTCTCACTGGAGGGGACCACATCACGCCAGAACCAAGGGACAGGACCTAAACTCATCACATTAACTTATAGAATACATTGTTTTATTCTGATTGTTAATTTATTAGTTATAATAAAAAATGTCTTGGTTAGACTAGTTTAGTGTTTAGTTTTTAGCAATGTATATTTATGACTAATTCTACACAACCTATGTTTGTCAGAAAGAAAATAAAGAATTTGAATTTGAATTTGAAGTCTGGCTTACTACAATTTTTGTCGCGACATCGGAATAAATCTCCTTCCACTATCACCTCACATCTCTCACCGTCTCCAGCTTTTAGATATCACGTTTTTCTCCATTAATGACAGCTTTTTTTGAACCTATTCTCTATCCTTCCATTGTTGGATATGGTATCCCCCAGTTCTCTCCATCTTTCCCTATCTTGAGCTGTTCTCTGCCATGTGGGAACTCCTTGTTTCCTGATGTCATCTTTCCACCTCATCTGTGGTCTGCCTCTTGATCTCTTTGCATTGTATGGACGCCACTTTCCGATGGCATTGTTCCATCGTCCGTCTTAGAGACGTTCATTGTTTCCAGCCCATTTCCATTTCAGTTTTGCTGCTTGTTCTATCGCGTCTACTGTCTTTGTTCTAGTTCGGATCCACTGGTTACGTTTTTTATCTTTAAGTGATATACCCAACATTTGTCTTTCCATCGCTCTTTGTGTCTTCCTTATCCTATCCAAATTGGCCTGTGTAAATGTCTATGTCTGTGCTCCGTAGGTGAGCACCAATATTATATGGGAGTTATGTACCTTGCTTCGTAAGTATAGAGGAATTGTTTGATTTTTTAGAACGTAACAATGTTTGCCAAACGCAGTAGTAAGACTGCTTACTACCAAGAATTTAACAAGTACATAAAACAAAAAAATATGAGAAAATCAATATAACATACGTTGCGGAACTTGTTAAAAATGCTTTTAATAGGACTACGTCTGTTAAGAAGGCTGTATGAAGGCTGTGTAAACTAATATTCATACCAGTAGTTAAACCATATTAAGATAATATGTCTTCTCTACCCGATACACATCAAACACCATCGCCAACACCAGTTTCCCTGGATGAACTACCAGGGCCCAGAGGAGTCCAAAATAAATAAAACTAAGGTCAAAAGCAGTACCATTATCAGAAGATTCTTTATCTGAATCAGAATTAGAAAAAGTTTCAGACATTATTCTGAGCGACGATAAGGATAAATCTGTGCAGCTAAAAAATGAAAGCTAATCTCATATATATTTCAGTCAACTATGCCCTCTACCGGTACTACCAGTCAGTAGTTATACAAAAACTAGAAGTAGGCGATTTCAACTCTCGACCATTTTATCATCAACACCATTAAAAAAACAATTAAAATGTAAGGAACAAAAAAGCAAAACAAGGTTGAGGTTGAGAAAGTTAAACGAATAATTAGAAAAATTAGTTCTGGACTCATGCAGACTGCACGGAAGCGGATACTGCTACTCTTTATATTTGCTCAAACTGTAAATGTAACTAAAGAAATATGTATTTTATACTTAAACCTAAGTAAACTTAACCATTAAACCTGTCCATCTGTGAACTATATTTTCCATCCTTGATCGATATTACCAGACTTTTTGTTTTAGAAATATGTATTTTTTAAATATTTGTGAACATTTTTGAAGCACTAATTGGTTAGCTGAATGAACTGAATGTATATATTATGAGTTTCAAATTTGTAAAAACTATAGCAAACATTTTATAACCGTTTTCTTTTAAATAGTTGATATTTCCCCACCTTCCGCTACTTTTGAAATCTTTTTAATGCTCTATAATCGAATATATTCTATTATTTATACAAAATATAGTGTAAATAGTATTTGTAAAAAAGTGTTTTACTTTAAATTTAAAAAGGAATTTTACTAAAATTTTTTATCTGGTTTTATACCTACCCATTTTATGTTTTAAAATTATGTGAAAAGTTTATTTAAGTACCTTTTAAACAGTTTATAAATACATTCTCGTTTCACCACCCTCGCTATTTAAAGTGTAACTCCCACACAGTATATAAGGGAGTAATTGCAACGAGATAAGACATAAATTAAAATTATTTATACATGCACACTCATATTTTTCAAGGATTAACCACCAGCCCGTTCCCAGCGCGTTCCCCACAACACGTAATCTACGTTGGAGTGTTGTCTGGAAACCCTCGACAAAGCAATAGAAATATCGTTGATATAATTGTCTTGAAATGCTCGTTAACTTGCAATTATTGCGGGCATAATCGTCGAAAACCACCCGGGAATTTCCTCGTGAGTACTTCTATGATGTAGTGTCGTGGACAAAAAGTGCGAGGCGGTGTACGGATAATAATTTCAAGTATGCGGTCGCTTTGGAACAAAAGCAGCAATTGCATTTGGAGGTTGCAATGCAAACATTACTAATAACGGTCGTAAATCTGCCAGAGGGCTGACCAGATACCATTTTGTTCTCGCCCGTTATAATGCAGCTCCGACGATATACTATTATAACATGTGACGGCCAAGCCGGTTCAAAGAGATGCTCTCGTGCTGTTGGAATTACACTACACATCACTTGCGGCTTTTAATCTCGTATCGCCGAAATTAATGTGTATTTAACACAAAAATTAATAAGCTGTAGGATTTGTGAAAAAGTCAAGGAAAAAACTGACCCAAATTTCTACTACTGTTTTCTTCTTAACGTTATAATGACAGTGATAATAAGAGATATATTTGATATTAATCTCAACTTTTAAATTCGATACCATTTCCTTTAAAAGTTTTTTTTTTAACAATTACATCAAGTAGACGTAGTATTCAAACCTAAAGTATATGCGCATAAATATGCACGACGTTTGTCGATAACACAGGATAACAATGAAAAAACTTTTTTGACAAAATCGATTTCCATTTCTCTCCGAATATCTTCGTTTCTCACCCTATCAAGTCTAATGAGCTGGCAACATCGTCTCCAGTAATTTATTTCTATGGCTCTAATTTTTGATTGGTTTCTTTGGTTTATTTTCCAGAATTGGCGCCGTACAGCCCAATACTTTCTATTATTATTTTATAAATTCTTCTTTTATTTTCTTTTGTTATTTTTTTATTCCATAATAGTCCGTGTAGCTGTCTGGTAGCTGATCTTGCTTGGCCAATCCTGGAATGTATTTTTTTGCTACTTCCTGCTTTTGATGTTATTAGGACTTCCAAGTATTTAAAATTGTCTGTTGGTTTTATAGTTCCCATTTTGATTTGTAAGCTTTCTGGTTTTTTGTCCTACAACTAAGTACTCAGTTTTTTGTATATTAATTGTGAGGCCCCATTTGGTGTACTCATCTTCCAGTTTTCCAAGCATGTAGCCTACATCACTCTCGTCTTCAGCTAGAATGGAGTCTTCAGATACACGTCGTCAGCGAAGTGTAGTGTGTACAATCTATTATCTCCGATTAGGATGCCCATATTGCAGCACTTTCTTTTCCACAGTGAGAGTGCCTCATTTAGATATTTATATTTTTTAATGTTTGCCGTTATATTTTTGTAGGGCTGTTGTACTGCTTGTATATTTATTTTGCTTATTCCTTGTTTTTTCAATCTTTACTCAATAACTTGCTTTAGAGAGAATATACCGTTCATACAGGATCTGCCTGCACAAAAGCTATTCTGTTCTTCTATATCTGTCATCTCTTTTTTCAATTTTATTTTTTATTATTTTTCCATACAGTCTTGAAAGTGAATTTATGACACTTAGCTCACTATAGTAAAAACAATTCTTTCTACCTTCTTTTTTGTAGATGTTGTTAATATGTGTTTTTGTCCACTCCGGTGGTATTCACAATTTAACATTAAAAATTGCATAGTTATATTTTATTTTGTTTAACGAGTAGAGAAGTCTAATGTTATTTGGTTGGTAGCATTGGGAATGAATTGTATCACACTCTTAGTTTTTCTTCCTATTTATTAATAGCCCTATAGGTGTTTTATTTGAATAAACATAACTTCACTGTTCAGTGTTTTAATGATATACTTCTAAGTATGGCTAGTCGCGGTTTTAAAAGCTGTCGAAAAACATTTAGTTATATATGTGGTGATTTTGTTGGTAAAAAACATCAGAGAAACATTACTAACTTTGTAAAAAAGGTGTATTTTGCATATTTTGATGCAAAAATTGGTGACCAAGACAAAGGTTTGGCTCCTCACCATGTAGATATGTTATGTTTGTGTCAAGGAAGTGGTCAAAGAAAGAAAAAAGCTTTCAGATTTGCAGTGCCTATGGTATGGAGACATCAAAAAATATGGCCGCCAATTGTGAATCACTCCCCGCCTCTTGACGCGTTAGTGTTCTGAGCTGTTGGACGTGAATCCCTGTCCTGGCATTTGGTTTTCACCTCTGGCTGCGTTAAGTAGTTGAGTTACTGTGACCAAATGCCCATCTTGGTAGTTAGTATTCGCCTCTGGTTGCGTTGAGTAACTGAGTTACCGTTGCTAACTACCCATCTTCCTGTCTTTTGATTTCTTTTTCTTTGTTCTCCTGAAGAAGCTACATACAATTGTAGCGAAACGTCGAGATGAACCCACTTTTGGGTCACTCACAAATGACACGGTCCAAACCCGGAAGACGAATAAACTTTAATTCTGACTCTGGCCGTGGAAGCCTACGATTTCAATGTCTTTATTGGTTTTATGGTCTTTGAGTAAGATACCCAGCATCTACCGTTCCATAGCTCTCTGAGTTTTGCTTATTTTCTCCATGTTTTAGTGAATGTCCAGGTTTGAGCTTCATATGTAAATACAGGTAAGATACAGGAACTAAACACTTTGGTTCGCACTCTTTGTGGTATATTTTTATTTTTAAGTACCTATAAGTGTATTTTGAATGCTGCCTATCCCATTTTTACACGTCTGCTTATTTCGGTAGTCTGATTTTCTTTGCTTGCCTTGACACTTTGACCCAGATATGTATATTTATCTACGTGTTATATCTCTATCCCTTGGATGTTTATCATTGTTCGTAAATATTATGCATTAATATTCTGTACCTGGAGTCGATCCGGTTGGTCACTAATGCTTTTTGTATTGCCTACAGTTCTACGCTATCAAAAGCTTTTTTATAATCTATAAAAGCCAGACATAATGGGAGACTGTATTTGTTAATCTTTTAGGATTTGTAAAGTATATAGATGCTCACAGGTGCTCTACCTTTTTCTTAATGCGGCTTGTTCTACTGGTTGATATCCGTTAAATTTAATTGTTAACATGTTTGTTAAGGTTTTGTACAGTTCTGAAAGAAGTAAAATTGGTCGATAATTTTTCAGGTCTGTAGTGGCTCTCTAGTTGTGTATTAGTATTGTTTTAGCAGTATTTCATTGTTCAACGGATATGTTGCTTTTGAATAGACATTTGTTAAATAGTATTTTTAGATATGTGATGGCTTCTTCTCCGCCTTCTTTTAGCATTTCTGCTAGGATTCCATCGCTTCTGACTTGACATTTGTTATCAGTTTTTTCAAGTTCTGCATTAAGGAGTTAGGGGGATCGTTTCTGAAACAATACAGATCGGCGTAGAACTTTTCAGTTGAGTTTGCTTTATCAGATTTATTTTTCTAGTTGTCCTTATTCATTTTTATTGGTTATTATGTCAGTATATTGGTGGTCTAATAAAATGAGTTTATTATTGAATATAATAAGGATGATTGGAGGCTTTTTATAGACTCTTCAAGATTAAAATTAAAGTTGTACTCTTGCACAATGGGAACACTTATACTTCACTTCTTATTGCTTAATTGGTCCAGATGAAAGAAATTTAGAAAAATCTGGACACAATTCTACAGACAATCAACTATTCATCTTACAATTGGATGATCTGTGGAGATTTAAAAGTTACGTGCATGCTATTTGGTCAACAAAACGGATATACAAAGTTTCCTTGTTTTATTTGTAAATGGGACAGTAGAGAAAGAGATATACAACGGTTTACAAAACAATGTTCCATAAGAAATTTTTAATCCCTGGCGAGAAAAACTTTGACAAATCCAAAAAGATACTTCTTTTACCACTACACATCAAGTTAGTTAATAAAACAGTTTTTCAAGGCCCTTTCTATAGATGAAGAATATTTCAAGTACTTGAGTAGAAATTTTCCCCATCTATCATACGGCAAATTGAATCTGAAATCACTGAACACCTTCTTAAATCTATCAGAAGATGTTCTTGTTGAACCAGATATTCGGAAAATAATGTTCGACTTCACCTTTGAGACCAAGATGACTATTTAGGAAAATGAAGCTTGGATTGCATAGTTGTAACCAAGTTTAGGTAATATGAACTACTCCAACTACGAGCTTATAGAAACTAATTTATTAGACTAGTTTAAAGATTTGGGATGTATAATGAGCATCAAAATCCACTTTTTGGATAACCATCTTGACTTTTTTCCTAAAAATCTGGGTAATGTCAGTGAAGACAAAGCGAACGATTCCTACAGGATATCAAGTTGATAGAGAAACGATACCAGGGATGTTGGAATACCAATATGATGGGTAATTACTGTTGTTCACTTCATCGGGAATAGAACAGAGTGTTTCATATAGGACAAAAATCTACTTGGAAAGTTTTACAGAAAAAAGAGAAAGAAAATACAAAAGCATTGACTAATGAAATGATTGTATAGATCTATACTATTACAAGATAAGAAGTAGATAAAAGGTTATATTCTAGTAATGTAATATTTTAATGGGTTTCGGTATTTTGTCTTTTTGAAATTATTATAATATAGAATCAACCAGTGTCATATTGTGGGAAAACTGTGGGTGATACCTAAAATCTGATTTGAGATTCTTTCTTTAGCACTAAAAAATACATAGGATTCACATAAATTTTTAAAAAAATTTTATAAAATTTTTTTATTGGCCTGTGGTATATGTACAGAAAACTCAACCTTCACATTCAACAAAATACACTATGAATTTTAAAGTATATTTATTAAATCAAATAGGCAAAAAAAAAACAATAAATGTACTTTTCCCATTTGAGATTTCCAATTAAAAATTGTTGACAATTTAATGTTTCTTAAAATTTTCTACTCAATAGTTATGTTTTTATGAGAATATAGATATTATATACCTATATATTGTGGCTAAACACCCCGTACGGGGTTACGCCGCTTAAGCTCTCTAGATCTATTTTACGAGGTAGATCAGTCCTCATTTTCTTTATTTAATTTTTCTTGTTATTTTTCTCCACTGTTTCCTATCTCTGGTTTTTTCTCTCCATTGTCGTACGCCCGCCCTGTTGAGATCGTTTGTTACTTCTTGTAGCCATGTAGATCTTGGTCTTCCACGTCTTCGTTTACCAGCTGGTGTCCATTCCAATATTGAGAATATTGTCGTAGATGGTCCTGATCTCCATATATGTCCTAGCCATTTTGCCCTTTGCTGTTTTATTTTACAAACTATATCCTCTTTAATTTCGTTTAGTAGTTCATGATTCGTTCTTTGTCTATATTGGTTTTCATTAATTTTTATTGGTCCTAATATTGCTCTTAGTATTTTCCTTTCTAGTATTCTAAGGTCTTCCTCTTGTTTTTTTGTCATGCTAAGGGTTTCGGCAGCATACATCATAGTCGGTCGAATTATTGTTTTATATATTTTCATTTTCGATTTTTTGCTCAGTAATTTATTTTTTAGAAGCTTTTTATTTGCATAGTATGTCTTATTTGCTGTAATTATCCTTTCTTTAATTTCTGTTTCCCTTTCTCCATTGTTTGCTAATAATATTCCCAAATACTTAAACTTTTCTACTTCTTCAAATATATATTCTCCCAGTCTAACCTTTTTGTTTTCATATTTTTTGTCAAATCTCATTATTTTTGTTTTTTCTTGATTTATTACTAATCCCATTACTTTCCCTTCTGCTACCAATTCTTTTAACATACTTTCCATTTTTTTTCTGTTCTTTGTTATTATCACAATATCGTCGGCATATGCTATTATTTGTCCCTCTCTCGTTCTAAGTGTACCTTTGTTGATTTTTCTGACTATATATTCCAGGGCAAGATTAAACAGAGTTGCAGATAATGAATCTCCTTGACGTACACCTTTATTTATAACAAATTCTTCTGTGTCTCCTTCTTGTGTTTTTACAGTTACTACGGTTTTGCTCATTGTCATTTTTATTAATCGTCTTAATTTGTTGTGTATTCTCATTTCTCTCATAGCTGTAAGTAATTTCGCTCTGTTTATTGAATCAAATGCTTGTTGGAAGTCTATAAAAAGCAGTTCAATTTCTATTTTATATCCATAAGCTTTCTCCATAATTTGCTTTACCGTATGTATGGCATCTGTTGTTGACTTTCCCCTAATAAATCCGCATTGATACTGTCCCATGATATTTGTTGTCGCTTTGGCCAGTCTTCGTTGTATTAAGGTTGACATGATTTTATACGCTGTGTTTAATAATGTCAGTCCTCTATAATTATTACACATTTGTTGGTCTCCTTTTTTATGGATTGTGATAATTTGTCCTTTGTGCCATTCTTCTGGCATCTTTTCTTCGTCCCATATGACTTGTATTAAAAAGATATAGATATTAAATACATAGAAAAACTTCTTTCAGCATCAACTGATGTGATAGAAGTATATTTTAAGTTGGCTAGAAGACATTGATCCACTTTGGTTTCTTTGGCGCAAAAAATATTTGCCACTTGAAAAACCATGGCAAATCCCACATTGTTTGTCAACGGTATTAATTAATTATCGTAAAGAATGTGCTCTAATAATTGTCCTCTTAAGATATTTACAAAAAGAAATATATATTTTCCACTCATGCAACGCTTTTTGAAAGCGCACTTTGCGGTTTTGGTAATTTATTGAGTGTTTCAGGTACAACAGATAATTTGCATTTAGAAAATGGATTTTTTGTTTAAACGATTTCATTTTTAAATACTCAATGAGCAGAAAAAGTTGCTGAAAATTGTTGAAAATTCAAAAATTAATGCACAAAATTAAAAACAGATAATATCGAGATTTTAGTTTTACTTTGTATTTTCATTTTGATGGGAGCTAATGATGACACCAACTTAGATTATCACGGTTTGTGGTCTAAAAAATTCGGCAGATCATCATATATTGCCCGATTAGTCGAAACAGATTCTGAGAAGTGACAAGAGAAAACAAGCAGACAAGTTTTCACCCTGAAGTAAAATGTTTAATTTGCTAAACGATACATTTTTGAAATATTTTCCAACGAAATGTTCGAAAAATATGTGTGAGAGAGATGTCCGTTAAAAGTTTTCAATGAAGCCTGGTATATATGGTGTTCTTATACGAATACTTGCAGATTGTTCAACACGTTAGATTTTGTGGATGGAGGTTTATGTAGGAAAATATGAAGACAGCACAGCAGCATCTCGGGATTTACAGGGAATAGTAAAAAGGTTGCTGTCTCCGATTCAAACCTCTGGACGCAACGTAACGATGGACAGGTATTACACTTCTGTGGAGCTTGCAGAAGATCTCTAGAAAGACTCAGTCTGACTATAGTTGGTATATACCGTTAGTACTTAAGAAAACGGAAGGAAGACGGAAAACGGAAGGGAGGTGTTAATACTTTAGACCAGATGACGAGAAAATATACTTCGAAGCGATCGACACGAAAATGGCTACTCTCAGTTTTTTTCACTTTGTTGGATATTGCAGTAATCAGTGCCTGCTCTCTATTTATTTTCAATTTTCAAAAAAAATTTCGTTCAAAATTGGAACGAAAATAAGATCGTTTTTGTTTGTTTCTGCAAGAATTAGGATTTACTCTAACGCTACCGCTTATTAAAAGAAGAGCTGCAAATTTAAATGGACTTCATCATTTTGTAGTGACCATGACAAATATATTCAAAAGCAAACTTTTCCAAGTTTTACCTTCAACATCATTTCAACACGGAAAGGAACGATGTCATTCATGTTGCAAATTAGCAACATCTATAAGAGAAAAGACCAATAGGTATACAAAATTAACCAAAGTTTGTTCAAAATTTCAGAACTATGTATATGGTAAGCACAGCAAGAAGTCAAATGTTTGTGTATCCTGCGAAAATGCCAATTGAACTAAAGCCGAAGACTGAAGCCGAAGACTGGGTAAATTATAAATTTTTCTCTTTTTAACTATTCCATTAACATCTAGGAAAACTTTTTTATTTGTAAAAGTAAGTTGTCTAAATTACTTTTAAAAAATAAGTACGTTTTTTTATTAATTGATCAAAGCCTGAATTATTTTTTTTGTAAACCTGGTGGTTTTTTGCTTAGGGTAAGTTTAGTTTAGGAAAAATTAAAATAAGTTGAAAAACGTATTCAATTTTATTTGCTTATGGAACACATGACATTACAAACTGTGACCATGTGCTAATCCACATAGTAAAAGTCCAATATCACATTTGTCACATTGCGTACGTTCTACTAAGCAGCACCCTTCTCCGCACCGCCTTCATTTTTTATTAGGAACAGGTATAATGAGATGGTTAACACCATCGTACCTAATGTTGTCAGAGATTCTGTTAAGAGATAAACTATTTCTACTTGTTGTTGGTCTACCAGGTCTAATGGGAAGGTTTTTTAATTTGGTAAGGTAAGTAGTCGCGATTTCACGTCGAAAAATCAAATTAGTTGTCGGTCTTCCTGAACACTTATAAAGTATCCACGCATTTTGCACCGCAGCATCAATTAACCATGTAAGTATAGACCAATACCATTTCTTACTACGAATACTTATACGGTATCTTGTTAAATCCTCATCCATTCTATCAGTGCCTCCCATAAACTTGTTATACATTCCAACAACATGTGGGCGTGGAACTTGAACGACTTTTTTTTCAGAATGTGAATAACGTTTCACTTGTTGAATAGGATGCACACCATATGAAGTTGATGCCATTGTTACGACGGCGTTATCCATCCATCTTGTCAACATAATACCATCTTCTTTGTCAATTTTTGAAACCAAATAACCTCGAGTTTGTTTGGACATAGTTGTTTTATCGACAAGTGGAACATCTTGTGGTATTCTGTTCTCTCTTATTGTTCCTGTGACACCATATCCTTTTTCTTTTAAATACACCATTAAATTGAATCCAGTAAAAAGGTTATCTACATAGATTTGGTAAGGCAGCTTTTGTTGTGGCAAAGTGTCCAACATCGAGACAAGGGAGCGGCTGCCTTTCCAAATGCAAGTTGGTAAAGATCGTTGGAATTGGTACTTTTCCCTTGATAGATCTCAAAATTCACAAGGTAACTAGTCTCGGAGTTAAGGCACCATACTTTATAACCGAATCTTATCGGTTTTCCCCTAATGAATTGTTTACAATTATGGCGGCCGTAATATTTCACCATCGACTCATCATAATTCATATTTTCAGTTGGTTGATAATATTTGAGAAAAGTACTCTGTAATTTTTTGATTACTGGTCTCAATTTCCACATTTTATCATTTAAATCCATTTGCGTATTATCAGCACAGTGCATGAAACGCATTATTTGGATAAACCTGTCGCGACGCATTGCATCCTTCACCATTTTATTGGAAATGTCTGCTCCATTGTCCCAATAAAACCTTTTTCCAGGAAGACAATTGTATCCAGACACAATCAAAATACCCAAAAAACATTTGAGCTCGTCCAAGGTAATCTTCGGATCAGGACAATTCACAAAAAAGCGTATTTTCTGGTTTCGTCTAAAATATGGCCTAGCATTTCGTTATCGAAAAACAACTCAAATAAATCTGTAGGGCTCATATTTTTTAATTGTGAGTTTCTGCTTTGGAAAGTCGATGTTTTACAAATTCAGTGATCCAAGTTCTTTTAGTATACTTTTTTCCCTTTAGTGATTTCAAAAAACTAGTATTAGGTTCTGTATAAAGTGGTGAAATAAGTGGTGTTTGCTCGTCTTCCATCTTATTAAAAACACTAGTCTCTTCTGGTGCATCATCAAAATAATCTAGCTCGACGTCTGCTAATAATTGTAGAGTGACGGGGCAAAGTGATCTAAGTGCCAAAAAACATTTTATTGGGAAAACACAAAAAACCGTTTTTGAATCAAATTTATTGTCGTAAATCGTTTATTTAAAAATAAAAACTGTTAAATTAAGTCATTTTAAATATTAAACATGCTTCAAATATAACACATATTACAAAAAATGAAAATGATAAAGTGCTTAAACTGTCAAAATGTTTAAAAAATATTGTTTATTGTCATCATCGAGAAATTGCAACATTGCAGTAATGTCTTTCTTTTTAGATTCTTTTAAAGGTAAGGAATTTGGAAGAGAAGACAGTGTAGCATTTTTGATGGTAGTGGCAGTAATGCCAGGTTTTAGGACTATACAACTTTCCCACGGTGCTAAATCACTGTAACTTTTCTTGTACATGACGGTCCCAGGGTTGTTCTTTGAAACTCGAATCCAAACAGCTGTAGAAATTCCAAGTTTGGCTGTATTCAGAAACGCGGAAGAGGCTGCATCAAAATCAAAAAACGTTTTCTCGTCACCCATGTTCAGAACTTTGTAAGGACGTGAAGGTCTCGCTGTGACTATCGCCTTCATAACATCCTGCATATTAATTAGCTTGCATTGTCTTGCTCTTTTTTCGATTAAAGCAAAATCCCGATCTGAAGCTGAGAACGAATGACCTGATACAAGAAACTTATGATCAATCGTTTCAAAAACTTCATGGCAGACAAGAAAAATGTACAAGAACAAAAGCATTCTGTTTTTCAACTGACCTGCACAGTTATCACTCCAAACGCACAGATTTTTTTTGTATGTATTGAGTAGTCCACAGTTTAGTGTTTGTAAAAGGCAAGATGCCATTTGGTTGCCTCCTCTTCCTGATTGCCCCTCATGCCAAATACACATCAATCCATCATCTGTATCAGCCACGTGAATACCAAAGTTGTAACCAGATATTTGGCGGGAATAGTACATACTACTGTGAGTTAGTTTGGGTAACGAAAAAACTTTCTGCAAATCCATTGTTATGGTGCACGTGTCACTTACTGGCAAGGTGCTTCGTATAAAGTCGCTTTTTATAGATGCGAAAACAGCTTCTACTTGGCGGTGATGTAACTCAAGTTTTGTTGTCCCTGTTTTCTTGGTTGCTGGGTCAGAACTTTTGGTTGATATGCTCAGTTGATCGCATGTTTTGCAAGTATCCACTCGTGGTCGACGGAAGGATAGGTTCGGAAAATCCTTCAAAAAAACACTTCGGTAAAACTTGTGTGAAATATGAGTACAAGGATTCTTTTCTTGAAATGCCCTGAAAAGCCTATGCACATTCAGATCAGAGCTCAAATACTCTTTGTCCGACTTAAGTCGGTTGTAATGACTGACATCTCTAGGGAAGCTATTAATATGTTGTTTCACTAAACGACGATCATGGACAGTGAATTTAAACATTTTTGCACCACCTCGCTTGTCTGTGTAAATGTAATCCCCACTTTTTTCTTCTTGACAATGGTTGTAATCCTTTGGGGAGTAACAGCAAAAATCTTCATGAATGTCTGTTTACAAACTTTTTGTAAACCTCCCTTACCATCAGGAACAGTGTAACTCATAGTGCATTGGCGTCGGCTCTCTGAATCATCATCGTAAGTACCATGACGACGTCGTGTCACCGGAAGTATCTGAATCAGTCCCATAAGATAACTACCCTGTGCATTTAAATCCAGTGAATAGTAGGACTCATGGAGTTGCATCTTCTCTATTCCAGTCAGTTCCTTACAATAGCTGTTCTTACATTTGCATTCAACCTGAAAACAAAAAAAGCAAAATATAAGGTTACATTGCAAATATTGGTTTTTGTTGCTAACGTCATTATTGCACACATACTCGAAAATAAAAATTAATACTAACCTCGTTTTTAGGTTTACGTCTTGCCGGAACTAGTTTTTTAAATTTATCGGTAGTGTACGAATTTCCACTAACTCGTGCCTCACTCTGTATTTTTCTCTTACGTTTTTTGTTTTTAACTGTTTCATCACGACAAAATGCTTGTTCATTCATTATTTCATGCAAAATAGGAATTTTAACCTTAAAACGACACGTTCCCGAACGTTTATAAGCAACTACTGACATGGAACAATACTAATAAAGAAGCATGGCACTTAGAACAGTTTGGCCGGACACGTCCGAAGGACATACCGCTAGCTTGATCATGCAGTCAATTTTTAAATTAGGTAACAGTAGAATAGGGACTTAAATCACAGTGGGGCTATTGGCGATGGCACATAGAACACTTTGAGTGGAAAAAGTGATTTTTTGATTTTTTGGCACTTAGATCACTTTGCCCCGTCACTCTACAATTGTCTTCGGGACAGTTATCCACAAATCCACCATTATTCTCGTCAGCCGAATCTTCATCGGCCAAAACATTTGGATCAGGTGGACTTCAGCAGTCTGATTCAGTCTCATGTAAATTTTTTGTTAATGAGCAAGGTTGCCTGCAATATTTTTTGTTAAAAGCTACTTCCTTAACTACATCAATAAATATTTAAAGTGCCGGAAAGTCTTAATAGTAAACTAATAAAACTACTTATTCAAATCATGGTTCCATAATTTGCACATTCGTTATTACGCATGAATTAACAGCAACTATACTATTCTTTCGCTCCAAACTGTGGAATGTAACACTGTAACAAATTGAATGCACTGACATCTAGTAACGAAAAGCTAAACTAGACTGCGAATATAATTTCATGTAATGATGGCGTGTTTTCATAACCAAGTGGTCGCACAAGACTTTGATGGGTTAATATAAATGTGGATATTATTGCCCCTTCTTGGTCCTCGCTGGTTCTAATAAAAGGTTGGTCCTGCAAGAGTTAAAAAAACTCCTCGTATCAATGGATTGGATTTGTTGGAATATAGTGTCAGTAAAACTATCGTTGAATTCATCGTTCGAAGTGGCAAAGTTGTTAATGCCTAAGTGACAAGCTGAAAGTTTTGAAGAGGGTCGAAATTTTTAGCTTCTGCAGTGTTTGGTTGGATAAAGATAAATGGATTTTCTGATCTTTGACTTCATTTTTCGGTCATGAGGCTCGGTTAGTTTTGTCGCGTGAATTTGATGTTGTTGCTCTCGGTCTTAGATGAATTAAGCGGAACTAAGCGTTGTCGGTGTCTCTTTAAAAGTTTTAAGCGGTTTGGAGTTTCTCTTCTTGCGCCAGAGTATAGTTTGTTTTTTTTTTAACAAAATATCCTGTAAATTTTGGCAACTAAGTCTACAATGGTCATCGTTAACTTTTCTTTGTTAATAACAATATTGCATCTATTGTATTATAAAACGTTTTAATTTTTTGATATAAAAACTTAAATTTTACAAATTTGGGAACTACACAAACGATACGCAATATTATATGGAAGTGTGCAGCATCAACATTGTCAATTGGTTGTTTTTATAGCTAAGAAAGAGTAGACGCGCCACTGTTTTATAGATTTGACAATATTTCACTTCTGTAAGCATAAATTACCACAACGCTACCCTGACCACTGCCCATAAATTTGAAAATCGCTTAATGTGTTTTCAGTTTTGTTAAATGGGCTTTCCAACTCTATGTATGTGTCCGTAGTTGTACCATAAAGATGGAAACGGACTTTATTTCGGATAAGTTACTGTTATGTGCGGTGGACATTGTGGTTGAATTTTAAGAGGATTTTCGTTTAGCATATATCTTCTTCAGTTACGGGAAATGTTTTAGTATTTTAAGGATAAACTTATGCAAGAAAAAAGATAACATAGAAACTGAGGTCATTGGTGCATTGAACCGAGAGAGAAATAAAAAGAATCGGTAGTTCTTGTAGAAATGCGCTCACGTAAGAGTGTTAAAAAGTAAAAATTCTAGGCAAAATGTTATTGGAGGATCAATCTTGTTATCGTAAAGAATATACACTGTAGACCCTACGTTCCCATCGTTCAGTTTAGATCCATGTGTATAAATTATAGTGCTGAAAACACCAAAAATTATAACCGATGAACAAACCAGAATAACCACAGTAGAAGTAAAGAAAGCACAAACAAATTAAAGAACACAAAAGCTGCAGGCATAGACGGAATATCAAATAAAGTATTAAAATGTTGCGCAACAATGATGATAGATCAATACTCATCAAACAATATTGCAATACAACAAAGTACACAAAGAATAAGAAATGAGCATACCACTTACAGGAAAAGTTTAAAGGAATCATCCTATTATACACATCACTAAAACTAACCACAACAATTTTAACTAAAGTAATAAACAAGAGAATATCACTTGAGAATGAACAACGCGGCTTACGAAGTGGAAGATCATGTACAGACACAGCATTTGTTACAAGACCAATTAGAGAAAGGCACCAGAATAGAATCGACAGGCGTTTTTTTGCTTCATTAATGTAAAGGCCTTTGACAGAATACGGCTAAAGGACAATATTCGTCTATACTGCATTTTAAACCTTATAGTTTTAATGTTGTTGTATATTGAAAGCGAGTTTGTCATATTTCACCCATTCTGTGGACTGTCATAAGTAAATCCTTTTTTTGTATTCCACGGCAGTTAACAGCAATAGTTCTTTATAAGTACCTGCCTAATACTTTTATTTGCTTTTTCGTGGATAAACTCAAGTAAAGTGCAGGTCCAGATAAATTGATTATTATTAAATATATGCACTAATTCTGATTTTTTGTTTCAGATATTCTACAAAAAAAACTAGAAAAAACACAAAAAATGGCTTCAACCACCTTAAAAATTAAAAAACTTCTAACAAAAAACCAGCCAAAGCCACGAAAAAATTAACAAAAAACCTTAAAAAAACCCAGACAAGTAGGGCCCAACCCCTTGAGCACCAAGTCTCCGAACTGAGCCTAGCACAGAGCTGAGGCTTAAGGTCCAAGTAAGCAATTGTAGTTCGCGGATAAGTCACATAAGGATAACAGGAATATAGCGAAATACACTTTCCTGAATTTCTTTCGGCTCGGAAACCGTATTGGAGTTCTATTTCTCAGGACTTCCACATAAAGAGCATTTGGATGATAGTTGTGCCCTTATCGCTTATCAGAATGCTATGGGGGGGAAGGGGATGGTCTGGAGCATTGGAGCGCGGTGGAGTGACTTCTGTTTTAACTTTATCAAAGAAAACGAGGAATATAAACTTTAAATAGTTATACAGTCTAAAAGCTTATGATTGGCTGGTCCCACCTCTTCGACGTAATCTCATTTATAATGGAGTAGATAGGTCACTACTAGTTTCGTTATTTCGACTGATATTTTTGTTTATGGTTGACGCATTATTTGATAACCCCATCACGATAAATTTTGGCATTATTGTTAGACTAAAAGAAAAGAACTACACAACATACCTAATTTATTCTGTTTCAACGTTATTTTTTGTAGTTCACTTCAGTGTTTTTGAATATTTTTTGGAAATTACTGACTAGTTATATTATAAACGATTTATTATCTTTTAAATGTATTAGAAAGTTAGGATTACAAAACATTTTGTTGTTAGATGATTTTTTTTAACAAAAGTTCATTGTTGACTCTTGATTTTTAAAATTTGTGTAGAATTTATATTAAGTTAATTTATGTAAATTCTTATTAATTCAAGAAAAAACCTATTTAAAATATAAATTGTAAAGTTGGGACAGTTTAGTTTTGGGCAATTTCTAGAACCTTGATGTGTATTAACTCTCTAACAATTAGAGATTTTTGTGCAGTGTAACATTTGTTAAAAAACTTAAGTATTTACTATATCAGAAAAAGTAAAGAAATAGTTTTGGATGGCATCCAATAAATACAAGTTTAGTATATTGCTCGCCAAATTTTAGAGGCCGAGATTCTCTTAAAACTTTACTACCACCTTTTTAAAATATACTGCCGATTTATGTTGCTGTATAACAAATATAACTTAAAATTTTGAAAAGGTCAACACTATAAACTTTAATGCCTTTCAAAATCTTACATGAATTCCAATACTTTAGACTTTACAATGCAGTCAATTCTATAGCTTTTAGAATAGTTTTAACAAAAATTTTCCAAGTGCATATAACAATAGTAAATCAAGAACATAAAACAGTTACTGATAAAGTATAAATTTCTGTACGCTATTAAACATTTTGTTGAAAAATAAGATTGTATTATGCTAGCACAAATGTACAAAAAATAGAAATATTCTTAGATAAATGAGTATCACCTTTTAGTTTTCTAGAATGTACACCCTCTGTACGAGATGGCACATTACCGTTTTACTAAAGAATCCTGCTGTATACCCATTATCGAGCAAAAAGACAAAAGAGGGAATCTAATCCTTATTAAAAGGAGACCAAAAAAGTGGCCTCTGATGGCGGACATACCGGAAATGCGAATGCGCCAAATTTAAATTTTCCGACACTTATTAACAGTAGGTATATAATAATTTGTCGAAAGAAAATGTAAAAAAGTATTTTTGAAGTGTGTATATTTTAGGCAATTCCTAGCTGAGCGCTTTCGGCTTTACAAAGCCATCATCAGAGCTATGGTCAATTTTTTAAATACCACTACAAAGGAGAGATCTCATTTCCTTATATTTCAAAATTATGATTTTTGTTGAAATTCTTAAAACATATAAAAAACATATAAAAAGCCGACACTGGACTTCACAAACACGTTAAAAAAAAATTGAAAAAATTTTTTTGTCATGGTACGGGTGTAAGAACCCGACCATTGTTTGATCTGAGGAGGTAGACAGAATAGGTGAAGTCCAGTGTCGGCTTTTTATATGTTTTTTTATATGTTTTAAGAATTTCAACAAAAATCATAATTTTGAAATATAAGGAAATGAGATCTCTCCTTTGTAGTGGTATTTAAAAAATTGACCATAGCTCTGATGATGGCTTTGTAAAGCCGAAAGCGCTCAGCTAGGAATTGCCTAAAATATACACACTTCAAAAATACTTTTTTACATTTTCTTTCGACTTGTCATAAGTGTGTACAAAAAAATATCAGTCTTTTGATTATATAATATTTTTCAGAATGTGTCTTAGACGATAAAGTTTTAATTAATTATTAACGGTAATAGTCTAAAATGCGACACAATTGTTAAAAAACTTCAATATAAATAAGATTTCATGTGACATTTGGGACAAACAATAACATAACCCAACTAAATTTGATGTCAAACAAGGAGAGAGACTCTCTTTCCTTGTTTAATGTGGCCTCTAAAGATCGCACTTCCTGTCTAACAATAGTTTTGCCCACACTACCTTTACATTCCCTCTTTTGTCTTTTTGCTCGATGATACCCATACTAGCTCTGATGTATCGGACTTTTCAACCAATACACCATTCATAATGTACCTATCTGGTAATTTTTCCATTATATCAAGACGTATCGGCGTCAGCGACTTATTTTTCTCTTATTCTTCTTCTTTCTTGTATGTAGTCTTTAAAGCCTGTTTTTTCTTCAATATTAGCCTAATATATATATACATTTATAACGTCTTACGACGTTGTCCGACTCCCAACCGCCACTGTATTCGGTCTTGAGTTAGGTCTTCGTCCAGATTTCGAGCGCTAATCGCTTTCCTAACTCCCAGGTTCCAGCTCTGTGGTGGTCTTCCTCGTTTCCTCTTCTCTGGGGGTTGCCACATCATCGTTTTTTTAGGCAATCTTTCGTCCCCCATTCGGCTCACATGTCCATACCATATGAGCTGTTTTCTCTCAATATCCTCAACTATAGTGCCCTCTATACCCATTTGTTGTTTTATCACTTCATTCCGTATTCTGTCGGCTCTTGATATTCTCATCGATCTTCTGATGGCATCCATTTCCGTGGCTTCGACCTTTTTCTTATATTTCTCGGTTATTCTCCATGTCTCAGCTCCATAAAGTAGGCTAGTTTTAACCATTGTCTCATAGATGTTCCATTTTCTTTTCTTTGATATTTCTTTACTCCATAGAACTCCGTTCAAACATGCTATAGCTCTTCGTGCTTGTACAATTCGATGTTCTATTTCTCGTTCGTCTTTTCCACTACGGTCGAAGATGACGCCCAGGTATTTATATTCGTCACATGGATTTACTTTTTGATTGTCATCGATATCGAGTTGTTCTGCTTCAGCTCCAATTGAGAGGTATTTTGTCTTTTCTAAATTGATATTTAATCCCCATTTCTGGTATTCTTCAATTAGTTTTCTAAGCATGTATTCCATGTCGTCTTTGTCATTTGAGATCACCACCTGATCATCTGCAAACTGTAAAGTATATATGTAATCCTGATCGTTCAATTGTATACCCATTCCTTTGACTTTCCTTTTCCATTGTTTCAGAGCTGCAGAGATATAAATCTTAAACAGAGTCGGAGAGATACAACATCCTTGTCTGAGACCCTTAGTAACTGCAAATTTTTCAGCTAAGAGATTTCCGAATTTCATTTGGGAGTTTGAACCATAATATAGATCTTTGAGAGCACTAACCAATGTTTGATGTATATTTGATGTGCCCAGGACTTCCCATAGTTTATTTAGCGGGACTGTGTCATATGCCTTCTCAAGATCTACAAAAGTCATATGTAACTCTCTATTTGTCACAACTTTCTTTTCTATAATTTGTTTAAGACAGAAGATGTTATCTGTACATGAACGACCTGCTCTAAATCCTCCTTGTTCTTCGTCTTCAGACGATTGATAATCTTCCTCTATCAGGTCCCGTAGTATTCGACCGTATAGTCGACTCATTGAACTTGTGACCGATATCCCTCTATAGTTTTTACAATTTCTCCTGTCACCTTTTTTATATATTGGGGTCATATATGCTGTTTTCCATTCATCTGGTGTTGGATGTCCATTAATATATTCGTTAAATATCACCGTGATCATTCTGTGTAATTTCTCTGAGCCATTCTTTATTAATTCCGTAGTTACTCCCTCTGGTCCACTTGCTTTCCCATTCTTCATCCCTGCTATAGCTTTTTGAACTGTGTTGATATCTATGGTAATATGCTCTCCCAGAATTTCGATTCTTGATGAATTCATATCTTCTTTAAATTCGTCTCTGTTCTCATTTAATAGATGTTTGTAATAATGTGTCCAATCCTCGGGATTTATGGGATTTAGAATCACTTTCTCGTTAGTCGGCTTCTTAACAGAGTTTATAAACTTCCACGCCTCAGTGCATTGTCGTCCTCCAATATAAGATCTTATATTAGCCTAATAAAATGGTTTAAATTATCGCACCATCTTTTTCTTGGTGTGCCAATACTTCTTCGTTCATTTGGTGACTTATCTCGTGATATTTGTACTATCCTTTCCTCTGCCATTCTACTAATGTGTTCGTTCCACTCCTGTTTCCGTTTTTTCACCAATTCATTTATGTCTTCTATATTGCATGCTCGTCTTATGTTTTCGCTTCTCTCCCTATCCAACAGACTGTTCCCTGATATTTGTCGAAGTATTTTTATCTCTGTTGTTTCTAGTAGTCGTCTCGTTTTAGATGTGTCAGGTCTTGTCTCCGCCGTGTATGTTAATATAGGTCTAATTGCTGCTTTATAGATTCTTGTTTTTGTGTCTGCCGCTTCATTTGCTTTTAAACTTTGTTGTCTTACTTCTTCTTCAACATAGAGTATAAGCCTTGCTTCCTGCTTTATTATTTTTCCATCAATTTTGATTTTACATCGTAGTGGGTATTTAGATGTTAATATTCTTCTTCTTGTGCCGTCTTCTAACGAAGGTTGGCGATCACTTCTTTAAACGCTTCTCGATCTTTTGCAACGTGAAATATCTGTTCAACACTGAGGTTAGTCCAATCTCTGATATTCCTCAGCCAAGATTTCTTCTTTCTTCCCAAGCCTTTTCTTCCCTCTACTCTACCTTGCATGATGACTTGTAGCAGAGAGTATTTATCGTTTCGGAGTATGTGGCCCAGATACGATGTTTTTCTTATTTTAATTGTGTTCATAAGCTTTCTGCCATGTCCAACTCGTCTTAACACTTCCTCATTTGAGACTTTTGCAGTCCAAGGAATCTTCAAAATATGCCTATATAGCCACATTTCGAATGCCTCCAATTTTTTTATAGATTGGGCTTTCAGAGTCCAAGCTTCTACCCCATATAGTACTTGCAACTAAACATAACATTCGAAGAACCTCAATCTGATGGCCGTATTCACTTTTCTTATTTGTAAACATTGACTTGTTGACTTGTATAATTAAAATGAGTTCCTACAAAATAATCTAATACGTAGAAAATTAACATCTTTACTGTCACTTTGTATAATCTCTACGATAGAATCAATTATTTTTCAATTTTAAATTTTTACTCATAGATCGTATTGGGGCATTATTTTCGATAAATAATAAATTAAATTGATTAAAAGGTCAAACCTCTTGTATGTGTTAGTTTTTTTTGATTGTAAATGATTAAAATTTTAGGTCAAATAATAATACATTGCATCAACTGTACTAAATAAAAATAAATCTAAAAAAGTTTAAAATGAAGGTTGGCGTTGACCGTTTGACGTTTCTCGATATTTTATACCTATTGTCATTACTGTCATTATCAATTGTTATTTATGTTTACAAGAATACATATTTCTTCTGTCATATCTACGTTAAGTACATTGTGTTAGTTTTGGTAGAGCTTTTGTTACTTTCGTTCAAAATGCCACATCAGTTTTCGACCACAGAATATGCAGACATAATATTTGTTTATGGATTCTGTAATGGGAATAGTAGGGCTGCTAGTAGAGAATATCGCAGGAGATTTCCTAATCGTCGAACTCCCATTCATCCAATATTTGGGTCAGTTTTTAATTATTTGCGAGAAAATGGCACTTTCCCTAGTGGAACAACAAAGCGACATGTAGATGAAGTGCAGAAAGATGACATTATGGACGCCGTTACTATGAACTCTACAATAAGCACGAGACAAGTAAGTCGAGAACTCAATGTTACTCAATCAAAAGTAAGTAGAGTCTTACAAAAAAATAATCCATACCCATATTACATTTAAATGGTTCAGCGACTACATGCTGGAGATGAGATCGATAGGTTGGAATTTTGTAGATGGATTAACAATAATCGACCAACGCTATACACGACACTATTTACAGATGAAGCCCAATTTACGACAGACGGGATAAATAATTCACGAAATTCACATGTGTGGGCAGAAGAAAATCCCCATGCTATTCGAGAATGTCGTTCTCAGTTAAGGTTTTCGGTTAACGTGTGGATTGATGTTATAAATAACCAATTAGTAGGTCCTCTCTTTTTTGATGGTCCTTTAACAGGGCAGGTCTATTTGAACTTTCTACAAAATATTTTGCCGAATTTGGCTTGCCAACGCGAACGTTGCTATCCAAGGGATGTATTTTCAGCCCCACACTTTTTACTGGCAGTGAGACATCTCAATAATGTTTATGGCAACAGGTGGATAGGACGTGCAGGTCCTATTTCGTGGACTTCAAAATCCCCTGATTTCAATCCCGTTGGTTACCATATTTGGGGACGATTGAAGCAACTAGTTTACGCAGTGAATATTAATAACCGACAACAATTAATTGATAGAATTATACATTGTTGTAATACTATTAGGAACGATCCCCAGTGTATCCGTAATTCAATACGTCAATTAACAATTCGACAACAAAAATGTGTACAGGCTGCAGGGTTCCATTTCGAAAATCTATTTTGAATTATTTTTATTTTGTTACCATTATTGTATCTTTTCCAGTTCTAATTTATGGGTTTATCATAACTATGTACATATTTTTAGTTTTTTTTTAAATTGTTCTTCGTTATTGTTAGTAGTTACTGGATAATGGTTGTTCTATTTTTGGTAAGATTTGATCGTTCACTAAAAATTTAATAAAAGTGCGACAACATTGTCGCATATGTCGTTTTTATTGGCTATTTATGTAGTTTGAAAATCCGTTATTGCGTTTTTAAAAAAATATATACAGGGTGTAATATTTAATACGAATCTCTAAATTAATTTTTCCAAAGCCAGTCCTGGAATTTTTTAGTTTAGCTAATACCTGTCGAATGCTTGATAGTAGTGTATTGTACCATGAAAAAATTAAAAAAATCAAATAAGCCGTATAAACACTACAGTAAAATTAAATAAATGGTCAATTACACAAATCACCCTGTTAATTAATAAAGAAGAGGAGTTGACATTTTTTAGTGGCCACATGATATGTTTCCTGAGTGACTCTACATATGGTATAAGTATGTAAAGTTCCTCATGACTCACCCTGTATATCTAGCGTTCATTGTGCTAAATATAAGAGGAAGAGTTTTTCAATATTTCATTTTCCGAATTATATTTTCATTTATTTTCAACTTATATTTACTTATCATTTCTTGCATACAATCTAAAATTCCCTTAGAGACATTTCGAGCTGCTACCAAGGAACGAATTATTTGCCCTACTTACGAAATGCTCAAGCTCATGCAAGTCTGGTGGTGCAAAAAGTACAGCAAACTCAAATTAGCGAACGCTTGTGTCGGTCGGAATTATTTAATCAGAATATTTAATATCGAACCTGATCTAGAACGTGGAATACAAAGTAGCTGTTTTATGGCCAAAACATCATTACCAGCAGTCTACTAGTACACACGTATACAACGATGCATCCGAGTAATTATGCACACGTGTTGTGCTCATTGTCCCATGCACAGAATACAAACGAGTCAAGAGAGTGCTTTTACGTACATGCGGAAAGTGGCAAGAATGGTTCACAAACAAAAGTGTGAGCTTTTAATTTCTGTAGATGCATTTTAAAAATAATACTATTAAGATAATAAATGGTAATATAACTTTTCCTTCTTTAAAAATGGGAAATGTTGAAAAATACAAAGGCTAGGATTTATTACAAGACTCATTTAAACATGATAAATATATTTAATATTAAATTTACTCCAGCTACGCTTTCAGTAAATATTTGAAAACTCATTGATATCAGAATTTGTTTTTCAGTTATGGTAATTAAGAGTTTACAGTTAATTATTTAAATAATTCTTCTATTCTTCTTCTTCTTTGAGTACCATGTCCAAGTTTTAGGCGTGAGTAGCTTCCATGACGATTTGCCGATATCGTTCTCGTTCTTGCGCGGCATGTAATAATTCATCTGCTAATAAGCCAGTCAAATTGACGAAGGTTTAGGAGCCATGAGTATTTCTTTCTACCAATATAGTAAGTGTAGTAGAATAGTAAAATCTGGAAAGAAAATGAACAAATCAAAAAGGATCTGAATGAGACAAAAGGACGCCTTGAAAGGCTGGATAGAATAAGAAAAGAAAATAATGTGATAATACAGGTAATGACAATAGAAACTGGAGATAGAAGAATACTGAAAGAAGTGATAGAAAATTTTATGACAAAAGAGCTAAATATTACTGTAAATATAGATGAAGCAGTGAAACTAGGAGATAAAACATGTTTAGTCAGATTGCCAAACAAAGAAGAAAAAACAAAAATTATGGAAAACAAAAGTAAACTTAAAGAAGTGAAAAAAGAAAAAATATATATAAACAATGATCTAACGACAGAGGAATTACAAATACAGAGGGAAATACGAAGAATAGCAAAAGATGAAATAAAGAAAGGTAAACGTGTCCAAATTAAAGCCAACAAACTTATAATAGATGGTCTAGAAAGGAGATGGAATAGAAACACCAACCAGCTGGAGGACCATCATGGAGGTGGTTCAAAAAACTAGCAAGGGATGAGAGGATACATTATTCGTTGACGGACGAGGCAAAGAAACAGGAAATAACTGCAGATAAACCCGGGCACAACAAAAGTGAAATAAAGAAAAATGGACAAGAAAACAAAAATAAAGGACGAAGACAACAGAACAAAAAAAATAAAGAGTTGAAAATAAGCACATGGAACATAAGAACTATGCTAGCTCCAGGAAAAATGCTAGAAATAGGAAAGGAACTCAAAAAGTATAAAATAGATATTGCAGCACTGCAAGAATTACGCTGGGAGGGACAGGGACAGATTGACAAACAAGACTTTACAATGTTATATTCAGGAGGAAAGAAGCAAGGGCAAAAAGGCGTGGGATTCATGATACTTAGTCACCTAAGAGAGAAAATTATAAATTTCAAGCCAATATGCGAAAGGATGGCCTATGTTAGAGTCAACAGCAAACCATTTAATATATCAGTCTTGAATTTATACGCCCCCACAGAAACAAGCAATGCAGACGAAAAAGAAATCTTTTATGATAAGGTCGAAGAGGAGATAGAAAAAATACCCAAAGAAGATGTCATATTTGTACTGGGAGACCTCAACGCCCAGATTGGAAAAGAGGACTTTTTACAGCAAATTGCAGGAAAGCATACAATACACGAAAACACGAATGACAATGGGCAAAGACTATGTAACCTAGCAACAAGAACAAATTTGTTAATAAGCTCGACAAAATTTGAACACCCTAAAATACATAAGGTAACATGGAGGTCACCGGATCAGAAAACATATAGTCAAATTGATCACATAATGATTAATAAACGAAAACAATCGTCAATAAAAGATGTAAGAACGTTCAGAGGTGCGTGTGCAGATTCAGACCACTACATGATCACAGCCATTATAAGACAAAAAGTTAAAATTGAAACAAAACAAAAAAACCAACATAAAAAGTGGAATGTCAATAAATTGAGTAATGAAGAAGTAAGAAAAAAATATGAAGAGGCAGTAACAGTTCAAATAAAAGAGAAATATAAAGTAGAAGATATAAGCACAGAATGGGAGACGATCAAAAAATCAATAGAAGAAGGTGCAAATATGCAGATAGGTAAAAGTCAGGCTAAAACAAGAAACGAATGGTATAACCAAGAATGTAGAGAAATAACAGGAAAAAAAGTGCAAGCCAGAAATAAATGGCTAAGAACAGATAAAGAGGAAGACAGAGAAGAATATGAAAAATTAAGAAGGAATGCTAAGAAAGTGATAAGGCAAAATAAAAGAAGATGGGTAGACAAAAAAATGCAGGAAATAGAGCAGGAAAGAACAAACAGAAATACGAAAAGTTTTTACAAAAAGATTAAAGAACAAAACAAAAAATACAAGGGCAAAACAAACGGAATAAAAAATAGAGAGGGAATAGTGATAATAGAGGACCAAGAATACAAGCAAGTATGGAGAGATTACTACAGAGAGCTCTTGACGGAGGAAACAACAGAAGAAGAAATGCATGACGAGGAGGAAACAGTACACGAAGAAGAAGCAAATGAAGTAGACATCGAAATTTCAAAAGAACCAACATTAGAGGAATTGGATGAAGTAATACAGAGAAGCAAAAATGGAAAAGCCCCAGGTAAAGATGGAATTAATATGGAACTAATAAAATACGGGGGAAGGGAACTAAGAGGAAAAATACTGGCACTATTGAAAAATATATGGAAAGAAGAGAAAATGCCAGGTGACTGGGAGGTAGGACAGATCATAACAGTACATAAAAAGGGAGACCAACAAATCTGTGAAAATTATAGAGGAATAACATTACTAAATACAACATATAAAATATTGACATCAATAATAAAAAAGAGGTTATCAAAGATCACAAAGAAGACAGTAGGACAGTACCAATGTGGATTCACAGAAGGAAGATCTACAATAGATGCAATACACACAATAAAACAAATAATGGAAAAAGCAAACGAGTATAAATTAGAATTGGAAATGTTATTCATAGACTTCAAACAGGCATTTGATTCAATTAAAAGGAACGTATTAATGACAGCACTTAAAAAATTAAAAATTCCACATAAACTCAGAAAATTAATAGAAATGACAATGAGAACTACAAAAATAAGCATAAAGACACAAAGAGGAGAGACAGAGGAATTCAGTATAAATAAAGGGATGAAACAAGGAGATGCCTTATCAACAACGCTATTTAATCTAGCATTAGAATATGTACTGCGAAATATAAATAAAGGAAATCTCAGAACAAGAGGTGGTCAAATAATTGCATATGCAGATGATATTGCTATTATTGCAAAGAACAGAAAAATAATGAAAGAAATGCTTGAAGAAATAAGAGAGAAAGGGGAGGTAATGGGGCTAAGATTAAATCAAGAAAAGACAAAAATATTAAGATTAGGGAAAAAACCAATGAAGGAAAAAATCAAAATAGGAAGTTCCGAGTTTGAAGAAGTAGAATACTTCAAATACCTAGGAGTTACAATAAGTAAATCCGGAGAAAGGAAATCCGAAATAAAAGAAAAAATATTAGCAGCGAATAAAGCTTATTTTGCAAACAAAAGATTACTTAAAAGCAAAACACTGACTAAAAAAAGCAAGATGAGCATTTATAACACCATAATTAGACCAATATTATTATATGCAGGGGAAACAATGACGATGGTTAAAAAAGATGAAGAAGACTTAAGAATTGCAGAGAGAAAGATTATGAGAACCATACTAGGACCAATCAGAACAGAGCAAAATGAATATAGAAGCAGAACAAATGCAGAAATTAAGGAAGAACTTAAGGAAGACATTGTAACTAAAATAAAGCAATGCAGAGTTAGATGGTTAGGTCACATTTGGCGAGCAGGCGATGAGGCAGTGACATACGCAATGATAGAATGGAATCCAGGAGGAAGAAAGAGAAGGGGAAGACCGAGATCAAAGTGGCTGCAAGAAGTTGAAGAAGACCTCCAAAGGGCAGGAGTCAGTGAATGGAGAGGAAGAACTAGAGACAGGAAAAAATGGAGAGATATTGTCAAGAAGATAAGATAAACAAAAAAAAAGACTGATCCACTTAAGAAATAGGATCTAGAAAGCATTTGCGGTTTAACCCCACGTTGGGGTGTATAGCCATTATATATATATATATATATATATATATATATATATATATATATATATATAATATATATATATATATATATATATATATATATATATATATATATATATATAATATATATATATATATATATATATATATATATATATATATATATATATATAATAAGCCAGTCAAATTGACGAAGGTTTAGGAGCCATGAGTATTTCTTTTACCAATTCCTTTTTTTCCGTGGATCTTTCCGTTGAGTATCAACTGCATTATCCTGTATCTGCTTCCTCATATATGCCCCCGATATTCGAGTTTTCTTTTTTTTATCGTCTTTATTAAGTCACCCTCACCTTGACCTACTCTGTTCAAGACTTCTTTGTTTGAAATGTGTTGAACTCATGATATTCTGAGCATTCTACGATATAACCACATCACGAAGTTTCAGCATACACATAACATTTTAGGAACTTAATTCTTAGCTATAAGTTCAGAGGGAAGAATTTCACCAAAAGTCGCAAATTAGGGAGATCTCCCAACAACAAAAATGAGAAAATGGAAGAAAATGTACAAAAAATTATGGAAATAATGACAGAAGTAAGTATAAAGATAGAAGAACAATCAAGAGAACTCAGCGAAATTCGTAGAGAACAAAGAGGATACAGAAAAGACATAAGACAGTTACGACAAGAGAATGTAACATTACGAGAGGAAAACACAAAACTAAAAAAGGTATTTTTTCAAATAAAGAACGGCTGGAAAGTTTTGAAAATAGAAAAAGGCGTAAAAATATAGTTATACAAGGCATGAACATAGATACAAAATGTCCCAGAGACTCTAAAACATGAAATAAAAAATTTTATGCAGGTAGAATTAGCAGTCGATGTTCAAATAGAGAAGGTTGTGAAGCTGGGAGAAAAAGTCTGTCTGGTTGAGCTTGAAAAAGAAGAGGACAAAAGAAAAGTCATGCGAAACAAAAGCAAATTAAGAAACCGAAGAAAATGTCTAGTTTATATCAATGATGACCTGTCAAAGAAGGATAGAATTGTACAGAAATATGTCAGACAGAAAGCGCAAGAACTAAGACAGGAAGGGAGAAAAGTGAAAGTAGGATATAAGAAAATATATTCCGATCAGGAAATATGGCGCTGGGATGGCATGAACCAAACGTTGGTAGTAGAGACCAAAGCAAAAAACTAAGCACCAGCATGAAAAGGAAAGAAATGAAGACGAACAATGCGAAGAAAAGGATTACGAACTATGAAAACGAAACAAAACAAGACAGGAATACAAAGGTAAAGCCGAAGAAAGACAAGATACATTTAGCTACATGGAATGTCAGAGGAACCTTTTATGAAGGTGCGCTAAAAGAACTAATGAATGAGGCAAGGAAGTATAAAATAGATTTAATGGCTCTTCAAGAGACAAAACAATTAGGATCGGAAATAACTGATATAGAAGATATGGTGCTCTTCAAAAGTGGAGGTAAAGATAGAATGCTTGGAACTGGTTTTTTAGTAGCTGAATGTATCAAGGACAAAGTGATAGCTTTTAATCCTATCTCTGATAGGATGTGTTCAATACGAATTAAAAGTAAGAAAAGGAATTGGAGTATAATCAATATTCATGCACCGTCAGAAGACAAGGACGACGAAATAAAAGATCTTTACTATGAGCAGCTAAATGATGAATACGAGCGCCTACCTAAACGTGATGTAAAAATAATAATGGGTGATTGTAATGCTAAAGTGGGAAAAGAACCTCTGAACACTGCAGTAACTGGTAACTATAGTAAACACGAAGTAACAAACGATAATGGTCAAAGACTTATTGGATTTGCCATGGAGAAAAACATGGTGGTGAGAAGCACACAACTAAAACCAGAAAGAGATATACAAAGGTATGTGGGTACGAGGACAATAACATATTTGTCTCGAATCAATTTAATCAAGAAATCTAAGCACTAGCTCCTAAAACAACCCAAACATTGACCCAAATTTTACCATGCTGTACAAAAACCCAGACCGTCATACGATAACTAAAATGAGAGATTGCGAACTACTCTTACTCAGCAGACTCACCAATATTAAATTAAACCACATTACACATTCAAACTATCAAAATCCATTCATGTACAAACATTCCTCCCAGCATTTGCCAACAGCGAAAATTCTTCTTCTTCTTCTTCAGTGCCCTATCCGATCCGGATGTTGGCGATCATCAAGGCTATCATGGTTTTGTTGACTGCTCTGCGAAAGAGCTCTGCGGAGGTCATCCCAAACCATTGTCAGAATTATTTTAACCACGAGATACGACGGCGTACCAGTCCTCTCTGCCAAATACTTTATCCTGCATAAAGATTGAAGAATTCGATATTTTTCTTTGTTTCCCATCATGTGGCCGACGTACTCAAGCTTACGTTGTTTCACTAAATTAAGCACTGTTTTTTCTTTTGTAGTGCGCTGTAGGACCTCAACATTGGTGACATGGTCTACATATGATATTTTTAGTATGCTTCTGTAGATCCACATCTCGAAGGCTTTAATCCGCTTTTCAGTAGATTGCTTAAGTGTCCAGGCTTAAACTCTATATAGTAACACTGGAAGAATGTAGCACCTCACTATCCGCATCTTGGTTCTCAAACTGAGTGCTATTTCAATTCTGGATCTAATCTCTTGAGCGTAGTCTCATTGTGATTTGAGGGTAGTTCCGAGGTAAGTGAATCTGTCGACTCTCTGGATCTCTTCACTACCTGCTATTAGTGCCCTGGGATCTAAATTTGCACAGCTAACAACCACGAATTTAGTTTCTCAATATTATGGTCTAGTCCGTATATTACGCTCAGAGTTCTCACTCGGTCTAGTAAGGATTGTAGATCATTTAGGCTGGTTGCTAGTAATACAGTATCATTGGCGTAGCGGATATTATTGATGCATTCACTGTTCACTCGGATTCCCATTTTTAGGTTTATGAGGGCTTCAGTAAAAACTTCCTCAGAGTATATATTGAAAAGGGCCGGCGAGAGTACACAGCCTTGCCTTACTCCTCGCATAATGTTCACTTGGTCGTCAGCTGGTCTTCAACCTTGACTTGAGCACGCTGGTTCCAGTATAAATTCATGATGATCCGAATGTCCTTTTCATCCAATCCGACTCTTTGTAGGGCGGCGACCATCTTCTGGTGCTAACATTTGTCAAATGCCTTGGCGTAGTCAATAAAAGAAATATAGACATTACAACTGACATCGCGGCATCTCTTACGAAGTAGGACTTGTAAGGTGAAAAATGCTTCACGTGTATTCATGGAATTATATATAATAACGGATTGATTACGACTGTCGCCGCTTCTCTGCCCCCAATTTCCATCTTTTTCTGTCATACGCAGTTGCCTCTTCTAAGTCTCTTGCCGCCATTGCTTCATCAATATCGTTGCGCCAACTTCTCCGTGGTCGTCCTCTCTTTCTTCTTTCAGGAGGGATCCATTCCAGTACTCTTTTAGGCCATCTGTACTCTGGCATTCTTTTAACATGTCCGAACCAGATTAATTGTTTTCTTTCTATGTCATCATTGATATTTCGCTCCATTTTCATTTCGTTTCTTATTTGTTTGTTCCTAACTCTTTCTAGTTTCGATCTACCGCAGCTTCGTCTCAGATAATCCATTTCTGTCGTCATAAGTTTGTTTTTATTAGCTTTGGTGACGTCCCATACTTCCGAACCGTAAAGTGTAATACTTTGGACTATACTACCGTAAATGTGTTTTTTGGTTTCTCGTCGAATTGTTTTTTGCCAGAGAAGAGAGTTTAAGGCACGGGTCGCTGCTCTACCCTTGTTTATTCTTTCCCTGATTTCATCTGCGCTATTTCCCTTCTTATTGAAAATGACCCCCAAATATTTGCAGGATTGTACGCCTTTGATTTTGTCGTCTTCCAAGACTAGGTCACATATTTCATCTGTTCCCACTGATAGATATTCACATTTTGTCATATTCATGTTTAGACCTCTAGCGAATGATTTTAGCTATTCATTTTAGCGAATCTCTAAGTGCAGTCCCAACACCACCAGAAGACGCAGAAAACCTAATACCCAATATCCAACTGAGAATTAACACCAACGAACCAACAACGCAAGAAATAGAAATGGCCATAGAAAAACTGAAAGCACACAAAGCAGCCGGCCCTGACAATATTCCACCAGAGTTGTTAAAAGCTTGCCCAGGTACAGTGGCAGAGCTAATCCAACCACTCTTGAAAAGGGCTTGGAGAGAGGAAAAGTTCCCCAAAGAATGGAAAACGGGATTAATAATAAAGATACCAAAAAAGGGTGACAGAAGATATTGCGAAAACTGGAGAGGAATCACACTTCTGAATACTATAAATAAATTAACAGCAATAATTATAAACAACCGACTAACAAACAGTGTAGAACCAATGTTGAGGAAGGAACAAGCCGGTTTCAGACCAAACAGATCATGCGTGGACCAAATTAACACACTAAGAATAATTGTAGAACAGTCACAGGAATTCAACTCTCCTCTCTTTGTGTGCTTTGTGGACTTCAAGAGAGCTTTTGACACGCTCACACATACGGCCATATGGAAAGCACTGCAGGAAATAGGAATACCAGAAAAAATAGTAAATCTCATCAAAGAACTCTACAGTGACACAGAAAGCAAAATCCTACACAACGGCATAACATCTGACCCAATAGCTATGCTAAACGGAGTAAAGCAGGGCTGTGTTTTATCCCCCATACTATTTAACATTGTACTGGACTCCGTACTAACAAAGGTAAACTCTAATAGAGGAATTTACTGGGGATTAACAAACAGACTGGAAGACCTAGATTACGCTGATGATATATGCCTCCTAGCACATACAAAACAGGACATGCAACTCCAAGTAAACAAAGTACAAGAAGAATCAAAGAAGGTTGGTCTAGAAATAAACATCAACAAAACCAAAGAAATGCGATTTGGTACCAGAAACAACCAACCTATTATGATCAACGACCAGAAAATTGAGAGAGTAGCGGAATTTGTATATCTGGGCAGCATAATTGACTGTAATGGGGGTACAGAGCGTGATGTACATGAAAGAATAAATAAGGCTCGCAACGCCTACAACATGCTTAACAACATATGGAAATCCAGGATTTACCCAACTAAAACATAGTACACCAATTACAAGTTTTCATCAATAGAGCGTTACGAAAAATCCTTCGTATATTTTGGCCTAACCGAATCTCCAATGAAAATTTATGGAACCAAAGCAACCAAGAAAATGTCATAAAGCAAATAAGGCGAAGAAAATGGAGATGGCTGGGCCACACACTCCGTAGACCGCCAAATGACATTGCCAGGACAGCGCTGGATTGGAATCCCCAAGGCCGACGGAAAGTAGGCAGACCTAAGGGAACTTGGAGAAGGACAGTACTGGACGAAGGGAGAAAAATGGGAAAATCCTGGCTTGAAATCAAAGCACTAGCCAGAAATAGAGTTCGCTGGAGACACTTTATGGAAGACCTATATATCTTAGATATATAGATATATATATATATATATATATATATATATATATATATATAATATATATATATATATATATATATGTTTAGACCTGTCACTTCATATTCTTCTTGCAGTTTTCTTACCATATAGTTAAGATCGTAGCTATCTTCGGCAATTACTACCTGGTCATCCGCAAAGAAAAGTGTATATAGCGTGTTTTCTTCCACAGTTATTCCCATGTTTCTACATTTTTTTACCCATTTCACTAAGGATCTGTCCAAATAGATTTTAAATAAGGTGGGTGACAGACAGCAGCCTTGTCTTAGTCCCTTTGTTGTTTGAAAAGGAGAGGTGATTTCTTGTCCCATTTTAATTCTTGCAAAGTTTTGTTCGTAGTATTTTTGAGTGGCGTTAATAAGAATTGGGTTTATTTTCAAATTATCCATTTCTATCCATAGTTGGGAGATCGGTACACTATCATATGCTTTTTCCAGGTCTATTAGAGCTATATGGGTTTCTCTATTTCTGAGTGCAGAGAAATAGAGAAACTCATGGAATTGCGGAATCCAAATTGCATATCACCGAAAATTCTTCCTAATCATAAAATACAATGAGCTCATGTCAAACAATATCGCATTACAAAAAGTTTAATAAGAAGGAAAAACAGAATATAGAATCCACAAGGAAACTAAATTTCTGTAGTTGGCTGTAGCGCAAAAATTTTATTTAAAAAATTTCTTTATAAAGGGCTAATAATAAAAACACTATAAGGCTACATCAAAGAAAGTTTTCGGAATTAATTTGTGAAGTTTAAAAAGTTTATTAATATAAAAAATGTAACTCAAAGTTAATCTAACAACATTTAGATATCCAGATAGCACTGACGATGGAATATTAATTCTGAAAACGTTCTGTGATGTAGCCCGATAGAGTTTTTATATATAATATTTGGAAAGCTACAACAAAATGTTTTTTTTAGTTATTAGGTCTTTGTATTTTTTTCGTATAACGACTTATTTCTGGACCACATCCTTTTAAAGAAGAGTTCAAATTAAAATTAAAGTGACAGAGCCATTTCCAATTAAAAGTAACCATCTTGTTGTTTTTCATTAGCTGTTAAGTGTTTTTCTGTCCTAAATAAATTCACCTTTGGGGTCTCCCGTGTACATTCGTGTACATTTAATTTTCATAAATAAACGGTTCTCGCTCGCGAAATGTGACAGTAATTACAATGAAAATGGCAAAGGGGATCTCGTCATTTCGAGTTGTTACTTTGTGATTTTCAAATCAATGGAATCTCAACGGCTCTCCACTGCCGTAAATATCATCAAACGCAAATGTTGTGGCATCAGCAAATGAAAAATGACGTGTAAACACGTACACGAGTAATTTTCATTAAACAATGGCAGAACCGTCGACTGAATGGTATTCGGAAACGTGAAAACGCGTCCAGATAAAAGGAATAGACTCTATTTTACTCTCTTCGTGCATTTTACAAAACAGTCGGCTGGATACACGCAAATAAAACGATCCTTACGTCAGTTCTGAATGATATATGAGAACACGTCTAGAAAATATTTAAACACTAAAATTATTAATGGACAATTACTAAAAAACCAATTCCACCCTTACATGAAGAAGATAGAATTGTGTACGCAAAACAAGACAAAGCGGAAGTTATGAAAAATACGCTAGAAAGAAAATGTAGGACGTCTTTCCTTTGATTTTGACATTTCTGCAGTAATACATTTATTGCAAAGAGGGCGTCCCGAGTTCCCAGTCCATTTCTGAAGCCAAATTGTGTTTCATCCTAGTCTTCTTCACATTTATCTCTGATTCTACTGTGAATGATGCGTAGAAATATTTTCAAAGTGTGGCTCATAAGGCTTATCATTCTATAATCGCTACAGTTTTTCGGACGTTGTTTTTTTGGTAGTGTTATGAATTCGGACTTTAACCAATCTTCAGGAATATCACCAGTCGAATAAACATCATTGAAAAGCTTGACCAGTATTCCAATGTTCTCCTCATTTATAAGCTTTAACATCTCTGTCGGTATGTTATCAGGGCCAACGGCTTTCTTGTTCTTTGCTAACTTTATAGCATGCAGTATTTCTGATTTTAGTATTTCTGGTCCTTCACCTTCAACTAAAGTCTCCAGTTCTTCGGGTCTATCATCATTATACAGTTCACTTATATAATTACACCAGGTTGTTCGAATTTCATGTTCGTCTATTATCATTTTTTCCCGACGAATCGGTTATAGTATGTGGAGTTTTCTTATGATAAAGACCAGCTACATCTCTAACTTTTTTAAACATATTAAACGTATCATGTTTTTCATTCAACTTTTCTATTTCCTTGCATTTATCCTCCATTCATTTTTCTTTAGCCACCTTTATTTTTGTTTAATTAGTTTCTGTTTTTCCTTATATTCTGTCTTGTTACCTTTCAGTTTCCTTCTCTGCTCCATTAATTCCAGGATTTCATCAGTCATCCATTGTTGTTTTTTGTGCCTGTGTAACGTTATTGAATATTTTTCTATTACTTTCAAGGTAAGATCTTTAAATGTGTTCCATATTTCTGTGTTGTTTTCATTTATTGGTTTCTTTAGCTCATTGTTCAAGTCATTTTCTATTAACGTTTTGTTAGATATTGAGATATTTAATTTTGGTGTTTTGGGGCTTTCTTGGACTTTTTTGAGCTTCACTTTGATGTCAGTTATTACAGGGTTATGGTCTGAACCGATATCTGCACCAGGATATGTCGTTACTCTGGTGACGCCATTCTTAAATCTCTTGTTTACCAGAATATAGTCTGTCTGATTTCTAATCATATGTAGTGAATTATCTCCTGGTCCCCTCTATGTGTATAACCTTCTTTTGTGTAATTTGAACCATGTATTTGCGATTATCATGTCATGTTCTTGACAGAACTGGTATAATCTATGGCCTCTTTCATTGCTCTATCCTAGTCCATATTCACCTACCAGGTCAGATCTTCGGCCTTGGCCAATTTTTGCGTTAAAATCTCCAATGACGTATGTGACTTCGTTACTTTTTAGATTTTTAAGTGTCTCTTTTAATTGCCTATAGAATGATTCGACATCATTGTCATATTTCTTTTCTGCAGTAGGGGCATATATCTGGATAACATTGACATTAAATGGTTTGCTATTTAATTGGAGTATTGCTAGTCTGTCGTTCACTGGTATAAAAATTTTCACATATTTCTTAAATTTAGACGTTATAAATATGCCAACTTCATTCCTATGATGTGTGTCATCTTCTACACTTCCAGAATATATTATATTTTTAAAAGTTTAACTTCTTTAACTAAGTTACTGAGCTTACCTGCTGCATAGAGGCTTTTGACGTTCCAGGTACCTAATCTGATCATCATTTAATGACAACTCATTTCCATCGCAAAGTAAACTTTCAATCGGTGTTGTACAAAAGGCTCTCAGACACATGGCTGCCCCAATGAAAAACACAGTATCTGCAAACATATACTTTTCCAGAAAAACGCAATTAACTTTAAAAATTTCGCCGTACTTATCTATAAACACTATTTAAGTGGAATCTTTTTTAGTTCCATACTTGTACATCCATACTTGTACATCCTTGTACAAGTTCCATACTTGTACATCCTAAACGATGGAAATTTGACTACACCCTCTTCTCTTGCTATCGTAGGATGCTTGTAAGCATTTAGCTTGCCAACTTGAATGTTCGATCCAAGCATGTTCAGTTTAATCGCTACTTCTTCGTATTTATGAACGAATTTTTGACAGTGATGACAATATGTCTTGTAGAAATCCACCAGAAGGTAATTGTTTGCTTTCACCGCTTTTCTGAAACTATCTGTTTTTAATTCTAGTACTTCTCCGGGCAATGGAATTCTTCTGGAATTCGGAGTGCTGTGTTGTGAATAGTGTCGAGCTTTTTAAGTACTGATTTTGACGCTGAGTGGTAAGCTATAGCCGCGTAGTCTAGTTGTGATCGTATAATAGTTTTGTATATAATTAACAATGTACTCCTGTATGAATTCCAATTCTGTTGTGCTAGAATTTTTAGTAAATTTAATCTTCTGTAACATTTACTTGTTATATTATTGATATGTTCTTTCCAATTTAATTTTCTGTCAAAAGTAACCCCTTCTTGTTGCGAATATTCTTCTTGTAGTTTTTGGTTGTATAGATATAATGGGATTGGTATATTAATTTTGTTTTTAGAAAAAAACTATATATTTTGTTTTAGTTGTTAAAAAGATAAATCCAGTTTCCAGTGACCATTTTTTAATATCTTACAAGAAACTCTGTGCAAGTTGTTAGAGTTGGTTTAAGTTTTTGCTTTGACCAAATATTACGAGATCGTCAGCATATAAGCGGCCTTTAGCTGGAAGTTTTATATTTCGTAGAACATCATTTATGGCAATTATAAATAGCGTAGGCTTATAACAGATCTCTGAGGAATTCCATTTTCTTATTCCACTTTTGACGAGAAGTTACCATGTACTTTAAATTGCATATATCTTTTATATAAGAAGTTTTTATAAATGCAAGGCAGTGTCCTTTAATCTGATGATACGGTGGCTCCAAGCTGTATTAAAGGCTCTTTCATTGTCGATTATTTTTATTCTTATCTCCAAATTGTTGTTTATTGTGCTTATTCAAGACATTGGATAAAGTAATTTGACGAATGTTATGACATAAAAAAACTATTCACTCTATATATAAGCACAAAAAATTAAAAGCGTTTTAAAATATAAAATTCAACTTGGAAAACTATAAGGATCGCTTGCGAAAAAATCCACTTTTGTTTCTTCTGACCCTATTTATATATAGCTTTGTTTTTGTCGGTTTTTGTAGCCACCGCGAAAAACATAAAAAACTCCAATTAATTATGTCTCTTTTGTGCTGACTTTTCCGACTCGACAACGGCGACTAATTTATACACTAAAATAAAATTACTTTTCTGAAATGAAACACAAAAAATTCTACTTATGAAAATAAATATCAGCATTTTGCCATTAATTGAATCCATTTTTTTAAAACAAAAGGGAAAAAAACAGAAATGACTGGGTCGTTTTTTAACTTGTTTTGTTTTATGTTCATTCATTAAAACTATTAAATTAAGAACCTATTTAAAGAACAGCAGTCAATGTACGAGGAAAAGTATTGCAATTATGAATTATTCAATGATAAACATTCGGAGACATCATCTTCCTATGGACAATCGGAGAATAATGAAAGGAAAAAACTAACAAAGGTATAAACAAATACAGAAAGAAATCAAAATAGAAATTAGAATAGCAAAAGAATTGCAGGCAAAACATGATATTTTTAATGTACATAAAAAAGTGAAAGAACTTGCAGGTACACAAAAACGTATGCAGCCAAATACCCTGTATAATGACAACGAAAACATAATAACAGAACTAGAAAAACAGTTGAAGACATGGAAAAACTATATTGAAGAACTTTTGGAGATGATAGACAACAATCTGAGTAACATACAAGGAAACGAAAAGTAAGTAATGAACGCACTAAAAAGAATGAAAAATGGTAAAGCCTTAAACTAATAGAAGAAGACTCGATTCAATTTTAGTTGAACTTTTCAATAGCATTTATACATTAGAAAAATACCACAAGAATGGCTTTTATTCCACCTTTGTTATTATACCAAAAAACATAAATGCCAAACAATGTAGTGATTACCGTACAATCAGTCTGATGAGCCATGTACTGAAAATATTCCTGAAAATTATACACTCTAGAGTACACAGAAAACTGGAAATGGACATCAATAATACCCAGTTTGGATTCCGAAATGGACTCGGAACAAGAGAGGCGTTGTTTGCACTGAACGTTATGTCTCAAAGATGTCTTGACATAAATCAAGATGTATTCATGTGTTTCATAGATTACAACAAGGCCTTTGATAAAGTGCGGCATGATCACCTAATCAGACTCCTGACAGAAAAGAATTTAGATAAACGAGACATCCGACTAATAGCAAATATGTACTACAATCAGAAAGCAGTAGTGAGAGTAGAGAATAATACCACTGAAGAAATTGAAATAAAGCGAGGTGTGAGACAAGGGTGTATACTGTCACCAACCCTGTTTAATCTCTATTCCGAAGACGTAATGAATAGAACACTCTCTGAGCAATCCGTAGGTATTAAAATAAATGGTGTTAGATTAAACAATCTGAGATTTGCCGACGACACCGTTCTGATCGCAGAAACACTTGAAGAGCTACAGACATTGGTGAATAAGATAGCAGACTGCAGCGAAGAATATGGACTATCTTTGAACATAAAGAAAACTAAATTTATGGTAATATCGAAATCAACACAAAATGTCCAAAATTTATATTTACACAATGAAATTATCGATCGAGTTAGCAAATACAAATATTTAGGCACTTTTATAAATGAAGACAACGATAGCTCAGCAGAAATCAAAATAAGAATAGAAAAAGCCAGATCCATATTCACTAAAATGAAGAGAGTGTTCTGCGGAAGAGATTTGAGCCTTGAAATGAAACTTCGCCTGATGAGATGTTACGTACTTTCTGTGCTGTTATACGGAATGGAGTCATGGACTTTGAAAAAGATTGATATCAAAAAATTAGAGGCATTTGAACTATGGATGTATCGCAGAATCCTGAGAATATCATGGACCGAGAGAGTCACGAATGTCGATGTCTTGAGAAGAATGAATAAAGAAAAATAAACAAAAATGAGTGGTAGTAAAAGTATTAAACGGAAGAAGACAAAAGGTGTACTACACACTGACGAGTATACAGTCAATAGAATTAAAAATGCAATACTATCTGGAGCAGAGAGTACGTGCAAGAAAAACCGTAAAACCGTGCACCGTGTAGGTAATAGTTGTAACTAATATACATAGGCAAGTTATGTTAAATTAAGTTACATTTTAGCTGCAAGATGAAATTCTAGGATAAAATTACAAGGACATTTTGAATAAAATATATTCCTTTAAGAACACAAACGAACAAGATATTTACCAACAGAGTCTAATCGAGGCCATACCTACCAAAAATCAAAGAAAGCGTTTGAAAGCTTCCACAACATAAAATCAATCAAAATTAATCGCTTACAAAATTTACTACTTTTGCGAAAAACTCCTGAAGATAGATAGGAGAGAGCAGCAGAATAACAGGAAAACCATTTCAGCCAACACTGTTGCTCAAATAATGGATCACATTCACTGTTTTTCCTTAAAATACGTCATTATTCCACGCAATAAGTCGAATATCTTTGTTTAACCCTAAACATAAAAATTATGTACGACATTTTTAAAACTAGGTACCCCAACACAAAGTAGGATATCCATTCTACTATTTTCCAATCCAATTTTTATAACTAAAATTTTTTTATCAACACATCAAATGAATGTCAAAGTTACCTTTTTATATAATTTGGTGTATTTTCGTCATCTTCGTTTCATCTCAGAGAGTTAAGAGTCCCGGAGAAGTACTAGAATTAAAAACAGATAGTTTCAGAAAAGCGGTGAAAGCAAACAATTACCTTCTGGTGGATTTCTACAAGACATATTGTCATCACTGTCAAAAATTCGTTCATAAATACGAAGAAGTAGCGATTAAACTGAACATGCTTGGATCGAACATTCAAGTTGGCAAGCTAAATGCTTACAAGCATCCTACGATAGCAAGAGAAGAGGGTGTAGTCAAATTTCCATCGTTTAGGATGTACAAGTATGGAACTCCTTTGAATATTTGTGCTTTGCCTAAAGGTGAAAATTTGTATTTGACAAAACAAAAATCATTCGATGATACGTTTTCTCTTGGCATTGACAAATATGGGCTGATTTCAAAAATTTTTTATAGATTACCTTTAAAAGGTCATTTTTTAGAAAAACTTATGTTGATGGAGACTGGCTGAATGACAATTGTCCAAGCCAAAGAAAAAAAAACAGCTATGTTTATTTATGAATCATACTAATTCATAGCATTTAATTGAAAAATTATTCTTAAATTAAGAATCAAAACTTTGTAGTTTTACCCTTGTCATATTTCATTTAAACCCGATTGTCAGTAGTATTTTGAATATTTAAAATAATTTATTTAGGGCCAATTGTTCGAACGCTAAACATTTTAAAATTAGAATATTTAGTTAGCTTATTTTCCAATTTTACCATGGACCCAAAAACGTTTTACGGGTAAGTTATACTTTTTATTTTAGCGTATTCTTGTTAGCATCTTCTGTACAGTTACGTATAATACATAACATTATATGTTTCATTGTGTAAGCTACTTATCACTCAAAATTAGCACTCAAATTTGCTAAGCAATAAGAGTCTTCAATGTAACCAGATGTAGAAATAATTTTACTTGTTTATTTTTTATCATTTGTACGAAAACACGTTTATTTTGTTTTTCAGTGACTCTTTTAGAAGATATAGATTTCTGAGTGAGGCTATTGATTCATTGGCTTCTTCCTCACAAGGAACAGCTGACATAGTTCTTCTGCCACCTGATTCTGGAGACAAAGCCAATGAAAGCGACGAGGATGGGGGAAATGATAAACTACTATTAGACAATCCAGGTCTACCCAAGGAAGTTTCTGGAGAAGTAGAGGTGCACGAATCAGATAATGACTCTTTCAGTAACACAGAAGAACCAGGACCTTCCAAAGCAAAACGAACTGGTAAGAATTTTTCTAATAAAGAAATTACATGGAAAAAGCAAGAGAGTGTACATATTCAGACTCCATCAGTCGCGCCTAGAAAAGTAGGAGAGGAGCACCTTGGAAAGTCACCTTTTGCATTGGTACCAATCACGTAGATTCTTTAACCATGAGTTCTGCCTTCGGCAACAGATCTTCTTCCTTGAATCTTTCCCTGTATTATCAGTCTCAAAATTTCATATTTTGGTCCCTCATCACGTGGCCTAGGTATTCCAGTTTTCTGGCTTGTATAGTGGTGATTAGTTAGTTCTGTTTCTTTACCAACCCTCTCCAGTACTTCTTTATTTTTAATTCTATCAGTCCATGATATTTTTAATACTCTGCGGTATAACCAGAGTTCGAAGGCCTCGATTCTTTTTAAATTACATTTTTTAATATCCAAGTCTCCATATAATAATATTAAAATATATCACAGCGAGTGTACGTAGTCTGATCTCCAAATTTAGATTTTTCCACGTAAGGAGTGGCTTCATTCGTATAATGCTGATCTGGCAATCTCTATTCGTCTATTTATTTCCACTGTATGATCATTGGTTTCATTGATCAAAGTCAAATTCACGAATTATTAAACATAGATAAAGAAATGGTTACATATGGACACCATTCTGCTTAAATGTTTATAAAAAATAAACCTATAAGATTCGGATTCAAGTTATGGATGCTTTGTAGAGTAGACGGTTATCCATACAATGCTCAAATCTATTGTAGTGGAAATCAGAAAATTGTTCAGCGCCACTGGGAACGCGTGTTGTTAATGACCTCCTTGCCGTTGTTCAAAATCCTCAACAACATTTAGTGTTCTTTGATAATTTTTTCACAAGTCACAAATTATTGACAGATTTGGCAAAGCAAGGAGTCCGAGCTTGTGGAACAATTCGCGAGAACCGTACAGCTAATTGCCCACTAATGAGCTCAAAGGAGATGAAAAAAAAAACAACGTGGTTTTTACGACTTTCGTTCAGACGGAACAGTCATTTGTGTCAAGTGGAGTGATAACTCTGTCTTTACAGTCGCAAGTAATCATTTCACAGTCAAACCAGTCCACACAGCGAAACGAAGGGTGAAACATGAAAGTAGGAAAGATGTGCCTCAGCCGCACCTAATAAGAAAATATAACGAAGGAATGGGGGGAGTTGATCTTCTGGATCGAATGTTGAGCACCTACCGGCCCAGATTGCGGTCAAAAAATAGTGGTGGAATCTGTTTTCTAATGCCTTGAATATGGCAGTCGTTGCTTCTTTCAGATTCTATCAACACTTACATCCAAAGGAAAACATTTCTCATCTAACTTTTCGTCGACAAGTGACACTAGCTCTTCTGAAGGCAGAAATAGTTCCTCGACAAAGATTTGGTGGGCCGACGGCGTCCGTTATCCAGGACATCAGGTATGACGGAGTCAATAATATACTGATAACCGATACTCAAGGTAGATGTTGTAACGTTATAAACGTCACATCTCTATTAATTTATATTTAAATAATTATTTCATTTTAATTTCTTTATTAATTTATTAATTTGTTTATCTTCAGTTAATTTTTACTATCTTTTTATTTAAAAAGTAGTTGGCGCCCTCTCTGTCCTCTATATTCTCCCCTGTTTTCATTCTTCTCTGTCATTATTTACTCTCTCTTTCTGTCACGTAGAATAAATATTCGCCCTCTCTCTTTGTGTTCTGTGTTGACAGACAAGTTAGTTTCATGAAATAGCAACATCCTATGACATCTGTGCTAACTTCAAGTAGTTTCCCACTTTCTGTCAAAACAACTTCTAACGTAGTGGGATTATTTTTTGTCTGATTTTGACTTTATAAAAGAAGGCAAAAATTATAATTAGACTCATTTTATGGTCTACAAATTCTCTTGGGTAAGTACTTTCATTGTCATATTTATTCTATAATTCTGACCGCATTTCCGACACTTCTAACCTTACTTTCTTTCCAAAGCACATTGTTTTTTTTATATATGCATTAGGACTCTAACAGAATTTAACTAACAATCATAGTAACAATCATATTTCATTTTATCCTTGCCATACGCTATTTCTGTAATTGTAACTTTGTAAGATGGCAAGGAAGTTAAACCTTTTTCCTTGATGTGTGTCTAATGGAAAACTATTCATTTTGTTTTAGTTTATTGGAATATTTACAAGTTTATCGAGAATATACCATTTTATCGGGAATATACCCTTTCATTGGGAATATTTAAAGCAATTCAATATACCAATCAGCAATATCTACATTTTACTGGAATTATTGACCACATAGGACCACGTGTAACTGCAGCTCTCCAACCAACAACATTCCATTGGAGGACCTAGCAGCTAGGACACACAAGTAGCCATCGAACAAAGCAATAAGTATTGCATTAATTGTTAAGCTTTGGCAGGGTCTATTATTGTGTTTTTTTTTTTAATAAATATGTTTGGTTAAAATTTGTTTTATTTGCTATCAACTGAGAACTCAGGTTCAATCCCTATTTTAAGACAAGACGAACTCACCCTTGAGATACTGAGCTAGGCAATATGTATTATTTCCACAATATTACTTCAATTCTCTTTGGTAGTCTTATCGTTACAATGTATTGTTTGCCAAAAAAACACGCGCCTGCGTTGTAGAAAATGTAAGAAGAGGATGCATAAGCTGTGCTTCATTACGTACCATAGCAAATAATGATTTCTATGTACCAAATTAAAAATAAACGTTCTTATAACAAACATGTCAAAAAATTTATTTTTTTACTCTTCGAACATGCCAACGTTCCCATTTTGGGAACATATAATAAAAATGAAATGTGTGATTTTTTTTATATAAAACCAAAATATTATCCATACATAGACCTTCAATGATACCATACCTCAATTGCAAGTCAAAATTTTAATCCTATCTAGTAGCGGCATTTAAAAGGTTAAATAATTTTAAACGTTAAAGTGATATTTAATTCATTGAACATGAATTAGGAACGGTCAAGTCCAATTCGTTTAAAATATGCAATCTTCTTCTTCCTATGCCATCCCCATTAACAAAGATTGGCGACCACATTTTGAAAAGTTTCTCTGTCTTTTGCAACGTAAAATAATTTAACTACAGGCATCTTTGTCCAGTCTAGAATATTTTGCAGACTTCCTCTTTTTACCTTGTAACGTTCCAACGAACATTCATTGGACGTCAATCTATGACGTGCCAACGAATATTCATTGGGTGCCAATTTGTAACCCTTCGAGGCTCAATTTGTAACATCCCAACGTTGAGCTGCTGTTGTCAACTTGTAACCGCAAACCTTAGTTTGCTGCTACAACCCGACTAACATCACTAACAACGTTGGAGCGACAAATCGTTTCCCGTTGGGACCAATTTTTAACGTCATAACCCCTAATGTATCAATTGCAAAATTGCTACATTAGACGTTATACGAAACACTCCCTGGCTAGCTCACTCAGGACGTGAATATGGCCTACTCTGGAGCAACACACGCAAACAAGTAAAAAGAAGAAACAATACACAGTTAAATTAACACATGTTTATTAAAATATTAAAAAAAATGACAGAAAAATAAATGTTTAAATATGATATTGAATTTAAATAAAAATTATTCGACTTCTTGCTACAGTGTTACATTATAGTAAAGAAAAATGTTTGTCACCAAATCCTAGGTTTTATCCTGGTCTTTTCTGCTATGGTTGTTAGCAAGCCATGTTGTTAGCTGTGGATTTTCTTGCCCCGGAGTCAACTCTCCTATCGGAATGATAGTGCCATTCTCAGGCCGGTTGGTCTTCTGGATGTTAATAGAATTTGACCCGCACCTGAGAAATGTATCCCGGAGGTTGACTAAAATGAAGAAAAACACACCTTGCTTCAGAAAATGGTGAAACCAAAATGAGAGACCTTGCTTGGGGGATGAATAGGTGACCAATCAAATTTAACAAAATTTTATCATTATTCACCCAAGCAAGTCGAGAAACAATTCTTATTTATGTATTTATCAAAAGCAAATAAGTAAAAGTAAGGATATATAATATTTTAAAGCAAATGGTAATTACTTTTTACAACTGAAATATTCTAATATTAATTAAAAAGCGGATTCGGTAAAAATGACAAGATATATTTATTGAAAAGCTAGATAATTTAGAATTTAGAAACATTTCTATATAGAAATGGTAGTTTGTCAAAAGTTAATTATTATTAAAATCAAAAGATATTATTAAGGATTTAAAATTAATATTTAAAACTATAAAAATATTCGTAAAACTTTTACATACTATATTAAAGAAACTATATATTTCTTATCGCTAGTTTTTTATATAAAATAAAAAACATAAGAAATATCCACAAAAATATGTACCTACTTACATACCATAATCATAAATAATGATCTTAGAATTTTCAAAGTTAAAATTATAAAAAAAATTTTTATACAACAGGTAGAATCAGGAAACCGATAAAATATATTATACTCTTACCTCCTAATCAGGAGACGACACAACAATTGGTTATTGTACTTTTACAGAAGTCATGAAGAAAATCGACATTTTTAGAAATAGAAGCCATTATATCGACTTTTGTATCGAACGGGAAGGGGGAAATGTCAACAAAAATGAGTCTTTGACAGACAGTTAACCAACAATGCAATGACAATGTCACTAGCATTAAACTAAACAGGGAATAAAGATGGCACCTCTCGTTCCAAAGTAACAGAAATAGAGATGAAAATAAAATTCACTCTTTAGAAACTTGAGTAAAAGATAAAAATGATGATTATTAAGAAAATAGGAAAGGTAGATACTGAATATATATATATATATATATATATATATATATATATATATATAGAAAAGAAATTTAATCTTTGCAGATAAGTTAAATAGTAAACTCTTAAATATTGGGAAATCTGCATATATATATATATATATATATATATATATATATATATATATATATATATATATATATAAAGATAATAGATTTGGACGCCAACTGGTTTTTATACCAAATACCAGTAAAAATGAAAAGAGAATAATGAATCAATTAAGTAACGACATAATTCTGATACAATCTATATCTGAGAAAATATATAGAAAAATAAGAGATACAATGGAGGATATAGAAGAATATGAATTATGACAGAAGATATGGAAATTGGAGAATAGAATTAACGAAATATATTAACATAAGAAAGAAAGCAGGCAATGTAGCAGTTATAACGCTACAAGCTCTTCCCTTTTTGCCATCAACTCTACCCTGCGTGATGACCTGCAAAATACTATATTTATCATTCCTCAGTATGTGTCCAATACATTTTTTTCCTTTTTTCTTTTTTACTGAGGAAAAATATGCAATAATTGACATTATATTATATTTTATATATTTAATAATCCTATTTCTCGCACGAATTTCTTCACAGCACATTATTTGCCTTAAACATGTATAAATTTTTGCAGTAGCTTCCTGAGTTCGGTAGCTAAATCCCTTAGGATTAAATGATCGGTCGGGATCAACTAGTAATTTATGACAAGACCTAATAAAAAGGACAGATTAAAATGTTTCAGTGGATTTTTCACTCGGGACCCTTTTTTGTTTCGCATGAGGGAAGCAAAGTAAACTGACCGTGTTAAATGATGATGACCGTTTGATTGCTCAGGAGCGATTAAACGAAAAAGGGTTGTTCGATGTTTAGATTTAACTTTAACTTATAACTTACATCAACTAATATTCAATTTATAAAGTCTTAATACTTATATTACGTTTGTTTAAAATGACTTTTTTAATTAGATTTTTATTTCAAAAACTAAGTCATTTGTTTATTCTATTATTCTATTATTCTATTATTCTAAGATATCCTAGTTTTGTATAAAGCTTTAATTTGTGACCTGAGATCTATTGTATCGTCGGCATATCTTATATTTTACACTGTTTCACCATTCACAATACTACCTTCTGTTGTCTCTATTATGTAAAAAACATAAGGTTGAATGGAACGATTCAAATATAGTCCTCAAAGAAACGGATGGTAAAAAGAGAAAAATCAAAGAAGCGGCTCAATGAGACAAATTGTGTCGCAAATTCCTAGGCAGAATGCAGTAGGATCTGGTTACCCATATTAAAAGAGGAAGTTAATAAAAAAAATACCACTAGTAGTAAGTCAGTAACATATTGAGGATACACCATATTTGTTTTTTAAATAACATACGTAAAAAATCAGAGTTTGATATTTATTGACAGTCAAGTAAATGTAAGACCAAATACTTACCACGTCAGGATAGAATTACAAGTTTTTTTTTCCTGGTTTTTTCTCATGATTTTCTATGGAAGACATAAAAAAATTTCTGTCATCATGGCATGTGGTTGTCTTTGTAAAAACGAATCGCATGCTATGATTTTTTAAACAGATAATTTTAAGTTAAAGTTGATTTCATGTACAACTTATGATACTTTTACAAATGAATAATAAATTCACATATTCAAAAACTATCGTAATGAATCCACTAGATTTAAATTGCAATAACTAAATGTATTTTTTTAAAAATGATAATAATTTCTTTGCAATAGCCAACTGAATTTAGAACTAAGGCAAAAACTGATCGAGTGCTGTACCAAGTGGTCAATAAGCCGATCTCTCGGCTATATATCAGAAACTATTCATGTTATAACTTTAGGAGAAAAAATTCCTTAGTAAAAGTGGCCAAAAGAAATCGCTAGAAATAACTTTCAAATTTCTGGATTAACCGCTAGGGGGCGTAACCCGTGAATAAAACCTGTGAATTTGAAAACCAGTTTTTGGTGAAATATGCCCAAATATACCAAGTGTTAAATAAGTAAACTAGTAAGAGGCCTAAATTCCGCACAAATTTGTTCAAGTACTTCTTTTATTTTTTCAAATAAAGGGTGGGGAGAGTAGAAAAGTATTTGTGGATAAATACCTGTAACTTTGGTTTGGATCAACCGATTTTAACGAAATTAGTGTCATTAGAAAGAGTGGTGTGGATAACTTAATTTATATCTACTATAAAACAATTCAATTTAGTTTTAATTGTCATGGATAGAACGTACTTTTGAATAGAAAAAGTTAAAATTTGTTTTCCTTCAAAATGTTTAATGGAAACACCTATTTATTTGGATAGCTTTTGTCGAACTCGAGATATGAATAAAAACTCATAAACATAAGTAAGTATAGTATTTTTTTTTATTAACAAAATCGCATCAGCCAAATTGGCTATTAGCGAACAATAATTTTTATTACATTTATAATATTAGTTTATATAGAATTTAAAATATTAAGTGAGGTTAAGAAACTTTTTATGTTTGAAATATTGCACTGTAAACCTAAAATGTCACTTAGTTTGTTGGGTATACTGTACAATATGCGCTTTGGCGTTAATGCTGGACATTTTTCCAATATATGTTTGACTGTTATTTTTTCATCACAGTTGTCACATCTTGGTTCTTGTTGGTTAGAGAACACGTAGCTATTCGTTAGTCGCGTATGACCCAGTCGAAGTCGCGTTAATATTACCTGGTCTCTTCGACTTGTTGGTAATGTGGGCCAGGGTTTAATCGATTTTTTTACATCGCGTAGCTTTGCCGATGACACTTTCCACTTTTCATTCCACATATATCGCACTTTAAATTTAACCGTTGCTTTCACGTCCGCACTCGTAAATGTCTTAGTACATTCCGCACTATCACTACTTGCAGCTTCTTTTGCAGCGTTGTCTGCCTCTTCATTTCCTGGAATTCCAATATGGGATGGTATCCAAAATAATATAATATTTTTTCCATTCAGTTGAGCGGTGTGGATTTCTTCTTTTATCTTGATGACTAAAGGATTAGTTGGGTAGACATATTGGATTGACTGGACTGAACTTAGAGAGTCTGTGAGTATGATATAATTGGTGTTATTGGATGCATTGACAGCAAGGGTAGCCTGGTATAGAGCATACAGTTCAGCAGAGTAAATGGAGTACTCTGAAGGGAGTTTATATTTATTTGTCGATGTTGGGGTTATGATTGCAGCACCAGTACCTTCATTTGATTTAGATGCATCTGTGTATATATGTGTATAGTCCTTGTAGTTGTGAAGCATATCGTTGAAGGCGGATTTGAATAACTGTGGGTTTGTTGAATGTTTGTCGAAAGAAATGAGGCGGGTTAGGCACTGAGGATTCTTTATTTGCCATGGAGGAATTGAGGACAATTGGGAAGAAAAGCATTCTGGGAACGTGTAGTTTAATTGATTTAAATAGCTTCTAATCCTTGCGTAGAAAGGTTTGGCAGTTCTTGGCTTATTTATGAAGAGATTTGGAAACTTTTCTGTAAAACAATTGTTAATGGTAGGGTTTTTTGGGTTAGACCTGATTTTTGCGGCATATGCTACACTTAAATAAAGTCTTCTGTCTTCTAAGGACGGTTCACCAACTTCACAATAAATACTTTCGATTGGTGTTGTGCGAAAAGCTCCAGATATTATACGTAAAGATAGGTTGTGAAGACTGTCAAGTTTTTTTAGCAGTGTCTTAGTGGCTGTAGAATACACAGTAGATCCATAATCTAATTTTGATCTGATTAATGTTCTGTATAACATTAAAAGTGTTTGGCGATCCGCACCCCATTCTTTATTGGCCAGAGTTTTAAGAAGATTTAATCGCTTGTGACAAGATAAGATCAAATTTGTTATATGAAGTTTCCAGCTTAGATTTTCTTCAAATGTCATGCCCAAGAATTTTATTGACGTTACACGTTTTAGGTCCTCATCACATAGTCTTAGGTTAGGGATGTTTGTGACATTTTTCTTAGAAAACAGGATGAAACGAGTTTTTTCAGTGGAAAAACAGAAACCTGTTTTTTGTGACCAGAGTTCTAAGTGTTTTATGAAGTTCTGTGTGTGATTAAATATGTTTTGTATATTTTTACCTTTGCAGAAAACTACAAGATCATCCGCGTAGACGCGTGCCTTTATAGGTGATTTTAGATTTATGAGAATATCATTCATTGCCACTATAAAGAGCGTAGGACTTATTACCGAGCCTTGAGGAATGCCATTTTCTGGATACATTATATCTGATGTTGTGTTGTTTGTCCTAACTCTGAAAGCTCTATTTTGAAGGAAGTTTTTAATAAAGAAGAAACAGTGACCTTGAATGTTCCAACGATGTAATTTTTTTAATATATAATCGTGCCAAGCTGTATCGAAAGCTCTTGATATGTCAAAGAAAACCGCTAGACATTTATTCCTTAGTGCGAATGCTTCAGAAATGTCACTTTCCAAATCTATGATATTATCTATGGTTGACCTTTGCTGTCTAAAACCACTTTGTTCTGGAATAATTAAATCTTGTCTCTCCAGGTGCCATCTTAGTCTATTATTAATAATTTTTTCTAGTAACTTACACATGGCGCATGTTAAAGCTATCGGTCGGTATGACTCGGAACTTGTTTTAATACTATTAGGTTTTTGTATAGGTATAACTGTGGATTCACGCCATTTTTCAGGAAATTTGTGCTGTAGCCAAATAATATTAAACAGATTTAAAAGTTGTTTGTGAGCGCTATCTGGAAGGTGTTTGATAAAAATACTAGGAATATCGTCCGGGCCAGCGCTAGTTTCTTTGAGATTTGATAATGCTTCTGTATACTCTAATTCAGAAATGGGTAAATTTAACGGTTCATCTGTATTAGGTATAACGCTAATTTTCTTATTTTCTTCTTGCTGTTTGTATTTAATGAAAGATTTTTTATAATTAATATTACTGGATCGGTTTTTGTATGTGTTAGCAAGGATTTTGGCAATCTCAGTATTACTAGTAACTGCCTTTCCATTTACTTCGAGGCTTTTGATATTCTGATTACTATTCAATCCGGATATTCTTCGGACTTTGTTCCATACTTCAGTCATGGGAGTGTTTGCATTTAACGTTGATACATATTGAGTCCATGACTGGCGTTTGGCATTTCTAGTTGTCTTTTTGGCTATAGCACGTTGTTTTCTGTATTCAATTTTATTCTCAACAGTTTTGTAGCGCTTGTATTGGTTAAAAGCTCTTTTGCTAGATTCAACTGCTGCTTTGCATTCGTGATTCCACCATGGGACAGGATTGCGTTGTTTTATACATGTAGTCTTTCCTATTGCTTTTTCTGCTGCGTTTGTGATAATGGTAACAAGGTTCTTCAGTGTCTCGTCTATATTTGAGGTACTTTTAAGTGTGGTTATACTGCTATCGATTAAATTTGAAAAATGATTCCAGTTAGGGTTTTTTAAATTCCATTTTGGAGTAAAAGACTGTCCACATTGGTTCTTGTTATTATGAATCAAGAGTGGATAGTGATCACTGTTGTATAGGAAGTCGAGCCTATCCCAGGTGAGCTGTGGGGTCAGACCTGGTTCGCATATCGTAAGGTCTATACATGAAGATTCACCGTTTTGTATATTGAATCTAGTGGGTCTGCCATCGTTTAAGACTGAAAGGTTGGACTGTTCAAATGTCTCTTCTAGTAGTCTTCCCCTAGCGTTTATAGTAGAAGAGCCCCATAAAAAGTTGTGGGCATTAAAATCGCCCAAAATAAGTCTGGGTTGGGGTATTTGTTGTAACAGCTCCGTTAATGCTTCTGAGTCGACTTGCGTTGATGAAGGTAGGTATAAGTTACAAACGTAGATATTTGGACTTGAGTTAAGTTTAATGCAAATTGCTTCTAGATTAGTTTGGAGAGAAATTACAGTGGATTCAATTGACTTTTTTACAAAAATAGCTACTCCGCCGCTGGCTTTTTCGTGGCTAGTTCGATTTTTGCAGTAACTTTTAAATTGTTTTAAAGCTTGTGTTTTTTCATTTTTGAAATTAGTTTCCTGAAGACAAATTATATCTGGATTGTATCTAGCCAGAATTATTTGAAGCATCGGAAGGTTATTGTAAAAACCGTTGATGTTCCATTGCAAAATTGAAGAGAAGCCCGTGTATAATAAATAAAAATTTAAACTTGGGATTGTTACAGAAGTTTATGTCTCGATTCCTGAGATAACTCACTTTCAGTCTCTGATGTCTCACTATCCGAGTAGGTCATCTGTAAATGTATCAGTAGTTTCTTTTTTATTTTTGTACATCTAGATTTAATGGATCTTTGTTTAAAATAAGGGTATATTGCTGTTAGCATTTTCACTAAAGCTTCTAAATCGTTAGTGTAGTTTTTTATGACGCTGACTGGATCCTGTGCACCATAAACATTTTCAAATAGATCGGATGATTGATTAAAATCAAGAAAAGTATAGTATTGACTCACCCTTTATTATAACTTAAAATTGAATATGTGAAAGATCATACAAATATCTCAATCATTAAAACTTAATGTCCAATTAAATGTTCAAATTGTTTTCCATCATTGTCCACACAAAGATGTAACCTTTCGCGCGTAGACATAACAGCTGCTTCAATCTCATCTGTTGATATACTATTTTTGCGTTTATAATCCGCTGTTTCCTGTCGACTCGCGTGGTTGCTCGAGTTTGGTACACTAAGTTATTCAATCTTCCCCACAGATAAAAGTTCAGACATGTTAAGTCTGGAGATTCTCCTTAAAATCCATTTATTTGGATAACTTGCATCCAAATAATCTCTAACTCGTCTGGAAAAGTGCGCAGGACACCCGTCATGTTGTAATATTATATCTCTTCTTGTTTGTAGGGAAATATTTTAAAATAAAACAGGCAACTGATCTTACAAAAAATCCAAATATGTGTCACCATTTAATGTTCTATCAAAGAAATATGGACCTACGATCTTTCCATCAACTATACCATACCAAATATTAAGACTCCATCTACCTTGAACCTACACCTCATGTATCCAGTGCAGATTTTCTTTAGCCCATTAATGCATATCATGCAGATTAACACCATCCTCACTATTAAACGTAGCCTCGTCTGTCCAGAAAATCTTTGACATCATACGCGGTTGTTCTTCTAGCAGACCTAATATCCAATTGCAGTAATCCAGCCTTGCATCAAAAGCTCTCTCATGTTAAACTTGGTGGAGGACTACATGATAAGGATGCAGTCTAAAAAACAGAACAACAAAAATTGGTGAAAAAGAAACCACTATATTTACTAAAACTCAAAAATCTTGAAAAATCTACTATTGTTTCACAAGATAAATCATGCACACGTATTTTTAAGAAACAGATAAAAGGATAAAAGCGCCGTGTTGCCGTTTTTATCGGAATATTAAAATAACAGTTGAATCTAAAGTTTAAAGGGAATTCCAAGTTTCTGACCCAAACGTTCACTTTATAATATAAAAAACCAACCTGTGATGTTTTAAAATCCTTAGAACAGCAGTTTTGGGTATGTTTAATTCTATAGAGATTTGCCGACTACTTATATTATCTGGATTCTGTTGAATTAAAGCAAGAACATTGATTGAATTATCGTCGGGTATACCTCTACTACGTCGTTTAAAACAAGGACAATGAAAACTACCAGTTTCTCTTAATCTTCTTGCCTTTTTTTCAAATACTTCTTTGTCACAATGTATACTCTCAGGATATCTTACAGAATATATTATACGTAAGGCAACAGCGGCATTTTGGTGACATTCGAAATCATGGACGTATAAACATAGATGGACACAGCAATAAGATACCTTTAACACACAATGTTTTGAAGCTTCCATAGAATGTGATGCTTCCGCAATGAGCATAAGCGTGCTTGAATTTTTACTCGCGGGTAATTATTCAGATTTTAAAAATTGGAAGTAGTAATAATGTATAAAAACACGTTTTAAAAAGGTACTAAACAGATCTTTTTTAATCAGATGATGTCTACTTACAATTTAAAAATGTCTACTAATTTCATGAACTTATATCTTATTCAATACATTAATGAACATGAATAAACCCAATGGTACGCCTATTAAAATGTAAACAAACACGCTTCCTCATTTCCTCATCTTAAATAATGTAAATTGTATGTACTTACAAATGAAATGAGAGATCGGATGTAAATATTTCGTTTATTTTATTTCACTTTTCACAAATATCACTCAAAATACAGCCAAAATATCGAAAAAACAACTTTTACTAAAAAGTAAACAAACATGGAACAGCATTTAAAGTTTGACGTAGATCCATAAGACAGAGAAATGTAAAACGTGCATATAATAGTTATGCTTCATATAAATATGATGATCTATTAACGCTATTATTAAATGATAATGCACACTATGTGCACACTTTATATTTTGATAACAATTAAATATATTAATCTAACCAATAAATTTATTATTTTGGTTTGATAGCACCTGTAGAGTATAAAATACGGAGTAATATTTTCAGCGACTCGCGAATAAGAAATTTTAAAAAAAAACGTGACAATAGTTAAAGGTGCTGAGAATGTGACCTATTCAAATAATTTTGACTTCACAATTTTATGTAAATAACTGAGTCCATCTGTGTTTATATGTCCATGTTCGAAATAAACACCATCATATCATACAATTCTGCATTTGATATACTCATTAAGGATTATTAGTACTGATAATTAATTACTAATATTACCAATATTAATATCTATTGAAAAAAGTGCAATCTTTGAATCGAATTATAATATTATACTTCTTAACAATGTTTTGACTGCTGTGAACAAATAAACAATATGAACTCCCCGTCAAATTCGATGTCGAAAATCGAAGTCGACACAACTATTTTTAATCATATAAAATAACAATGGTCAAAATATGTATTAACAATAAAATTCTTTTGCTATAAAAAAATTTGACAGTACCTACTGACTTATTTTTTATTTTAATTTATAATACAGTGTGAGTCAATACTATAATTACTTATGTTTATGCGTTTTTATTCATATCTTGAGTTCAACAAAAGCTATTAACATGCCGTTTGCGCCATTTTGTTACGAATTAAATCCAGTTCCATTATAATTTACAATAAATAGGTGTTTCCATTAAACATTTTAAAGAAAAACGAATTTTAATTTTTTCTATTCGAAAGTACCCTCTACCTATGACAATTAAAAGTAAATGCAAATATTTTATAGTAGATATAAATGAATTCATCCACACTCTTTTCAATGAGATTAATTTTGTTAAAATCGGTTGATTCAATCCAAAGTTATAGGTATTTATCCACAAAAACTTTTCGACTCTCCCGCACCCTTTATTTGAAAAAATAAAAAAAAGTACTTAAACAACTTTGTGCAGAATTCAGGCCTCTTTTTAGTTTACCTATTTAACACTTGGTATAATTGGGCATATTTCCCAATAAACTGGTTTTCAAAGTGTTCTTCACAGGTTACGCCCCCTAGCGGTTAACCCAGAAATTTGAAAGTTATTTCCAGCGATTTCTCTTATCCACTTTTACTAAGGAATTTTTTCTCCCAAAGTCATATCATGAATAGTTTCTGATATATAGTCGAGAGATCGGCTTATTGGACCACCCGGTATTTGTTGCGTGTTTATGTGATCGAGTTGTAATATTGCAGCTGATGCTCAAGATAAATACAGAAGAATGAATAGGTATAGGCAGAAAGAAATCTTCTTGGTTTAAAGAACCACTTTTTTGTGTAGAAACAGTCCTTAAAGCTGTTACAATGATAAAATTTTTCGACTGTTCTAATAACCATTCGAATTTCGTCATTTTGTGTCATGTGGAACAATTTCACCCAATCATGTCAACATTAGACTGATAATTGCATTCAGTGTAATTTTCAATCCCTATGACAACACGATCGAGTTTGACAACTTATAAATTTGACAAGATTATAAATATTATGCGTGGTAATAGATCTTCTATAGTAGAGAACAGCAACGAATCTAATGGTAACTTAAATTTTAATAATTGTACTTTCACTAACTGTACTTTTAATAAATAAATGTTTCGTTCTGTTGAGTTATGATTTTTTTTTTCGGCGAAAAATTATCCGCCGAATAACCCTCAGACATTGATGAATGCTTCATAATTTCATGACAAGTTTCTCAAGCTCGTTGCTTGGTAACAGCACGAAGCCGAAGGCTGAGCGGAACGAGCTTTCGATTGTCATGAAATTATCTCGTCTGTTATCAATGTCCTAGGGATATTACTACTGATAATCGCCAACGTAGAAAAAGTCTGAAATGGCAAAAAAAATGACTGACTGAAGAAATTTACACTTGTTAATTAACAAATATTCCCTTTAAGAAAATAACATTTTGTGTTATTTTTAGGATACCGCACAATATTTGACATGATATATAATATTTTATGTCCTATTCTATTAAAAGTTTGATGTAGCAATCTGTGTTCAGTTTTCCAATAACCTATGAGAAAAGAGCAAGAAAGCAGAAAAAAGAAATTCGGCGGAGGTCTTACAATGGACGTCCGATATATATCGTTCTCGATTATTGTATATATAAGTAGGTAGTGCGAAAATAGTAAGGCTTAAGTAGTCCTGACACGTACATTAGATCTATTTACTTGTACGAGGATTGAAATCGAAAATCTGGAAGTTAAGGCTTCAAATATTAGGCCTGTCGTTACTTCGTTCGGTGATGGAGTGCGTTGACACTTTATTAAAAACTAAGTTGATCAATTGTACCGTGGAAATTGCTTGTGTATATAGCTTTAATTGCATATAAAAAAATCTATGGGTTAAGATCTAAAAAACTGAATATAAATCTACCTCAGGACTCCATCATCTTGATCATGTTGTTTAGTTAGTGTATGTTTTTAGCATTAATTAATGACTTTGTTTTTACTACTGTTGACAAGGTTGATGGAATAAAAATCGAAGAGCTTTTAGCCTTGGAACAAGTATTATTCATACAAACTAACTAAAACTGTAAAACAACATCTCCTTCAATATACTTATTGTAATATGACTACCAACACAGTGATAAGGATACTAAGATCTTGATACTTCGTAACCATATTCCTTTAGTTTATTTTAGTATTCATTTTCTTTCCTGTTCAATTTTGCAATTTGTAATCGTTTTAAGAGTTTGGCGATAATTAATCTTATTTGTTGTCAACCAAGTAATAATTTTTAAGATAGGTCGATAGCAATTAAAGTAAACTGTATACCCAAGCTTAATCAAGCCATTCAGTGTGGTGTTGGGAATAATATTCCACTATACACCAACAATTTACCCATATAAATTACCATCATGCTTGTACTCATTGCGTCGAGTAAGGACGATAAATATACGAAGAAGGTTGCGTTTCGATTTAATTTGAGTCTCTTACCACTCCCTACACGTGTTTCTGGGTCTACCCGTCATCAGAAGGAGTTTGTAAGACAACTCAAACTAAATCAAAACGCACAGATTACTCTGGCAATTACATCAAAATAACTGCCAGAGTATGCAACTAGAGACTTCTAGTGAGGAAAGATGAAGATAGGTCGATAGCAATTAAAGAAAACTGTATACCCAAGCTTAATCAAGCCATTCAGAGCGGTGATGGAAATATTATTATTCCCAGCACCGCTCTGAATATTATTCCCAGCACCTCTTGGAATGGCTTGATTAAGCTTGGGTATACAGTTTACTTTAATTGCTATCGACCTATCGTCATCTTTCCTCACTAGAGATCTCTAGTTACATACTCTGGCAGTTATTTTCATGTAATTGCCAGAGTAATCTCCTTCTGATGACAAGCTCCTTCTGATGACGGGTAGACCCAGAAACACGTATTAGGGAGTGGTAAGAGACTCAAATTAAATCGAAACGCAACCTTCTTCGTAATCATTTTCATTCTAATTAAAACAGTGGAAGGCTGATTTTATAAAAGAACACTGTGATATGGAGCGTTATATATTAATTGGAAAATAATTATTAACTTATTCATTTAGTAAACGTTTTATTGTTCATCTTTCCATGATAATAATGTGCTTTAGATTTTGAACAAATAATAAACTTGGCTCAGTAACAAATCCTGTTAAAGAACCAGCGTAAATAGTTATAAAACGTTTACCATCATACCTTACTGGTTTACGTAAAATTTTAACACTGTTGTCTTGCCATCTAGCAGATGTTTTGCCAATAAATACAATATCTTTAACTCTTGATTCATTACTTATACTTTGCAGAGGCTTTTTTATTTAATAGTTGTTATTAATTTGTATAGTTTATATCTAGATTTGGCCATACGGGCTATGGGGAAAATTCACTCATCCCAGATACTACGGTATCAAAAGGTTTGAGCTCTGGTGACTTTTTCCATATTATCTAGCTCTAGGTGACTTAATATGCTGGAGTATCTTCCAAAAAGTTTCGTACACATCTGGATGTCTCGAGGAGTAGAGCTTTTTGCATGGCCTTATAAAGATTCATTTAGACTCAGCTGTTTTATGTTCCCTAGGAGGTTTTTTAAATAACAGCAATAGTAGATAGAATAATGGATAATATCTGGGTACTTGCCATTCTCTTGGTGGATAATCTTTTCTACTGAGTCATGGTGTTCGTTAGAATCAGTACCGACAAACGCGTGGCAGCCACCCGTAAAATGTTTTATAGTTTCTTGGGCTTGGTATCCATATCGTCATTAATCATTTTGGACTTGAATCTGATCCTGAATGACAAGTTGAAAACACTCCGTATCGGGAAAAATCTTTCCTGATGCCAACATAACGCTGTATTGATGACATATTCCTGGCTGATCTCATTGAGATGTCGCCCATGCAGAAGTTTAGTCATGCAGGTGCGCATTTTTTCTTGCTTAGTCAAGTTGTTTATGGGCATTTCTTGTTCCCTCAGTTTAAGCGGCGTTCTATCGTCTACTGTACAAACTACTATTAAAAATGGCTAATTTTATACAGTGACGACTAGTGGATAATAGTTGATTTACGAAATTAATTTGCGTAATAATTCGGAATAAAAATCGCTAATTATTAACAGACACTTGAAATGTCATCTGACGGTTGATGATACGAAGATTTTACAAAAGAAGAGAAGAAGAATTGATATCTCGAAAATAAAAAGAATTGACAGAAGTTATGACAGACCTAAAAGAAGAATAATTGAAGTTAACAGACGAAAAAGGAGAATTAAGAGTTGACAGATAAAAAAGAAGAAGAAATGACATCTGCCAGTGATGAAGAAATGACAGTCAGTGAGTACATGTTTCTATAAAAAAAATCAGATAAGTACAGAATATGTCGCACTGTTATAACTAATTAAATGTAAAGAAAAAAATATTTTTTTATAAAATTTTAAATTATTTCAAAATAAGTAACTTTTATTAACTAAATACTCCGACTAAATAAAATTAATAAATTTAGCACAAATTTCCTTAAAGTAATTTCTTCAATCTTTTTTTACAACTAACATTTATATAAAGTATATATTAAAAAGTACTGGTTTAGTAATAAATTCAAATTAATTAATTGTTACTGAATTTGTTGGTACAGGTCGTATACATTATTCCACACTGCCATTTTTAATCCCTCAGATATATTGGTTGTCTTATTTTTCGGACGAGGTGTACTTTTGCCCGGCTTTAAAAGAATATGATTATTTTCTTTTCTTTTTATAATTGTACATAATTGTAAATAAAGAATTATTTAATCATATGTATTTTGATAAACGAACATACCTATTAATATATTACTTGTTAAACAATTAAAAATTACTACAAAGGCCTTATATTCATTTTTTCTAATTGCAAATACTCCGAAAATACATTTAACACAAGATGTTGTGCCTGAGAATATAATGGTTTACCAGGCATACTCTAAAAATACAACTTCTTAAAATATATTTCATATCACTCCATTGATATGTTTTTAGCCATATTTATATAACTAAATGTCGATGATATTACGAAGGGTCACGAAGGAGATGGATTGATGATATGGAAGGAGACCTACAATTTCTAAGAGTCAGAAGATGGGGGGGAAGTTGCCAGCAATCGACAGGAGTGGCGACTTGTTTGTGAGTAAGCCAAGTATATATATATATATATATATATATATATATATATATATATATATATATTTATTATAAAATTAATGTTTCTTGGGTTTAGGTTCAATAAAGATATGTTACATGTGGAACTAGATTTTATTTTCCATTGCAATCAATCAACGTTTCGGCAGGAAACCCTTGCCTTTGTCAAGATTCTAAAATGTGTATATATATAAGGACAAACAGATATTGTAAAATATGTATATATATATATATATATATATATATATATATATATATATGTGTGTGTCACGTTTTACGTTTTGGTAAGTCATATATATATATATATATATATATATATATATATATATATACATATTTTACAATATCTGTTTGTCCTTATATATACACATTTTAGAATCTTGACAAAGGCAAGGGTTTCCTTACGAAACGTTGATTGATTGCAATGGAAAATAAAATCTAGTTCCACATGTAACATATCTTTATTGAACCTAAACCCAAGAAACATTAATTTTATATTTAAATATATAATATATATATATATATATATATATATATATATATATATATATATATATATATATATATATATATATAATCAGTTGGCGCTACAGCCCTTCCTGAGCCTTTTCTATCCTTTCATATCGCGTGTCTGTCTTCTCCAGCCCCTCACTCCAATCTCCCTCAGATCTTCCTGTACATCGTCCAGATATCTGAGTTTGGGTCGCCCCCTTCTTCTTCCGACCGGCCTGTTTAGCACAGTTATTTTAGTGGGATCACTCTCATCCATCCGCATAACGTGGCCCACCCACCTTAGGCGATTTATTTTGATGGTCTTCACAATATCTGCATCACCAAAAAGTCTATAGAGTTCAAAGTTATATCGCCTTCTCCACAGATCCTGTTCGTTTACTCCGCCATATATGGTCCTCAATACTTTTCATTCAAAGACTCGTAGTAACTCTTCATCTCGGGTCGTCATTGCCCATGTTTCCGATCCGTATGTGAGCACTGGGCGTATTATTGTTTTATAAAGTTTGCACTTTGTTGCTATTGACATACTTCTCGCTCTTAGTTGAGAGCCCAGGCCAAAATAACAGCGGTTAGCCACGCATATTCTTTTTTTTTATCTCGTTGGATGTGTTATTTGTGTAGTTTACCAGTGACCCTAAGTAGCAAAATTCTTCTACCATTTCTATCGTTTCATGTTGTACCTCTAAGTTATTTTGTTGAATTCTTGATATGGCCGGCATCTATTTAGTTTTCTGGATGTTAATCAGAAGTCCGATGTTTTCTGCGGCATTTTTGATACGTGTGAAAGCCTCCACTGCTTCATTTTGGGTTCTTCCAATTATGACGATATCATCAGCGTATGCCATTATTTGTATACTACGGGTATATATCGTACCTTTTAAGTTCAATCCCGAATCTCTCATAACTTTTTCTAACACTAGGTGGAACAGCGTGCGCGATAGCGCATCTCCCTGATGCAGTCCTCTGTTGGTTTTAAATGGTTTTGAAACATCCCCTTGTACGCGCACTTTACATTCGACTTTCATCATTGTCATTTTAATTAATTCTACCAAACCTTTTGGTATTCCTAATTCGATTATCGCCGAATATAATTGAGACCTGTCAATGGTATCGTACGCTGCCTTAAAGTCTACGAAGATGTACTGGCAGTCCATGTTGTACTCCGTCGTTTTTTCTAATATTTGTCTGATGGATGATATGTGATCAATGGTAGATTTGTTTTTCAAGAAGCCTCTTTAGTAGGATCCTATTATATTGTCAGTATACCGTGCCAGTCGTTCGCTAAGTATCAGGGACACAATTTTGTATGCTGTATTAAGAAGGGAAATCCCCTAAAGTTGGAACATTCAACATTTTATATATATATATATATATATATATATATAATATATATATATATATATATATATATATATATATATATAGCAAAACTGGTATGATTATCGACCGAAACGTAAATAACAATTTATTGTTTTGGAGTATCAGGTATGCGGTCTGTTATTAAAAAAAAAAACTCTTTTTTCTTTTATTACTCTATATTTCGCTGATTTTTGTCAGCTTCTTCAGGAGATAAAGATTAAGAGTTAAAATATTTAAAATTGTTAAACATAAATATTCAAAACAGTACTGTTTTGAATATTTATGTTTAACAATTTTAAATATTTTAACTCTTAATCTTTATCTCCTGTACTAAATAATCAAAACAGTACTGTTTTGAATATATTATGTTTAACAATTTTAAATATTTTAACTCTTAATCTTTATCTCCTGAAGAAGCTGACAAAAATCAGCGAAATATAAAGTAATAAAAGAAAAAAGAGTTTTTTTTTTAATAACAGACCGCACACCTGATACTCCAAAACAATAAATTATATATATATATATATATATATATATATATATATATATATATATATATATATATCTAAATCATATTGAAAAAATGTACCAAAAGCTCTGTGCGTTTCGTTTCTATTATTTTAAGAATACCTGTCAATAGGTAATTTGTCTGGCTCAGAACTTTTATTACTTTGAGTCTTACTAGTATACTACTAGTGGTGGTAGTTCCTTTGTAATTTATGTACCTGTCTCTCTTGTATTCCTCTTACTCCTCCTTTTTCTTTGTGTGTGTCATTCTTATTTTGAAACGAGTCGAAGACTTGATTTGCGGAGAGAATCTAAAAGAGCAGTGCTGTTTTTCGTAACAGTTTTGAAAGGAGGAAGCAGAGAAACACGTGTTGAATGAACAGCTTTGTAGGGACATAATTAGGAGAATCAATAGGTGTCCGTCGGAAAACATTGCGGAGATTACATTACAGGTTAGTCAAATTATTTGCGACATAAGAGTTGTGTTTGTACCATATATGTTTTGTAACCCATATCAAGTCGCAGTTATTGGGACACAAATTCTTCATCCATAAATTCTCAGAAATAAAAATTAATTGATTTAAAGAGTAGAGTTTCACAGGTAAAAATAAGATCAGTTAAAAGTAAAATTAAAATCAGATAATTGACAGAATTAAAATTCTTTTTCTATTGAGAAAAAAATAATCAGAGCAATTTTTACTTTAAATTAAGTAGGTTTGGTTAAAAAGGAGATAACTAAATTAAGGTTTCTTTTGTTTGAAGATTAGATAAAAAATTGTACACCGGCTTTATATGTTTTATTTATGTTTTGTTGGTTATACTTATTTTCCTTGTCTATCCTGAAGAGAGCAAGCAACAAAGAAATACTAGATGCCACGAATATGTATATATTTGACAAGTCTCTCACTATATATTAATAGATACTTAAATTACAATTTGATATAATTGGAATAAGTAGATTTGATAAGAATATGTTTACAAAAGAAGAACATGAAATGATTTACATAAAAAGCTTTTTCCAAGATTCGCTCTATTCTAGCCCTAAAATTTGCAAGGGCTTTTGAACTTTGCAAATACGTGTCACTGACTGGCCTAGATAAGCCCTTGGCGAGGCTACTGATAGCGGAAAAATGCTGGTGATGCGATCGATGCGTACGACACTATGTGTCGAATACGATGCGATGTTAAAGGCAGTATGCATATATATTACACATATTTTCGCTAGCGGGAACGCTTCTTTACTCTTTTTATACTCTTTGTTTCTCAGCGAATCAATAGCGGGGTTTTTCTGGTTTTTATACCCATGGCTATATACGGTCACCAAAAAAATGAGATTAAATTGTATCAAACAATACTACACCGTATTTCTTACTGTTTGACAGCACGTCAAGTAGATTATTTATTTAACAGAATATTTTATCTTAAATAGTGATTCCGGTTACTTGGTTACTAGTTCTACAAACTGTTGTCTTATAAATAATTCACAATAATGTCTTGCATTATCTAAACTTTCTTGAGATTAAGTGAAGCTGTTTTTTTTTCTATTTCTGGCCCTAATTAAATTGGTTTCTTGTTGATCTAGATTATGATCTAAAGGGAACAAGTCTCTATTTTATGTGGCGATGTTATAATGTACTGGTATTGCTACTATTACATTCATTATCACTTTCAAATTTAATCTCATTTAATTTTAAAAAATTGGGAATCATCATTTTCAAACCTTGTATTGTCTTTTAACAGAATTCGTAGTTCGCATGGAAGATTCATTATAAAGATTCTTTGCTTCTCTGTCTAGCAGACAGTTACAAATAATTACACTATAGATATTGGTTACGTAACTACCTATAATGGATCGCCCTGAAATGAGCTCAAATCCCTAGTTTTAATTTCACAAATAATGTATACCTTAGCACAGAGGTTAATGCTTCTATCATACTAACAAAGTTTGAACTATGAGCTTACAATACAATTTAATTTAGGCCGTAATTGTAACACTTAGAAAGTTTAATTGGGAAATATATTATTCGGCAATTTATTAAATCGCAGTTAAATGGACTAATTATTAAAATATTATACGAAATATTTTTCACAATGTTTTAATTATACATGGTGAATTATAAAAGGTTAAGAAGTTAAGAATAATGTGAGATTACAAATTAACCCATTAGCGCCGTGTGTTTCTTTAAAGCAACGGCAGACATGCCTGTATTTGGGAGGAGCTTGAAGTCATAATACAGTCATAAAATAGGTGTGACCTTGCAAATTCCATCAACCATAATCGCCCATACTCAGTTATGCGTATCTAGGTGCGGTGTTAAGAACTGTTTGTTAGTTTGGTGTATTTGAGGTTGAGTATAATATTAGAACTAGAAAATAATGGACATTTGATTTGAGCACGTACCATAATATCGATATAAATGAAATTTATTATGGATTTATGTTAAATTTGTGTTGATTATACTTCTAATTAAACATATTTTAAATAATTTATATAAATTAATCAATAACTACTTGTCAGTGCCTGTTGTAACCCAGCCGTTGCCTTTAAACAGCGCTAGGCGCGTGTACTACGTATATTTTAAATTGCATCATTTTTGTTCTAGACGAGGTTTTTCGCTTGCTCAAGCCCTTGATATAATTTGTAATGATAAATTATATGGCGATATTTTTGTAGAACCTCTAGATACAAATGTAGACACTGACGAGGATTCAGGAAATGAAGATGGAGGAGGGTATGTAGTGATATAGTAATCAAATCTTTTATAATAAAAACGTATGGCCTTAGTAGTGTAATGTAATGTTAATACCTACCATTTTTAGGCTGGTAGATAACCTTTCATCCCGTCAATTACGTGCCGGAGCAGAAATACGACCAAACAATGAAAGAATTGGTTTGAACGAAGATTATATACAGAATGAAGACATACTTGGCCGTAGCCATCATTTTGTTTCTGAAGTGGTAAAAAATTGGATTTCAGATAGACTTCTTAAGCCTCGAAATCAACCTCAATGGCTAAAGGAAGCAGACTTTGCGATTAGATTTCCAAACTTCGACTATACTAAATATGAACAAATGTTTTCAACAAAAATATTTGAACAGTTTGTGAATGATGCATTTTTCAACATTTAGTGGACGAAAGTCGTCAATATGCACTATTTTTAAATTGTCCCGATCCGAAGATAACAGGTGAGGAGATCCGTTTGTTTATTACTTATATATATTATAAGTGGGTATAATCAATTGCCATCCAAGCGGGATTATTGGGATTATAATGATGATATGAAAAATTATGCAGTATCCAAGGCCATGGGAAGAGATCAATTTTTACAGATTTGCCGGTTTTTGCACTGTTCAGATAATACCAAAATCAACCAAAATAACAAGGCGTGGAAAATGCGACCTCTTACGGACATGCTTAAAAATCGTTGTATTGAAAATTTTAAACTAAAAGAACATTTATCTTACGATGAAAGTATGATAAAATTCTTTGGCAGACATAGCTGCAAGTAATTTATTAGAGCAAAGCCAATTAGAGTTGGATACAAAATGTGGTGTATCAACACAAAAAAGGGTATTTAGTTAACTTTGACTTATACAAAGAAAAAAATCCAAAAGCAAATAATGGCTACGAAAAACTATTTAAAAGAGCTGCCAGTCCTTTAAAAGCATGCTTAATTCAATTATGCGTTTACAACCTAAATGATTATTTTGACTTAATAAAAGACTACAGGGAATAAGGACCGACGGGTTCAGAGACGCTCTATATTGCATATCTTTTTTTTTATTTTTATATTAATCTATATTTTATTGATTTGTTATGTAATTGTCCTATATAACTTGTTGATCATGCTTTATGTACTATATGACTTGTCCTATATTACAATGTGATCTGATGGGATTAATAAAGAATATTCTATCCTATTCTATTCTATTCTATTCTATTCTATTCTATTCTATTCTATTCTATTCTATTCTATTCTATTCTATTCTATTCTATTCTATTCTATTCTATTCTATTCTATTCTATTCTATTATATTCTATTCTATTCTATTCTATTCTATTCTATTCTATTCTATTCTATTCTATTCTATTCTATTTTATTCTATTCTATTCTATTCTATTCTATTCTATTCTATTCTATTCTATTCTATTCTATTCTATTCTATTCTATTCTATTCTATTCTATTCTATTCTATTCTATTCTATTCTATTCTATTCTATTCTATTCTATTCTATTCTATTCTATTCTATTCTATTCTATTCTATTCTATTCTATTCTATTCTATTCTATTCTATTCTATTCTATTCTATTCTATTCTATTCTATTCTATTCTATTCTATTCTATTCTATTCTATTCTATGCTATTCTTATCAGATGGCACCACATAAAATGATCCAAAGGATTGAAATTTGGTTACCTCCCTGGCCATTCAATAGCTATATCTAGTTATATCTAGTATATCTAGTTATATCTATTATATCTAGTTATATCTAGTAGTTCATCTAAAGCATAATGTGGAAGCGCACCATCATGTTGCAACCAAAAACTTTCATCAAAACCTTCAGGATTACGTCTGCTGGAAAACAAATTACGTTAAGTAGATACGAGATACCCCCTTAAAAACTTAAGGTACGTTGCCCCGTTTAAATTACCTTCTTCGTTTAATTCCTGCACAAGTTTGATTTTATAAGGGTGTCATTTTTTAAGCTTTAATAGTTTGTGAACCGTTGTTTTGCTAACACCGCTCTCGCGACTAACTTTACGCACAGAAGTGTGCACATCTTCTTCAAAACTAAGTCAAACATATAATGCTGTATAAGCATTTGCAGAGGGTCAACCTGATTTCCGTGCATTTTCAACCGTACCAGTTTCTCGAAATTTCTTTTGACTGTTGAACGCGTTCTAGGTCTTTCTGGATATTTATCATTAAACAAATTCCACACTTTCATCTGAGTTCGCGATCTGTCTCCATACCCAATCATCATAAGTATTTCAATTCTTTGCTTTACACTTAACTCCATTTCTACTTCAAATTAAATTTAAGTCATAACTAAAACATTTACAAATACCAAAAGTATTGTAGTACTAAACTGAACTGATACTAGTCACTGAACATCAATAAATTACTGAACAAATAATGACATTTAACAAAAACATAGCCTACTATTGTTTCTTTTAAATTGATAAGAAATAATTTCTTTCATATTCTGTCCGCTAGACAATGGGTGGAATGCATAAAACGTAGTAGATGCTATTGCTTCAGCAAATAGTATGTAATGTGTAGCATTTTCTTTTACATAAAAGAAGGTGCTTTGTCAAAAACACCGTACTATACAACTGAAGAACTTGCTACTGACCTGAAGGATCTACTACTAAACGTAGAGCCAGCCGTAGTGCCTTTTTGCGCATCACACCAATCGTATTAGAACTAGTTTTTCATGTGGTTTGTCATATTCTTGTGTTTTGTAAATAATTATTATTAGATAAGTGAGTAGTGAGTCAAAATGAGTGGTTCAGATTCCGAAGTGACAAAAGAATTAGGCGAGAACAACAAATGAACAAGTATTGTTTGTTAATCTTCTTGAAAATTATCAAATTTTATTTGATAAGAGAATGATACCAAAAATTAAATATGAAAAGGAAGCTACATTAAATAACTTAACTGCTGCCCTTAATGAAATTATCGAAAAAACCTGGATTCAAAAGCAATTATGAAGAAATTCAACAACATAAAACAAAGGTTAAAAAAGTTGTTGGCGTAAAAAAAACTGGTAACAAAAAAATCGTACTAGTGACTAGTACTAGTGGCTAGACTAAGTGACTAGCAAAGAAAATTCTATGTTATAAAACATTTGAGAAAATTCAGTCTTGCACAGGGTATCAGGTGCTTGCCAGGCCGGTGTAATAGAGGAGATTGGGATTTCATCACATTAGGATCAAATAATAATGAAAATCTTCTTTTTAGCTCTAATTCTGGTTGCCAAAAACTATCAGGCAGAGCTCCCAATTATCCTATTGCGAAGGAGGAGTCGCTGTTTTAACTACAGAAGACCTGCTTACGAAAACAAATTGGAGCAGACCAAGCTCAAATTTCTTGTGCTCTTGTTACTAAGCATGAATTGTATTATAATTTTCTTGAATAGGTGTGGTTAGATTTTTAAAAGGTGCCAAAAACCACAATGCAATACCATATCCTTCATCACCAATTAATCATCACATTATTATTCATATTTCGATGCACTCCGGAGTACGGAATAGCACCTATAATATTGGGAATTTGCTTATTGGTATTTGTCCACCGATTGATAGCAAATTCAAATAACTCGTTCTTCTTCTTTATGTGCCATCTTCTACTGAAGGTTGGCGACCATCATACGATAGGTTTCTCTGTTTTGTGCCGCATGAATTATGTTCGCAGCTTCTGGTATTTGAAACCATTCTCTCAAGTTTCTCAGCCAGGATTTCTTCTTTCTGTCTGCTAAATAACTCGTTAGTGTTAGGAAATGTTATCCAGTTATTTCTCTTTAAGTAAATTGCTTCTGAAACACTTATCAAGGTTCTGGATAAAGTACTTTGGTTAACATTTAAATCAACAGCAACTCCCTGCTGATATCCAGGATGTCCTAAAAAGGTAATATTTATATTTTTCAAAGTTTACAACTTATTTCCAAAACTAATCTAAACTTCTCAAAAATATCTCCATTTTCCGAGTTGGTGACAAGGTTCTACCTCTTGTTTCTACGGAATCGTCGTCGTCAGGAAAATGACTAGCAAGCCACTCTACATTTGCTCTGTTGAATCGAAACCAAAAAATATGAAAGTAACTTTTTGTAAAGATTTTATATTAATACCTAGTCCGCTGAAATAATACCTCCCGCCCTACTTTCCTACATTCCCATTTAAAAAATCAAAGTTATGACTGTTACCTGAAGAAGGCTTGCTTAAAGTTCAAAACATTGATGCTATAATATACTGTGATTATTTTAAAAATCGACCTTTCCGATTTTTAAAATTTTGCTTATATACTAAAAATAAATGAGTTTATATGAGGGGTAACACTTATTCCAGCGCAGTGTATGAATAAAACTGCACGATTTATGATAATTACCTGAATATTTTACGATAAATATCGTCATTGTATATTCTTCCTGGTTTTTAGATTTTTCTACGACAAACGTTCATAAATGTTGCATGCATTTTTTAACAAAATACACCTACGCCGAAGTCGTTCGTACACCAACTTCACCTAAACTGAAACAAATTCTACTAAACTAGTAAATACTTTGAAAGCGTAGTACATCTTTCTATGTATCTAGTAAATAGTAGCAAATTCTACGCAGGAAAGCAGAACGCTTTGTAAATGTAGCAAGTACTACTTCTTCTTCTTCAAGTGCCGTCTCCATCAATGGAGGTTAGCGGTTATGGTGGCAAACGTTTGTCTATCTTCAGCTGCTCTTAAGAGTTCCTCAAATCCAAGTCCTGTCCAGTTTCTGATATTACGTAACCAGGACAATTTTTTTCTTCCAATTCCTCGCTTTCCTTCTATTTTGCCTTTTATTATCAACTGAGGGATGTAGTATTTCTCGTTGCGCAACAAATGCCCTAAATAACTGGTTTTTCTTCTTTTGACTGTTCTCAATAGTTCTTTTTCTAAATTGAGTCTAGCTAGTACTTCTTCATTTGTTTTTCGTGCTGTCCAAGGAATTTTTAAAATTCTACGGTACACCCACATTTCAAATTCCTCGATTCTATTCAGGCTCTTTATTTTTAAAGTCCACGTTTCGACTCCGTAGAGAAGAACAGACCAGATAAAACATTTTACAAGTTTTAATCTCAATTTAATATTTATATGTGTATCGCAGAATAGAACGCGCATCTTAAAGAAACTATCCCTAGCTTGAGCAATTCTCGCTTTAATTTCTTGTTCTGGGTCCAGCTTGCAATTAATCCAACAGCCAAGGTATTTGTATTGGTTTACCTGTTCTAAAATATTCCCATTTATTTTTATAGGTAAGGGGATATTCTGTTTTCTTTGGATCACCATTACTTTTGTTTTTTTTTTCGTTGATCTTCATTCCAAACTCTCGACAAGCATCCTTAAGGTGGTCTATAACCCTCTGTAAGTTTGTGTCTGTATCAGCCAGTAGGACAGTGTCATCTGCATATCTTATGCTAGATATTGGTTCTCCATTAATTTTTATTCCTGTGGAAAGGTTTTCCAAGGCTTGCTTGAATAGTAGTTCCGAGTAAAGATTGAACAGCATAGGGGATAGTATGCATCCTTGCCTTACTCCTTTATTTATACTAATATTTCTAGATGTATGATCGTCGATCCTAATCTTGGCACTCTGCCTCCAATATAAGTTCTTAATTAATCGGAGATCTTTACTATCCAAGTTGATGCTCTGCAAGGAATTTAACATTTTATTATGGTTTACGCGATCAAATGCCTTTTCAAAGTCTACAAAACATAGAAAGACATCCTTTTGTTGGTCGTAACACTTCTGCAGCAGTACTTGTAATGAAAACAAGGCCTCTCTGGTCCCCATTCCGGCTCTGAATCCAAATTGATCGTATCCAACTTCTTTTTCACACCTTTTGTATACCCTATTGTGAAGTATTTTTAATAGAATTTTAAGCACTTGGCTCATAAGACTTATTAATCTAAAATCTGCGCATCGCCTGGAGTTAGCTTGTTTTGGAATGGGAATAAAAATAGATTCTAACCATTCCTCTGGTATTTCCCCAGTATCGTAGATTGTATTAAACAAAATTACTAACAAATCAATGTTATTACTTTCGATCAATTTAAGTATTTCAGGATAAACTTCATCAGGTCCAGGGCTTTTGTTGGTCTTTAATTGTTTAATGGCATATTCCACTTCGACTTTTAGAATTGGTGGGCTTTCAGTAACATTATTTATTGTAATGTCTATTCTTTCATCTCGGAACAGCTGTTGTATAAATTTTTCCCATTCTTCTATTTTATCTTTGGTGTTATGAATTAACTCTCCGTTGTTATTTACCAGTGGGCAATGTTGTTTTTTGCGGATGAATGAAAATTCTTTCACCTTCTTGTACATATTAAAGTAATCATGTCTATGTTCTAATTCTTCTATTTCTTTACATTTTTCTTCGAGCCATTTCTCTTTTGATTCTTTTATTTTCCTTCGTATTTCTGTATTTAATCGTTTGTAATCGCTTGTGTTCTTATTTTTGTATTTCCTCCTTTCGTCTATCATCTTTAGAATAGCTGGTGTCATCCAGTCTTTTTTTGCCATTAATCGTGTATTTGGAATTTCTTCCCTTGCAGAATTGACGAGGATGGATTTTATTTGTTGCCAAGTTGTATTTATATTTTGGATATTTATTTGGGTTCGGTCTATTTCTGAGAGTTTTTCATTTAGTTTTACAGTGGTTTTATCTTTAATCTGTACATCTTTTAGTAGTTCCATATTAGGTTTGTTCTTCGGCTTTGCATTTTTTATTACTTTAATTCTTGTGCGAATATTTGCTACTACAGGGTTGTGGTCGGAATTTGCATCAGCACTAGGATATGTTTTTGTACTTGTAATGGAGTTACGAAATCGTTGGTTGATTAAAACATAATCTATTTGATTTCTTATTATTCTTTCTTTTGTGTGTAGCGGGGAAGTCCAGGTGTATAACCTACGTTGAGGTAACTTAAACCAAGTGTTTGTTGCTATCATATTGTGTTGCTGGCAAAACTCTAATAGTCTGTCTCCTCTTTCATTTCGTTCTCCTAGTCCGTATTCTTCTACGATATTTTGGAATTTCCCTCTTCCTATTTTAGCATTAAAATCTCCTAGGACGATGTTAATATCTTCTTTCTTTGTCAATTTCATGAGCTTTTGTAGATCTTCATACCATTCTTCTAGTACTACAGTACTAGAAGAGTACTACAAACATGTAGAATTACTTGAAGCATTAGAAGATACTACGTTTTATGCATTCTACCCAATAAGTATTTTTGATATTGTTAATTTAACTAACGCGTTACTTTGAGCACACACAAAACTATTGTATTTTTGTCCACCCTGTACTAATTTGAATCAACATGTAATACATTTTTGGAATCAGCTCAGCTAGAGTAATCCGAAAATTGAGACAAAATGGGGGTGTTCTATTAAAAAAAAAATGACGGTGACGTCATTACTCGAAAGTAATTCAGCCTGTATATTAAAGTAAATTAAATCAAATTAAAATCAAAAATCGACGTGTTTTAGGATTATTTGTTAAAATGCTCTGTTTAGCTAAAAAAGAATTTGTTCCATACTTTACGGACACTGTGTATAAATAAAGACTTTCTATCATTAATTATTAAAATAAAGGTCTAGTCGCTTTTAAAGGTCGTTAAAACCATTGTAAAAGACATTAAATATAGAGGAAGAAGAATCTTGTTGGTGTAGCCAATTGTATTCAAGCCAAAACAACAACAATATAACAACAATTAAACTAAGAATGTCAAGCAGAGGCTGGAATTAAATTCCAATTACGCGAGAGAATATCTGTGCTTTAATTAACACATGCACACACATTAGATTATACCAATTATAGTAAAAGACGGTTTATCTTCGGATTGTGCGCCGCTATCTCTTACGAAACTCCCTCTCCGTCTCCTACCGATGGTTTATATATTTAGTCAGGGACGTTCCGAAGGGTGATCCAGAAATTATCTGCAACTTAATTTTCTAAATGTCTTACGTAACGTGCAAACTGAAATATTCTTATAACATAGTAAGATTTAATAAATGTTTTGTAAATGAACTTTGAAAATAAGGCTATTATCGAGCACAAGTTAATTAAATCTAGCCCAAGTATTTTTGCTTAAAATAGCATCTTCAGGAGCATCTGAAATAAGCCAAGAAAACGTTTTTTAGATGAAGTAAATTAGTTAACTTCGGTAAAAAACTCGAAGTTAATGGATGAAAAAAAGAGTTTTTGAGATTAAAGTTTTAGACTTACTTCGTCAAAATGTGAACTATCCGGCAAGCGTAGAATGTGGAAACATTAAAATTAACATAAAATTGTACAAAACTCTAAATAGAGCTAAACTCAAAATTACAGAAAAACTTGCATATTCATCACAAAGTCCTCTCCAACAAAATGCTTCTAACAACATCAGATATTTCTCTTTTACTTATATTAGTAACATTTCTAATAAAATAGCTAAACTTTTTACTTCTACAGTTGAAAACATCAAAATTTCCTTTAAGTCACACAACACTGTAGGTTCCTTTTTAATTAACACCAAAGACAGGCTGAACACACTTGACAAAAGTGGTATTTACAAATTAAAGTGTGATGATTGTGATGCCTCTTATGTAGGCAGAACCATTAGAAAGCTATCTACTAGAATATCAGAACATTTAAAAAGACCAAACTCTTCAAGTTTTGGTCAACATTTAGAGTCTGGCAAACACAATTTCAACATCAATACTGGGTCGTCTATTTTGCATGACATCAGTAGAAAGAAAAACTATTTGGAGTTGGATCTATTGGAAGATTTGGAGATCACAAAGGAAACGAATGGAAACTCTCATTGTCTTAATACTCAAATTAATTTAAACTGTACTAAATTTAAACCTATTTTTAAAAACTTTATTACAGCTTCACCTCGTAGTGGACCCAGCTCGGCTGTCTAGACTTCCTGCACTGAGTTTATACATTAAGAATCTACCAATTTCAAGCTCTGTTCAGCATTACTATTGTATTTAACAATTTACACAACTAGCTTGCTCAGATTAGCATAATCTACATATACTAATTCCACAGTTTTATATTTCAACACCTGTTGGTCAGTTGGTCTTTAGTAATGCTATTACATATTAGTTTTATAGTTCTCCCATTGGCTTGAGGTTTAACTGAACTACTTGAACTATACCCATTTACACACTGCTTTCAATTCTGATCTAATTTTAATATTTCAATTTCATAGTCAATTTTCTTCTCGTTTTGCAGTATTGACAGTGCCTGGTAGACCATTTTATTGTAGTCAACTACCCACTGTCCAATAGATCGTTTGGTCTATTTCTTTCATTCACACTTTATGTACACTTCATTTAGCCTCAAACCTACAACCTTATTATTACAGACGGGTGTGAGTGTGAGATCTGGATTATGCAATCTAGTTTAAATCAAAATATTCTATATGTCATACTTCATCAGCTGATTTTTTCAGTAGTAGTTCTAGTTGGACCTTTGGCCAATGACAACTTATACAGAATTTTAATATTTGTTGATCACAGATCCATAACTTTGACTGCCTATCAAAGTTGTCATATGTCACATGTCACCGTATCATTTCCGCTTAGATCATTATCCCTCCAGATACTGACAGAGAATGTAGCGTAGAAGTAATTTTAAACTGTTTGTCCTCGTTTTAGTGTAGTGTTTTGTACAATTTTATGTTATTTTTAATGTTTCCACATTCTACGCTTGCCGGATAGTTCACATTTTGACGAAGTAAGTCTAAAACGTTAATCTCAAAAACTCTTTTTTTCATCCATTAACTTCGAGTTTTTTATCGAAGTTAACTAATTTACTTCATCTAAAAAACGTTTTCTTGGCTTATTTCAGATGCCCCTGAAGATGCTATTTTAAGCGAAAGTACTTGGGCTAGATTTAATTAACTTGTGCTCGATAATAGCCTTATTTTCAAAGTTCATTTATTCGAGCATTCAACCTCATTTCATTTGTTTTGTAAATGATCTAAAAAACAGTTATTATTAATAAAACAGTTTTTATAACACAGCTGATAACCCCCAAGGCAATTATATAAACCAGTGACAAACTTTTAAAAATATCTAAAATTTTCTAGTTTGAAACGTTACAGTAATTTTATTAACACTACAAAGTCGGGCTTAGCATACCTACCTAGAAAGCCCGAAGGGATCATTTTGGCCCCAAGTTCCTAAATCAATAAAAACCAAGTTTAGAATTAACTATTTATTTGGGAATAAACAAAAAATAAAAATAAACAGTTTTAAGAAATCGACGATAGAAACTCTTGACGATAGAATTTGATTTAATTTTTAGTTTCATTTTAAACATTTGGAACACCATACAGTTTGCAGTTTTTGGCATTTGCCACACATTGCCTTGTTACAGCCGTGGCACTCATTGGAAGTATGATTTCCTTTACAAAACATTTTTAACTGACATTTTTTTCTTTTTTGGCTAGTAACAGTGCTGGTGGTTGGTAAATCCGGTGGTGCTGGGTATAGTACCATATTTCGGGAGGCAAGGTATGGAGCCCGTAATTCTTCACACAGCTGAAGAATAAACTTACGACGACTGATTTTACATCCAGTAACTTCTTTATAAATAATCCATGCATTTATTGTTCCTAAGTCAAGAATGTTATAAAACACGTGCATTGGCCATCGTCTTGAAGCAACTTTTGTAGTGTAAAGATTTTTATTATAAAAACTTACTGTTTGAGGAAGTTTTTTTCCATCGACAGCAACATCCACTGATTGATGTAATGAGCTCAACAAAAGCACATTTTTGTGACTCTTTCCTTGGTATGCAGTAAGTGTTATCTTTTCGTCGCTCTGGAATATATGGGTAACATATAATTCTCCATTTTTACTCTTTACGCTTAGAGGAACTTCCTTTCTGTTGCGATTCAAAGTACCCACAAGACTTGTTGATTTTTTTTGCAATGCCTTGGCCAATTTTAACGATGTAAAGTAGTTATCTGTCGTAACATTTTTGCCCTTTCCCAGTTGATTTTCCATTAACCGCAAAACAACATGTTCACTAACACTTGTATCTTTCTTGCGTAGATGATCAGTGCCAGTATAAGGGTAACCATTTACAATATATTTTGATTCCACGCATGTCAAAAGCCAAAATTTTATGCCAAACTTATCCGGCTTATTTGATATGTACTGTGTGAACGGGCACCTGGCTTTAGAAGGCAGTAGTTGTTCGTCCACAGTAAGGTTTATTCCCGGTTTGTAACATGCACCACTATTTTCTATAAATCCATTCCAAACCGCAGAGGCTAGAGCAAATTTGTCGGTTTTCAATCGTTCAGATCTCGTTTGCTTTATGTCAAATCTGAGATATTTTATAATATCCTTGAATCTGTCTCGTGGCATAGTTTGCCTAAAAAACTGAGGACCCCATACTGTTCACCACAAGCTGTTGGTTGGGAAATTTTTGGCGCCGTAGACTCCTCTTGCGTACATAATAGCAAGGGCAGCCTCCAGTTCTTCCAAAGTTATAGTCCATGTGTCATTTTCAAACATCGATGTGCTTCTGCAATAGTGCATTCTTTTATATGACGTAACATGCTGTCGTTGATTATTAGATGCCAAGCACTTACCACACAATTGTTCCTCACGTTCCTTTTTGCATACGACGTAGGACCTGATTCCTCTCGATAAATGTTGTGCTGAGCGCGGCGTCCTGTAATGAGCAAACATTCAATGAATATGAAGATACTAAAAATCATAATCTTACCAGGTACTGATCCAGAATCAATAACTTTCCACGTTGTTCCGTCTTTCGATTGTTCGGTGTCTCCGATTGAAATAGTTTTTCCTTGTTGACCTCTTTTTCTCTTGTGACTTGGCTTAGATGCACTTGGATTCACGATAAAATTAGCTGACTCGTGCTGTTGAGTTGTAGAAGCAGTGTTTACATAAATTGGTGAGTCTTGTACAATAAAACTTTCTAACTGCTCTGAAGCATCAGAGTCACTTGAATCATTATTTTGTGGTGGTACGTATTGTTCATCGTCGACTCATTATTTTCTGCAAATTCAGATTCACCTCCCGAAACATCTTCTTGTATTTTTCGTATTTCTTCAAGAAGTTCAAGCTCTGATAGTCCACGACGAGACATCTTTACAGTCGTCTTGAATTTTCACAATTGAACGAATGTTTCAATATTCTAGAAACGAGAGTCAGCAGAACCTAATAAACCGCTCAATAAACAAAATACTTTCAAGGAACAAACAGTATGTAACAAAATACCTTCTAGGAATAAACGTACATAAACATAATTTTATCTATCCGACAGAAAGTTAAAAGAAATCGTCAAATTTCCGAGAAAACGATAATAATTAATACAGGGCCAGTTTGGCCCCTTCAGACTTCTATGGTAGGTTTGTTAGAAAATCCATTTAATAAATTTAGTAAACAATATTTTTTTGCGTTAAATAAGACTTTGTATCAAAATATTAAAAGTCATAAAATATGAAATTATTATTGTGTCAAATAAAAGAACTACAATAACTTCAAATCGCAACAGGGGCCAAATTGGCGCCTTCGACTTTCTAGTGTTAAACCAATAATGTAAGTACTTACATAAACATCTGGAGGACTAAAAGATGTGGGTCCAAGAAAACAAGTTTTGAGAAATTAGGTGCAGTAACTTACAGGGAACGTATAGGTTATGTTTTTGGGTTATCAATTCACAAATATTAATATAAATATAAATTTTAATTATTTTTTGATCTTATGAAATTTCAGACTAAATGGATGAGGGTTCACTCACGTGTTTTATAATAAAACCATAAATACAGATAAGATAGTCCATATTTTTAAATAACATCATACAAATTTGCCCCTGTTCATTACATCATCATTATCATCAACTAGCCTCCAACGTTCACTGCTGAACATATGCCTCTCGCATGCTTTTCCACTTAGTCCGATTTTGCGCCATCTGGATCCAATTTGTAGTCACTCTTTTTATGTTATCTGTCCATCTCGTTGGAGGTCGACCTCTATTTCTGTAAGCTTGTATTCGGGGTCTCCATTCCAAAATTCTTTTTGTCCACCGGTCATCAACTGATCTTGCTACATGACCTGCCCAGTTCCACTTTAGTGTTGTTATCCTTTTAATAACGTCTGTTACGTCTGTTACTCCTGATCTTTTGGAATCTTAGACCTAAAAATATCCTTCATCTTTCCAAATGCAGCACAAGCGAGATTTATTCTTCTTTTCAGCTCGATTGTTTGGTTGTCTCGACTTATTCTGATCTCATGAACCAAGTATTTATAGGAGTTAACTGGCTCAATATCTTTGTCTTTTGACTACAACAAAAACATCTCAGTAGAAGACAAAGATATTGAGCCTGTTCATTACGCAAAGCTACAAACATATTAGAAGATTGTTAGTAATGGATACAATAAAAAGCTTTAAGCTTTTTTAGCCATTCGTTTGTCTATTTGTCCATTCGTTTGTCACACTGTCTCTGCAAGGGATATATATCATTCGAAGAATTTAACGTTCCCATACCAGCAATTTGTTTACTTCTCTTTTTGTTATTTACAAGTACAAGTTTCGATTTATCAGATGTTGCATTGCAAAGAAAGATCTATTTCCTGCCATTATTCTCGTTTCAACTTTTCGCTCTAATTTGTTGTCATTTGTGATTGTTGCTCCTAGATATTTAAATTCTTTAACCACTTCGAAGTTGTGATCATTTATAGTAATGTTTTGCCTTATTCGCCGTCGTTCTTGTTTTGAGACGACCATGTATTTTGTTTTGTCTTCATTTATTTTTAGACCGATGTTTAATGCAGCTTCTTCAAAGCTCGAGAAGATATCCTTAATTTCTAATGTTGATTGTGCTACTGCGTCTACGTCATCGGCAAAGGCGAGTATGATTTTTGCTCCCGAGCAGTTATGTCTGGTTTGATTTTTGGATATATTTTTCGCATGACATATTCTAAGGCCAGGTTAAACAACAATGGGGACAACGGATCTCCCTGTCTCAGTCCAGAATTTACGCAGAAAGCATTTGATATTTTTCCCCCTATTCTAACTTGTGCAAAAGAGTTACTTACACACATTTGTGTTACCGCAGCTAGTTTCTTGGGTATGCCGAGCTCGATCATTGCCTTCCATAATGTTGCACGATTAATTGAATCATAAGCCTGTTTGAAGTCTATAAAAATCTGATGCACGTCGTGATTATATTCCCAATACTTTTCAAGCATTTGTCTTATTGTAAATATTTGATCAATAGTCGATCTGCCAGGCCTGAAACCACACTGGTAGTCACCAACTATTTCTTCGGCGTATGGTACTAATCTTTTTAATAATATCGAAGCCAATATTTTATATGTAGTGTTGATTAGTGAGATTCCTCTGTAATTCATGCATGACTCCTTTTTTCCTTTCTTGTGTATTGGTACAATAATACTACCACACCATTCTTTCGGCATTATTTCTTGTTGCCAGGCCATTTCTATTAATTGATGGATTCTGCTTATGAGTTCATGACCGCCTGTTTTAATTAGCTCGACATCAATATTGTCCATACCAGGGGATTCATCGTTTTTAAGCGTTTTTATGGCATGCGTAATTTCTTCCATGCTTGGTGGGCGTATTTCTAATTCGACGGTTTGATACTCATGTTCTCCGTGGTTTCCACCATTTTTATTGTTTTCATCAGTGAAATTTTGGATATTCAGGAGCTCTTCAAAATATTCAGCCCATCTTTCTATTATTTTGTATTCGCCAGCCAGCATTTCTCCATTTTTATATCTTACGAAGTTGGGTGTGCTGATATACGAGCCTCTTTTATGTTGTCTTATCTCCCTGTAGAAATTTTCATTTTGATTTCGTCTGTGTTCTCCTTTTACTTTTTTGATTTGTTGCTGCAGATATTGTCTCTTTTTCTGACCAAGTGTTCTTCCAGCTGCGGCTCTCTCCCTGTGGAATCGTTTTTCTTCTGTTGGATTCAACAGATAATCAATTCTTCTTTTGTTTGCTTCTTTTAGAGTTCTTTCACACTTGTCGTCGAACCATTTCAGCTCGGTGTACTGAAAACAAAAAGTCTAACGCAGCAGTTTAAAATTCTAGATGAATCTGCGGATTAGACTAGGATATGCTGGGATCTGATCGGCCTATGATGGAGCAGTACGGCAAGAGATAAGGGCTTGCGGCTTGGTGATACTCCTCCATAGATCCCTACCGGACGGGCGTAATGCCTAAAAAACCGGATATAGATATCTACGTTTATAAAATATCTGGACAACAAACAGTACTAATAGCAGAGGCCTCTATGGTGAGCAATCTGAACTAGGTGGACTGTCATTCTTTTAGCCATGTAGCACTTTTATATTTTTAACCTAGAAGACGTATTTTTTAAAGCTGGATGGCTAAAAACACCTTTATCTTTTTTCTTAATTAGATACTATATAATATTTTACATGATATCAAGTACAAAAAATTAGTACTTATTATCTACATAATGACAAATAATGGACCCTTATTCTTTTAGTTTTAAGATTTTTATGTATGTATTTATACGATATTACCATTAAGAAGTACGTCAGTTTTTTAGTAAACATGCTTAATGAAGCAATAACCTTTTATCAATTATCTCCTTTGGTTTTGAAGTTACGAGAGTTGGTTTGTTTCCTGCATTTTGTATCTAAATCATGCTCCATAACAAAGTCTAGTAATGACTCACCTCTTTTATTGGTGTCTGTACTGCCCCAGGTCAAATGGCGCGCATTCGCATCACATCTAATGGTCAATTGCAGTCAATTTTTTCTGCACTTTTACACTTACTGTTCCAACTTCCTTGATGATGGTTGTTCGGGATCATCATATGCAAGGTATGTTGATTTGAGAATTATCTTCTTCATACTTCCTTCCTCTACTGTCGTCATCTTTATCTTTGTTAAATCTCTGGAACAAAAATTCAATTTCAAAGTCAAATAGATTACATAATGATCAAAGAAAGATATCAGAATAGCATTACTGCAGTCATAAAATAATCTGGAGCAGATATAGCATCTAACCATATTCTCTTAGTAGCACTTATGAAAATTAAAATGAAAACAATAAAAAAGCCAGCAAAAGAAAAAAGAACTGATATAAATGCACTAAGAGATCCGGAAATCAGAGAATACATTAAAGAAAAATGTGATAAAATAGAAATGCTACAAAATAAACATGACAGCTTTGCTTTATACAGGAAAATAAAAGAAATAACTAGAAGACCAGAATACAAAGAAAATATACTAGCTGATGAAAAGGGAGACACAATAATGGATACAAAAACAAATTAATGGTATGGGCAAACTATATAGAATACCTGTTTAACGACAAGCGAAACAAAATAAATGACAAATATTTCGTTAAAGAGACTGAACCAGAAATAACAGAAAGTGAAGTAAAACGCACAACTAAAGAAATGAAAACTGGGAATGCAGTAGGGCCAGACGAAATACCGACAGAAATATTGCAACTTATCGCTCACTGCAATATACAAGCTGTTGTTGAATTTTTTAATATCATATACAGAACAGGTATATTACCTCAAGAATCGCTTCTATCAACATTCGTGACTGCACCGAAAAAGGAAAATGCCAGACAATGTTGCAATCACCGTATAATCAGTCTAATATGTCACATACTAAAAGTATTCCTAAAGAATATTTATCACACATCGCTTCTCGGCCTCTGGCTAAGATCAAAGTATAGTATCTAGTCTTATCAGCTTAATTAACCTAACAATAAATGCACCGATACTAGAGGAAGAGTTAACTGAATCTATAAATTTTACTAAAAACTCTAGTCCTGGTCCAGATGATATTCCTATTATTTTCCTTAAAAACTTGCCTAAAAATGGATTTGGCTATTTACTAAAGTTACATAACAAAATATGGCTTGAAGGAGTGTTTCCACAATCTTGGAATAAGGTTTACACAATACCTATCCTTAAACCTGGTAAACCACGTTCAGGCCCAAACTCCTTCCGTCCAGTATCGTTAGGATGTGCAATGAGCAAAGTGCTCGAAAAATTAATTAACCAACGTCTTATTTGGATACTCGAGCAAAGATCTATTTTATCTAACGATAGATTCGTAAAGATAGATCAACTCTAGACAACTTAGTTGACCTCGAGTCTGAAATACATGAAGCGCTAGCAAATAATCAAAGCTGCATAGCGGTATTTTTTGATATAACCAGAGCATTTGATACAGTTTGGCGCCATGGAATAATTAAAACTTTACAGAAATTAGATATACAAGAAATATGCTAAACTTCATCACTAACTTTTTAAAAAACCGAAGCTTCCAAGTAAAAGTAGATGATTTCATTTCTAAAACAAGAATACAGAAAATGGAACCCCTCAAGGATCATCGATTAGTGTTACTCTTTTTCTTATTGCTATTAACAGTATTTTGGAAAACGATTCTCCACCAGTAAAGAGTAGGCTATACGCAGATGATCTCATAATTTATTGTAAAGGAAGAAACATAGAACTAATTAAACAAACCTTACAAGATACTATTTCTGCATTAGAAAAATGGTCAATGAAATCTGGAATGAAATTTGTTCCAACAAAAGTAAATGTATCCATTTCACCAGAAAACGCAATGTTAGTAGTCCAGAACTTACAATCTTTAATACAAAAATAGAATATGTTGATTGTATCAAATTCCTTGGAATTAATTTTGACAAACATTTAAATTTTAAGCAACATATTTATTATCTTAAAACATCTTGTCAACAATATTTGAACATAATGAAAGTCCTATCTACTAAAAATTGGGGATGTGATCAAGATATCTTATTGACAGTATATAAAAGCCTTATTAGATCTAAAGTCGATTACGGTTCAATAGTGTATGGTCTACCAGTCAATCACTTTTGAAAGAGTTGCAAACAATCCAAAATGCTGCTGTAAGAATAGCCTTAGGAGCTTTTTGTACCACACCTACAGATAGCTTACTATGTTTAGTAGGAGAAATGCCTCTGGAATTAAGAAGACAATATCTTAGCCTAGCATATGCTGCAAACGTTTCAGCAAATAGTGAAAATCCCGTCAGAAACAATGTCTTTGCTTCTCGTTTCCACACAACATATCTTAACAAAAAAGATCTAAACCCCCTTTTTATGAAAAACTTAATAGATACATGACCAGCAATAATATTGTCTTCCCTAAAATATACCAAACCACCCTTTTAACTGCTCCTCCTTGGATGGTCAGAAAACCCTTCCTAGACTTAATTTAACAAAGACTAGTAATCAACTTAATGCTTCCTCTATGGTTAAATAATTTTACAGTAAGATTGATGAGTACCAGAAATACCAACATATTTATACTGATGCCTCCAAATCAGAAAAAGGAGTAGGATGTGCCTTCATACACAACGACTACACTGCTTCATACAAAATCTCAAATTTTAGCACAGAATATACAGGAGAACTATTCGCAATCTACAAAGCATTAGAATATGCACTGAACGCCAACTTAGACAGGTGCCTAATAATAACAGATTCCTTAAGTTCCATGAGTAGCTTAGGCACCATTTACCCAACTCATCCATTGTTGCGATTGATAAAGAACCATTTGTACCAACTTCAGCAAAAGAATGCGATTGTAAAATTTATGTGGATTCCGTCACATATAGGTATACAAGGTAATAAAGAGTAGATGCTGCAGCCAAATCTTCAGTTAACAACGAAGACTTGATAGTAGGCTACCTATAAGAAAGATTTTCATCACTGGATTAACTCGACATTGAAAGAACGGTGGCTTCAAGAATGGAATCAATCTCAACAAAAACTACGAGACATAAAAACAACAGTTACAAGATGGAAGAATATGTGTAGCAACAGGAAAGACCAAATTATAATAAACAGACTGAGATTAGGACATACACGCTTAACACATGAATACCATATTACTGGAAGTGTTCATCCAATGTGCGGTAAGTGTTTCAACAGTTTAAGTGTCCAACATTGTTTAATCGAATGCCCTGCATATTCAAATGAGAGGCAAAAGTGTAACATACCGACAACGCTACGCGAGTGTCTAGAAGAAAACTGTGTCTATTCGTCTGTTTTAAGTTTTCTAAAATCAATAGGAATATACAACCAAATTTAAACATCAGTGCGTGTACAAATAAATGTGTAATCTTCTATAACCAAACTATATGTATGTACTAATGTCTATGTCATAATCTATGATCTAAAAAAATGTAAAAAAATTGTAATACCAAGCGGCGCTAATAACCACTTAGGTTGATGCGCCTTAATTGTAAATAAAAAAAAATATATTTATCGTAGAATATATAAAATGTTAGAACAAGACATTGGACAAACTCAGTTCGGATTCAGAAATTTTTAAGGAACAAGCGAAGCATTATATGCAGTAACTATGCTAATACAGAGATGTTTGGATGAAAACCAGGACATCTTTGTCTGCCTGCTAGATTATAACAAGGCATTCGATACAGTGAAACATAATCCGTTAATAAAACTACTGAAAACAAAGAACATCGACACACGGGATATAAGAATAATAAATAATCTGTATTATGAACAAAAAGCTGTCATAAGAATAAATACTTTAAAAACTAATAAAATAAAAATCAAAAGAGGTGTTAGACAGGGCTGTGTTTTGTCGCACAACAGTTTTGTAATATATGAAACGTCAATTCAAGACAGTAGGGACATTCCGACATATAAGTCAACACAGGAGTTCCTACAAAGAAGATTCCAGACATTGGAGATGTTGGAAACAGAAATTAAAAAAATAGATCACAGACAACATATAAAGAAGAAGATATCCTGTGTGGTGTGTCATGAAGAACATAAACCGTTCAAATGTTCAACGTTTTGTAAAGGAAAAACAATGATGTATTAGATGCCTGTTACACAAAACGAAAATACCATGTTATTCCTCTTATAGATGTGCAAAATGTGGTGGACAGCACCATTCATTACTACACATGTCAGAAGGTAAGTATGATAACAGAAGGAATTCTGAAAACAGAAGGCCACAAAATAGACCAAATTCTAGTGGGACCAGAGGTGACAACAGTTACGATGGATCGTCAAGGAGACAAGAGAATACCGTGAGTTGTTTAAGTCATCAGAATGAAGAAGTGCTACTTGCAATGACATTAGTACGAGTAAGAGGCTCAAAAGGAAGCTCACAATTTACGAGAGCAGTGATTCACCAAGGCTCGCTGACATTATTCATTATAAAGCAGGCCACTTCAAGTCTCAATACAACAGTTATCACTGTTTAATGCATACTTAGAGAAAATATTCAGAAAAGCATAAAAAAATGAAGTAGCAGGCATAAAAGCCTATACGTGAAATTAAATATGCTGATGATACAATACTAATAGCAGAAAATATTACAAATCTACAAGGAATTTTAGATAAGGTTGTTGCAACGAGAGAAGAATTTGGTCTGTCACTTAACATAAAGAAAACAAAATGCATGGTTATATCGTTAACCAATATGCATGGTTATATTGTTACCGTAAACAAGAACGAGTTCAGAATTATAACTATTTAGGGGCAAACATTAATTAAACAACAGGTATTCTGGACTTTGGCATATAAACTATATAATGTAAGCTATAAACCAATGCCCGATCGTCATCATCAGTTGGCTTTACAGCCCTTTATGAGCCCTGGCCTGCATCAAAATATTTTTCATCCTTAACTGTCGAGTGTCTGTCTTCTCCATCCCCTTACTCCAATCTTCTGAGTCGTGTATCACATCGTGCAGATACCTGAGTTTAGGTCGCCCTCTTCTTCCTTCGGTCAGCCTATTTAGCATGGTTATGTTAAAAGAATCACCTTCATCCATCCCCATAACGTGGTGCACCCACCAATACCTATCTTTCAATTCACAAAACACCTCTTATTTTGTCCATATAAGTGATCTTGTATCAAATTTATATCGAACCTTAGACCATGGCTCTGATGCTGTTGAAAAATACCTTTCAAACAAGTTTAATTATCTAGGATCGTACACTAGTGATGAAGTCTTTTGTTAAAGCGCAATACGTAAGAGAATAGAAATGGCCAAAAATGCTATTAGTTGATTATATAGATATAGCCCAGAATAAATCACTAAATTTTTCGAAAGATTAACATTCACACTCGACTCTGCTCTATCTTCATTGTTGTATCTAGAGTGGGGTTGAATGTACTTCGATTGGATTATGTGTGAGTCCCATTTTGGTAATTTTTGTTATCTCTTCAAAATAGTGTGTATTTTTTGGGTGGTGGCACTGGTTACGTCGTTGGTCACTGGTAGTGTTCGGTATTGGTTGTTGCTGGTGTCTTGCAAAGAAGGCTGTGTTCAGAAGGTAGTCAGAGGAGAAAGGGCTTGGATCTAAAATGGTTCTTTTTGAAATTTTTATATTTAATTGCAACTGAGTGAATAAGATGAATATGTTCATCAATATGTTCAAATTAATTAAGTTTATTTCGCGTTAATACTCTCCTCTACTTGTTTTGTAGGCTTCTTAAAAGTTTTTCAGACATATTACAAAAAAAGTAATATTAATAGTATTACTAAAAGACTTATAATTTCGGGAAACTGTTAAACAGGTAAAACTAGAAGCATTTCTAGATGATAAAAAATCTTGTGATTGCATTATTCCCCTGAATCGCATTAAATCGCCGCCTATGGCAAGCGGAGCCTGCATGTATACGTATATTTGGGCAAAACCGAGCTGGATTTTCATAAATTCACCGGTGTTATTAACAAGAGCAGAAATTATCCCCTATCTCGGGTTTCTGGCTGCCGAATTAGGGATGTAGATGCAGTGGCAAAGGAGAAATAGGTTTATATGATGCCAGGTTAACTATTAGCTATTGTTTTCAGAAAAACGAAATAATAACGGCAACCGAAACGAAATATTACTATGCAAAAGCGTTTGGTGTGCACTGAATTGGTATAAAACTTATCAAAGAACAAAGGGTCGTAGTACAATGGTAAAATCATAAAACTTTAAACCGTTTGAAATGGATATCCGATTGCTTTGTTGGTGATGAAGAATTCTGTTTGTTAAAGGCCATTTAATAGTGGCCTATATATTTATAGAGAGCAAAAAGTGATCCATTGTTCATCCACAGATACACAGAATTATTAAAGAAAAACTTGTATTAATACAGACACACATTTTATACAATAACTGATGAAACATTTGAGTATGATAGTGAGAAAAACACTCAAGAATAGTTAAATATTATTTTTTCTTCAAACGTCAAATAATGATGACATTACTTATCTAACTTGATCCTGTCAAAGTTTGATGTCTCCGCCGGCAGCAGTTTTTTTTCCATTTCTTTACGGCACGGCGGAGGGAAAAATGTTGTCATGGCAACAATATGAAACATGTCACAAAGCAACAATACAAATGTCATTAACAACAATTAAACATCATTTTTATTTATAGTAATATTAAAAGTACAATTAGTTAATAGGCATTTTCAAAATTGAAACCGTGCAAAAATGTTCCCGACTCTTGATACGCATTGGTAATTGTTGATGATACTGATGGTCGAGAACAACTTTCAGCAATCATTCCCGATGTTGACGGCTTGCGAACAACAATAAGCTGTCTTTAATAATTGCAAACAACTGTCAAACAACTGTAACCAGGGAGACGCAAATCCCACCGACGACTTAATTATTTTAATTTCTAACATCTAGACGACTTTGATAGTTGTCACAGTTAATTTCGAGTAAAAATAGGATATGAATTGTATTATTTATGGTTGAAAATAAAATTTGGATAAGCCAAAATTGACGAAATGTCCCTGACAATGTTCTAGGAAGCGAAAGTATTTGGACAAGATTTAATTAATAAGACTATGCTCGATATCTGCCTTTTATTTGTTCAAAGTTCATTTATTCGAGCATTTATCCTATCAACCAATTGTATTTGTTGCAGAATGGCATGTGCTGGAAATATTTGCCTTAGCTGTAGAGAATAGATGAAGAGTCAGTAATTAGTAGACAATTTCAGCTTGCATATTCCAAGAAAATAGACTTCGTTGTTTAGGATAAGAATGTGTCAGCTGCTCCAGATCAAAACCATTTCGGTAAACGTTCTTTAAGAAGTGGATATTTTAATTTTTGATGGCAATATCTAGTTGGATGTGCTTTGTAAAGAAGAAGGTAGTTTATGTTATTAGGGTTGGAAGACAATCTCGCAGCATAATTGTAGCGTTATAACTGCTACATTGCCTGCTTTCTTTCTTATGTTAATATATTTCGTTAATTCTATTCTCCAATTTCCGTATCTTCTGTCATAATTCATATTCTTCTATATCCTCCATTGTATCTCTTATTTTTCTATATATTTTCTCGGATATAGATTGTATCAGAATTATGTCGTTACTTAATTGATTCATTATTCTCTTTTCATTTTTACTGGTATTTGGTATAAAAACCAGTTGGCGTCCAAATCTATCTTCTTTATATATATTTTAGTATCTACCTTTCCTATTTTCTTAATAATCATCATTTTTATCTTTTACTCAAGTTTCTAAAGAGTGAATTTTATTTTCATCTCTATTTCTGTTACTTTGGAACGAGAGGTCCCATTCTTTATTCTCTGTTGACATTTCCCCTTCCCGTTCGATACAAAAGTCGATATAAAGACTTCTATTTTCTAAAAATGTCGATTTTCTTCATGACTTCTCTAAGAGTAGAATAACCAATTGTTGTGTCGTCTCCAGATTTGGAGGTAAGTGTATAATATATTTTTTCTACTCTCTTACTAGTAAATTGTATATTACCTACTATTTGGATGCTAAGTAAATGCATCATAACAGATACTGACACGTAATGACTAGCACGTAATAAAAAAAATTACGCTTCAGTTCTATAAAAATGTGTAATATCACATAAGCCTTGTAAGTCAGTTGGTCGAGTTACCATGGAAACGAATTAACAGGCGTTGTTTTGACAGGTTAAAAATTATTAATCTGTCAGTGTAAATATAGTGGTAATTTAATTTTTATTTTTATAAACAAAAATAATGGTAGAAAAAGTATAGTACACAACTTGAGTTGTAAGCTTATTACATGCTTGTAAAATTACTGCGCTCGCCGCTACGCGGCTCGCGCGCAACTTTTTTACTCGCATGTAATAAGCTTCTTACAACTCTCGTTATGTAATATACTATTATCGATTTCCTAATTCCACCTGTTGTATAAAAATCATTTTATAATTTTAACTTTAAAATTCTAAGCTCATTATTTATGATATGACATGTAAGTAGGTACATATTTTGTGGATTTCTTATGTTTTTTTATTTTATATAAAAAACTAGCGATAAGAAATATATAGTTTCTTTAATATAGTGTGTAAAAGTTTTACGAATATTTTTATAGTCTTAAATATGAATTTTAAATCCATAATATCTTTTGATTTTAATAATAATTAACTTTTGACTAACTACCATTTCTATATAGCAATGTTTCTAAATTATCTAGCTTTTCAATAAATATATCTTGTCATTTTTTTTAATTAATATCAGAATATTTCAGTTTTAAAAAAGTAATTACCATTTGCATTAAAGTTATATATATCCTTACTTTTACTATATTTGCCTATGATAAGTACATAAATAAGAATTGTTTCTCGACTTGCTTGGGTGAATAATGATAAAATTTTGTTAAATTTGATTGGTCACCTTATTCATCCCCCAAGCAAGGTCTCTCATTTTGGTTTCACCATTTTCTAAAGCAAGGTGTGTTTTTCTTCATTTTAGTCAACCTCCGGGATACATTTCTCAGGTGCGGGTCAAATTCTATTAACATCCAGAAGACCAACCGGCCTGAGAATGGAACCATCATTCCAATAGGAGAGTTGACTCCGGGACAAGAAAATCCAAAACTAACAACATGGCTTGCTAACAACCAGAGCAGAAAAGACCAGGATAAAACTTAGGATTTGGTGACAAACATTGTTCTTTCATATACCTAATGTAACACTGTAGCAAGAAGTCGAATAATTTTTATTTAAATTCAATACGATACTTAACATTTATTTTTCTGTTTTTTTTATATTTTAATAAACATGTGTTAATTTAACTGTGTATTGTTTCTTCTTTTTACTTGTTTGTGTGTGTTGCTCCAGAGTAGGCCATATTCACGTCCTGAGTGAGCTAGCCAGGGAGTGTTTCGCATAACGTCTAATGTAGCAATTTTGCAATTGATACATTAGGGGTTATGGCGTTAAAAATTGGTCCCAACAGGAAACGATTTGTCGCTCCAACGTTGTTAGTGATGTTAGTCAGGTTGTAGCAGCAAACTAAGGTTTGCGGTTACAAGTTGACAACAACAGCTCAACGTTGGGATGTTACAAATTGAGCCTCGAAGGGTTACAAATTGGCATCCAATGAATATTCGTTGGCATGTCATAGATTGACGTCCAATGAATGTTCGTTGGAACGTTACAAATTGGCGCCCAACGTTGGCGCCAATGCCAATTTTAAGAAATGTGTTGTCTTTGTATTGATAGGAGGGGTTCATCAAGGATAACCTAAAAACTTAACAGGACTAGCTCGGTGAGCACCCAGAACAAGTCTTAAACATGTACTTTGTATATTGTTTAGTTTTTTAAGAATATGATTACTCGCAGTTAAATAGCACATTGTACCATAATATAGTTTAATTCGGATTGGTATATATTCTTCTTGGAGTTCTTCTTATTTATAACATAGTGCCTTTTAAGTTCTCCTATTGGATATTTGCATCCTGACATTTTTTAGTTGTCAGTTATCAGTTGTAGCGGGGGGTAGTTCTAGATTTATCCTTTTATCAACGTTAAATCATGTTTACCTGTTTCTTAGTGTGGAGAGATCTATGTTGTATCTATTTTGGTTCTGTTAACTCAACTTAAATTCAGCAACAACTGGATTGTGATCAGAAGATACTCAGCAAGTGGATACTTGTTTGCGAATTTAAAAGAATTGCTTTACCTTTATAATAAAGTCTATCTGGTTTCTTACGATTTTATTTCCTAAATTCTAATGCGACTTCCAGGTATATGATCTTCTGTATAAAGTATTTTTTATTACCATTTCTCGTTCTTGGGCGAATTAGACCAACCTTTCTCCTGTTTCATTGCGCTCGCCAAGTCCATGTTCTCCAATCAAATCTTCGCCTGACCTTTTGGCTACTGCTTTTAACACTACTTTACATGCCTACTTTGGCTTTTAAATCACCCAATACAATAACTATTTCATGTTTTTAATACAGCTTATTATAATCTTGTTTAATGTGACCGTAAAATTCTTCAATATCGTTATCTTCATTCTGAGCTGTAGGTGCATAGACCTGTACTACATTCATTTTAACTTTTGAAGTATGAATTTGTAACATTATTGCTCTTTTTCATATAGAAATAAACCTAGAGATTCACAGATCACAATCAATATTGTTCAATAATGTTTTTCTATCGAATAATATAAATGTTGTTAATTTTTACTTGATGGATGATTGAAAGACACTATGTTGTTGCATTGGGTAATTTTTTTTTAATTATTTTATTAGTGAAGCTAGAATCCTTAAGCAAAGTATTATAATACCAGTAGCATGTATTTCCTCATTCTGGATATTTCATCGCTTTTATTTGGATCACTCTGTTACAATTTTAGCTTTGTAACTTTTACTCGTTTAAAAATGTTCATATACGAACCAGCAATATTGGATATTCTACAGAGAGTCCAAATTGGAGTAACAAAATTGTTAAAATTACGTTTTTGATGCCTCGAATAAATTTAAATATATTTCAATGCGTGTTTTATATTCAACGTCGATAGACGACAAAAATTTTTAATGAAGCCTTTTTTTGTGGAACGCAATTAGAGAATACTTTAATATTTTTTGTGATCAGTTTTTGTGTGTTTTAGCTTTGTATCAAAAAATAATTTATAATTATAATGAAAAGTAATATTGGTTAATATTTATTTGTTATTAAAAAATCAATATTTTTCTTTCTGAATTCTAGTTTGAAGGTAAGAAAGGCTAGTTCATGGCAAGTACGTCAACTGAAGGTAATATTGGTTTTATAATTTCTTCATGCATTGCCAGTGGTAATAATTCTGAAGGTCATCGAGTACGAGATGTTGAAACCCCAATATTCTGGGGTATTGTAATTTTCTCCTCCTCTAAGTGCCTTCTCTGTTGAAGTTGGCGATCAATATGGCAAATTTCTCTCTGTTCTGGACTTGATGAATTAATTCATTTTCTCTTGTGTGGGTCCAATCTCTGATGTTTCGTAGCCAAGATTTTTTCTTTCATCCTATGTCCCTTTTACCTTCAATCTTGCCTTCTAATATTACCTGGAGCTGCTTAAACTCCCTATGGCGCATTATGTATCATAGATATGACGTCTTTCTAATTTTGGTGGTATTGACCAGATAAGGGCGTGTGTTCATTACTCTCAGTACTTCGTCATCTGTCATGATGATTCATCATTATTCCCAAGTATTTAAGTGTTTTCACTTCATCGATTGAAGCATTATCAACTTGCGTATGTATTCTTAAAAGTGCGTTTACCTTTATTCTACACTCAGAGCCTTCCAGTGCCTCTGCAAAAATGTTCTCCACATAGAGATTGAAGAGCATAGGAGACAGAATACACCACTGTCGCAATCCTCTTAAAATTTTAAATTTTTATGTGTTGGTTGATTTGTTCAGTCTCACTCGTGCTTTTTAGTTATAATAGAGATTCTGGATAACTCTTATATCTTTCTCGTCAATGTTAGCGTTGTGTAGCATTTTTATCATTGCGTCATGTTTTACGGTGTCAAACGCTTTTTCATAATCAAGGCATGTTATGACTATATCCTTTCGTTGATCCATGCAGTTTTGTACAAGCGTATTCAAGCAAAAAGATGCTTCACGTGTCCGCTCTTGAAACCAAAATTGTGTCTAACCGCTTAGATTTTCCAGCTTTCTGAACATTCTTGTTTGAATGATGCGAAGAAACACCTTAGGCAAATGGCTTAATAACCTTATCAGTCTGTGATTTTTGCTTTTTGTCGCTCTTTGTGATCTAGAGATCATTATAAAGGTTGAATAAAGCCAATCCGTTGGAATGTAGCTGGTGTTATATATGGCATTGAAAATTGTTACCAGCATGTCGATGTTATTATCTTCCAACTGTTTTATGGCTTCCGTAGTAATTCCATCCGGTCCAGGGGCCTTGTCCAGTTTTGCTACTTGTATAGCGTACTCCACCTCGGCGCGAATAATAGGAGGGCCGGATAAATTTTCCGTGGGTAAGTTAGTAGTTGGCAGATTCGGTCTATTATCCGCAAAGAGGGATGAAGCATAGTTTGCCCAGATTTTAGCTAGTTCTTCCTGGTAAGAACATAGGTTCCTTGATCATTCTTCAGGAGAGTCTCATGGTGTTTCTTATATATACTCGAAATTTCTTTGATCTTTTTATGTAGTCCAAAGCTGTCTCCCATTTCTTGTAGTGATTCCAATTATTCGTAACGTTTTTTCATCCAGCTTTCCTTTGCGTTTTTAATTCTTGTACTTATACGTTGGATTTCCTTGTATCCCTCTTGATTCTGATGTATTTTGTACTGTCTGCATCGCTCTATTAGATCAAGTATCTCTTCCGTCATCCACTCGGTTTTGTGATTTCTTCTTATTTTACTTGCGACTACTTCATCAGCCTCGACTATAGCTATTTTTATTTTTTCACAGGTTTGCTCGATGCAATTTCCTTGTATGATTCTCTACTAACAAAAATCTACTAATCTCATTTTTGCAGGAAACTAACTTGGCTTCACAAGATTTTATGAGACACTGAACCATATAATTATTGATCATCCACGTAGCTGCCAGCTCTGGGAAATTGCTCGGTAAATTCAAAGAGCCTCAGCGTGGCTTTACCCCGTACGAGTCTTTACTCCCACCTATTCTATATATTTTCTTCCCTTCTTTCATTAGAATTCTGATTTTTAAAGGCATATAGCATATAAATGAAATGAAACAATTCTACAACGATTTAGAAGAAATGCTGAAAACAATAAAAAAAGCAACACATTAACATAATAATGGGCGATCTTAATGCCAAGGTAGGTCAAGGTAAAGTAGGAGAACAAGTAGGAAACTATGGACTTGAAAATAGAAATGACAGCGGAGATCAATTGATTCAATTTTGCCAAAGCGAAGACTTCGTAATAACACCTTTTTCAAATTAATTCCCCGACGGAATATACTTGGACATCTCCACAACATACCAAAGAAAAAATAGTGAGAAATCAAATAGACTACATTATGATAGCAAGGAGGCATCGTAATGCTGTGAAATGTACTAAAACGTAATATGGGCTAAGATCATAACCCGATAGTTACTGTGATGGAGGCGAGACCAAAAAATATTGAAAGAACACACAGAAAGGCACTAGATTTAAATAAACTTATACAAGACAAGACAAAAATATACGACAAGAAACAGGAGAAAAAAATAAATGAAAACCTCCGTTCAATGCAGCAACAAATTAACGACACAAATAACGTTAACCAAAAATTAAAGTCCATAAATACAGCTATACAAACAGCAGGAAAGAAACATCTTACAAAAACAACAACAAAGAATAAGGGTTGGATGACACAAGATGACACAAGACTTAATGGAACAAAGAAGAAAGATGAAGAATTATCTAGCCAAATACAAAGAAATAAACAAACATAAAAAAGAGAGTAAAAGAAGCAAAGAAGAGCGTGGATTAAAGAAGAGTGTAAAAAATGGAAACCTATGAGAAAAAGTACGATACGTTCAATATGCACAAAAAAGTAAAAGAGATAACAGGAAGCATAAAGAAATGCCAATAGGTAATATTGAAGACAAAGATGGAAATCTTATTGTAGATCTAGAGAATAAAATAAAAAGATGGACCTTTATGAATTATTTGAAGACGATAGAAACAACTTAAACTAATACAGACAATCAATGCAACTGGGCCAGACATATTGAAAAAAGAAGTAGAATACGCAATAAGAAACGCTACAAATGGAAAAGCAAATAGACCTGATTAAATTCCTACAGAACTGTTGAAGCTTTTGAATGATAAATCCGTAACCATAATATTACATCTATTCAATACAATATACCGTACTGGTATAATACCTCAAGAATGGTTGCTGTCTACGTTTGTCACCATACCAAAGAAAAATAAGGCAATGCAATGATCTTAAAGGCATCCACAACCGGATCTATCAAAACTTAGATATCCATATTAACGATACACAGATGGGATTCAGAAAAGGATTAGGTACAAGAGAAGCTCTCTTTGCCTTAAACGTCCTAACACAGAGATGTCTAGATGTTACCCAAGAGGTACATGCCTGTTTTATAGACTTTGAAAAGGCCTTTGACAAAGTACGCCAAAATAAACTCAAAGAAATCCTGGAGGGTAAGAACATCGACACCAGAGACATACAAATAATATTAAATCTATACTGGAATCAGCGAGGTAATATAAAAATAGAAGACCAAACATCGGACTAAATAGAAAATACGTAGAGGAGTACGACAGGGTTGTATATGGTCACCGCTCTTGTTTAATATCTACAGCCAACAAATATGCCAAGAAGCTCTCTCACATGCAAACGAAGAGATAATAGTCAATGGAGAAGTTATCAATAACATTCGATATGCTGACGATACTGTGATAATGGCAAGAACAGCGGAAGATCCACAACAACTAGTTGAAAGTATGAATAAGATACGTAATAACTGCGGCATGAAGGATAAACGTTATAACCAAATATATGACCTTCAGTAAGAATCCAATACATGACACAAGTATCGCAATAAACTGTACCCAACTCGAAAAGGTATACAAATACTTGGGAACACTGATCAATGAAACAGGTGACCAAAATCACGAGATAAAAAGACGTAATGAAATTGCCAGGTCTACCTTTATAAAAATGAAAAAATTATTTTGTAATCGTGATATTAGTATTTAGTATATTATTAATCGTGATATTTGTAATTGTATTAGTAATAATACAATTCAGGAGATAACCAAGGTATAGGAGGCGTAGGCTTTTTAGTACATAAGAGAATTGAAAACATGGTAACCAAATTCCAAGCGATTTCTAATAGAGTTATCTATTGGTAATAAAACTAAATCGTAGATACAGCATTCAAATAATCCACTGTTATGCACCAACTTCTTCTGCAGATGATGAAGAGGTAGAACAACTTTATGAAGACGTTACAAGAGCCAGAAACCTAGAGAAAACATATTACGTAATAATTACGGGAGATTTCAACGCTAAAATAGGAAAGAACGAAAATAACAACGACAACGAATATATTGGAAATTTTGGACTGGGAAGTAGAAATCACAGGGGAAATATGCTCGTAAATTTCCTCAGCAAAGAAAAACTATTCTGCTTAAATACCTTCTACAAGAAAAAGATGCAGAGAAAATGGACGTGGTTAAGCCCAGATGGCAAAGTAAAAAACGAAATTGACTTTATACTCTCTAACTTCAAAAACATTGCTAAAGATCTTACTGTACTAAATTCTTTCACCACTGGTAGTGATCATCGATTAGTTAGGACGCGAATAGAAATAAATACGAAATTAGATAGAAGAAAATTATTAACACAGGATAAATTGCCAAACATAGAAGCACTCGAAATGAATCAAGAGGAATATCAAAGTGAACTAAAAAAGAAACTAGGACCTCTACCTGTATTCAACACGAAAGATATAAATGAAATAACACAAAAATTAACGAATGACATAACATCAACTGCAAAAAAGATCTGTGATAAAAATAAAAATCCCAGAAAAACGAAACTGAAACAAACAACACTTAATTTAATGGAAGAAAGAAGAAGAACATCGAAAGAATTACCAGAGTATAAAGCTATCAACAATAAAGTTAAAAAGAGCATAAGGTCAGACTTGCGGGCTTATAAAACAAAACAAATATTGCAAACCATCGAAAACAATAGAAACATGAGAGTATTGAAATCAAATTTAACTAAAGGAAAATCAAAGATAACTAAAATCAAAAATCAACAGGGGAATACGGTGACCGAAAAAACTCAAATAATCAAGGAAATACAAACGTTCTATAAGAATCTTTATACATCTACTATACAGAACCCCGAAACAGACCACAGAACAATTCTAAACGTCGGCTCGGAAACCCTCCCTAAAATAACCTCTTCGAAAATTAGACATGCCTTACAGCTAATGAATAACCAAAAAGCTCCTGGCGAGGATCGTATAACGTCTGAAATGTTAAAAATGGGCGGCAACATCGTTGTAGAAGTTGTGGAAGTCTTACTGAATAAGTGTCTAACAGAAAAAAGAATACCCAGCCTATGGGAAAACGCCGAAATAATACTTTTACACAAAGAGAAACTACTAATATTGAAAACTACAGACCTATAAGTTTGTTGTCACACTTATACAAATTGTTAACAAGAATAATAATCAACCGCATAACACAAAAACTTGATTTATATCAACCGGTTGAACAGGCGGGATTTAGAAAAGGGTTTGGTACTAATGATCACTTACAAACCATCAGAACACTAGTAGAAAAAACCACAGAATATAATGTACCTTTACATATGGCATTTATCGACTTTCACAAGGCTTTCGATAGTATTGAGACTTGGTCCTTTTTGTCAGCCCTGAAGGATGCTCGAATAGACTCACGGTATACTACAATCATTAAAAACATTTATGAACAGGCCACAATCCACATCAAAATCAATGAAGACGAAAAAACTGAAAAAATGCGCCTTGATAAAGGTATTAGACAAGGTGATACTATTTCACCAAAGCTTTTTACCTTAGCATTGGAAAATGTATTCAAAGAGCTTGACTGGGAGGAAAAAGGTCTAAACATTGATGGTGTACGTTTAAGTCATTTGAGGTTTGCGGATGACATAGTATTATTTAGTACAGATATCAAGGAACTGGAGCAAATGTTGAAGGAATTAAACCAGCAGTCAAATAAAATTGGTCTCAAAATGAACCTTCAGAAAACAAAAATAATGAGTAATTTACAAAATAATCTTGTTATTGACAACGTCAGTCTTGAAAATATAGACCACTATATATATCTTGGACATACCAGTAAAATCGGCAAAGAAAATCAAATAGTCGAAATAAAAAGACGCATACAACTGTCTTGGGGAGCTTTCGGCAAATTAAGCTTTATTTTGAAGAATAAAGATATACCAATGTGTCTAAAACGTAGAGTTTATGACAAATGTATCTTGCCTGTAACTACATATGGACTGGAGACCATGGCCTTCACAAAAAAAACCTTAAAGCAGCTCAGTACAACCCAAAGAGCAGTGGAGAGGGCCATGCTAGGGATTAGTTTAAGAGACAGGATTCGAAATAACGTCATTCGTGAAAGAACAAAAATTACTGATGTCTCAGAACGTATTGCAAGGCTTAAGTGGCAATGGGTCGGACACGTTGCCCAAGATAATCCCAACAAGTCGCGGGCAAGCAGTGGATGAGAATTGCCAAAAGTAGAAATCGATGGAAGCAAATGGAAGAGGCCTATGTCCAGCAGTGGACGAACACAGGCTGAAGAAGAAGAAAGATATTAGTATTTATCTACGAACTAGAATGTTAAAATGCTATGTATTCAGTACTTTGCTTTACGGTGTTGAGGCATGGACTCTTAAACAGAGGAATGTTAAAAATCTTGAAAGCTTTGAGATGTGGTGCTACCGCTGTATACTAAAAATGAGTTGGGTGAATTTAATTACAAATAAAGTAGTAATACGCAGCATAAATAAAGATCCAAAACTTATACTGAATATAAAAATGAGAAAACTTGAGTACTTAGGCCACCTGATGAGAGGACAAAAAGGAGAAATCTAATGATGCAGAACTCCAGACCGTAGAAGAACGTCCTGGATGAGAAATGTAATAGAGTGGTTTGGCTGTACTCTAAGGAATTATTCAAAAGAGCAGTAAATAAAATTAGAATCGCACTAATGATATTCAATCCCCGATAGGAGAGGCACTCAAAGAAGAAGAGCATATAAATGAATAAAACAAAAATTAAATACAATATCTACAACTATTTAAAAAAAAAAAAACTACGTCTCTGATCTAATTTGTCGCTTCACGTTGCCAATCCTATACGATTGTTATCATTCTGAGATTTATTTGATGAGGACGCATTGGCTGGAGATTGGATGGGCCCAAATTTGCTTGACTTCATGAAATTCGGGAAGTAGGTAATTCCACTTTGAACTTTGATGGCTGGATTTACCCAACAAGTGGTAGAAAATTACTTGATCAAAGTACGCTTTGTCTGCTCAGTGTCGACCCTAACCGATGTAACCCCAAACGAAGGGTAGAAAAAAGGCTGGTATTCAATTAATGGGAACAAACAGTTTCGGGAGACATAAACAATAAACGAAATCTACCGACAGTAACGCGATACTGATTAAATAAATCATAATAAATATTTATTAGAAAGAATTATATAAAAACAATATCGACAATTTTAACCGGCAAATATGTACAAACAATGTGACATACAGTAATAATGGACCAAGCATGACCACATATATACAAGGTGGTTCTCAAGTAATTGTACAAAAGGAAACAGTAGATTCTACACTTTAAAATATTACGATTTAAGCAACCTTGCTTTAACCCGTAACCGGTGACGTGGAGTCTGAGAGACTCTTGCGAAATTAAAAACCGGTTTAAAATATTGAAGCGGACGACTCTGGATGGCCTGCTGCTAAGTGCCTTTCTAAAAATAATTCATAAACCAAGCGTTTTTGTTTGATTAGTTTACTTTTAGCCGTTTGCGAGAACAGACGTTATTGGAGTCAGCGAGACTCAACGTCACCGTTAGTTACGTTTTATCGAGTGTTTTATATTTCTTCGTATAAACTATAATGGATCATCTACCAAGTACGTCACGATCGGTTAGTGTTACAGATCCGAAATTTGAAAAGAAAGTCTTAAATTGGTTCAATGATTTGGACTCTGAATATAGTGATATTGATGATATTGACAGTGATGCGGTAATAGAAAGCAGTCATGAGTCGGCATCTGAGCAGTCTGATAGTGAATCTGATCCAGAAGACAATATTTCAGAAACTTTAAACCAAGACTCGTCCAGTGATGATGAAACTAATATATTGGCGTCAAGATCTTCAAACTACTTTTATGGTAAAAACAGATTTAAGTGGTCAACTAGTGCACCAAAAAATATTCGTACTCAAAAGCATAATATTATTGTACATTTACCGGGGCTGCAAGGAAAGGCTCGGTCTCTTGGTCTTTCGGCACCTCCAAAGGAAATTTGGAACTGTTTATTTAAAAATCAAATGTTAAATGTTGTAGTCGAATGAACAAATGTAAAATTGGCGAGTGTTAGGGTCAAATACAAAAATTAAAAGAGGCCGGAATTAAAAAATGTCGACCAGGTCGAAATGGAAGTATTTTTAGGCTTACTAATTTACACCTCAGTATTTAAGCGGTAAATCCACTAGCAATTCAAGAACTATTTGAATCTTTTATTCAAAACTATCAAACGGAGTTTTCTGTTGGTGAATATGTATGCATTGATGAAATGTTAGTTGGTTTCCGGGGTAGATCACGCTTTAGAATGTATATTCCAAACAAACCACGAAAATATGGACTTAAAATTATGATATTAACAGATGCAAGAAACAACTATGTGTACAATGCGTATGTATATACAGGCCAAGATTCAGACGGAATGGGCCTTTCAGTAACTGAGAAAAAGCTTGCTAAACCTACTCAATCTGTGTTACGGCTTTCTAAGCCATTATTTGGCAGTAATCGTAATGTGACAGCTGACAATTGGTTCACGTCTATAGAACTAGTTCAGTTGTTGAAATCTAATGGCCTAACATATGTGGGAACTATGAAAAAGGTTAAAAAACATATTCCTCTTGAGTTTCTTCCTCAAAGGCATAGAGAGATTGGTTCAGTTAGATACGGTTTTACAAAAGACATTACCCTTCTTTCGTATGTTCCTAAAAAAAAACAAAGCCGTCATACTATTATCCTCCATGCATCATAGTATAGCCATAGATAAAAAAACACAAAAACCAGAAATAATTAGTCTGTATAATATGACGAAAGGCGGCGTTGATGTTTTGGATGAAAAATGTACGGTTTACAGTTCGTCCAGAAGAACGCAACGTTGGCCAACGGCTGTATTTTACAAAATACTAGATATGAGTACAGTTAACACTTTCGTTATGTATCAGTGTTATAGAGAATCCAAACCCTTAGAGAGAAAAAATTTTATGAAGGTACTGGCTAAAAGCTTAATTGAAGCACACATGAAACAACGAATGTATAACAGCAGAATCCCGACAGAAATAAGAGAAAACATAAAGCGAATACTGTGCTTGGTTGAACCTCCTTCTATTCAAGAAGATCGGTTAGCAGTTCCAAAGTATTGCTACATTTGCCCATCAAAACTTCATAGGAAGACATCTTATTTATGCGTCTGTTGTAAAAAACCAATTTGCTTGATTTGTTCTCATAAAATATGCAGAAACTGTAACGTTAAAAAAAAATAAAAAAAAATAATCCCATTTTTTTGTCCTTATTTACCCCCTGCACGTTCCGTTACGTTTAGACTACTGATGATAATTTTTATTACCATAGATTATTCAATATTTGTTATACCTAATGTTAAAACCATTTGTACATACCAAATTTAGAAATATTAAAAAAAAATTAAGTTTTCCGACGTAACACCGTACTTTATTTACACCGACAAAAATGTTAATAATAAGAATAGTCAGTAACAAAAAGAACTAAAAAGGCAATAGGATATTGCAAAAATGCCTAAAGAACAGATTGTTATAAACAATGTCATAAAATAATTATTTAAATTTGAATAAGACCAGCATATTTATGATGAGTCCCGGAGACTCCACGTCACCGGTTATGTTCCTAAAATCGGACGTCACCGGTTACGGGTTAATAAAATGTTGACATTAAGAAAGATATAGGGTGTTAAATTTTCCGCTATAACTTTCATGTTTATAAACATACCATACGTTTATTTTAAATTAATGTTGAAAATACCTTTCGTGTGAAAATGAGTAAATGTAGCTTCGTCGGTAAATAATATTCTATCGACGAAGTTGTGGTCAATATTTTGTCTGCTTCAAATTTCATTTGCAAGTCTGTATTTTAGAGGGTAAATCTGCTGGTAATAGATTTTGCACATGTTTAAAATGGTAAGGGTGAAAATGCTCAATGTGTAGGATTTCTAAAACTGAAGTTTTGCTTCTAACGCTGAAAATGACCGTATAGTACTTACTTGAGAATCATCGTTAACGCAACTTCATCCTGTTGTTCAGGCGTAATGATTTTAGGTCTGCCCGAAATAGACGTTTATGCTAGTAATTTCCAAAAAAAGAACACACTAGAATACTAAAAAATTTTTATAATGACGGGTAACAGAAACACGTGTCAGGGAGTGGTAAGAGACTCAAATTAAATCGAAACGCAACCTTCTTCGTATATTTCTCGTCCTTACTCAACGCAATAAGTACAAGAATGATGGTAATTTATATGGGTAAATTGTTGGTTCATAGTGGAATATAATTTATTCCTAGCACCGCTGTAAACGGCTTGATTAAGCTTGGGTATAGTAGCGTCTGGTACAGTATGGACGGCTGCGAACAGCGTCTGACCCAGAATGGGCGGGTGATATAAAAATCACCAACCCGTCTAGCCAGCGTGGTGTTTCAAGGCTACTCATCCTTCCAAATACAGAAATGGCGAGTACTAAAACAAAACGGAACGGTCCCCAGGTGGGTGGAGTATGTTATGCCAAATCACACACCCAGAAAAGGATCTACCTCGTAAAATATGGGGGAGGCAAGAATTCGCTTAGTACAGACAGAATGCACATCGGAACATATAATATCAGAACGATGAGGACAGAAGATAACCTAGAAGAGTTGCAAGAAGAACTTAAGACCATCAAATGGGACATAGTAGGCCTATGCGAGACAAGGCTTAAAGGCGAAGAATCGACTCTACTAAAATCAGGGCACACTTTGTACCAATACAATTCAGGAAATAACCAAGGTATAGGAGGCGTAGGCTTTTTAGTACATAAGAGAATTGAAAACATGGTAACCAAATTTCAAGCGATTTCTAATAGAGTTATCTATATGGTAATAAAACTAAATCATAGATACAGCATTCAAATAATCCACTGTTATGCACCAACTTCTTCTGCAGATGATGAAGAGGTAGAACAACTTTCTGAAGAAATTACAAGAGCCAGAAACCTAGAAAAAACATATTACGTAATAATTACGGGAGAGTTCAAAGCTAAAATAGGAAAGAACGAAAATAACAACGACAACGAATATATTGAAAATTTTGGACTGGGAAGTAAAAATCACAGGGGAGATATGCTCGTAAATTTCCTCAGCAAAGAAAAACTATTCTGCTTAAATACCTTCTACAAGAAAAAGATGCAGAGAAAATGGACGTGGTTAAGCCCAGATCGCAAAGTAAAAAATGAAATTGACTTTATACTCTCTAACTTGGGTATAGAGTTTACTTTAATTGCTACCGACGTATCTTCATCCCTGCTTATTAGAAGTATCTAGTTGCGTACTCTGGCACTTATTTTCATGTAATCACCAGAACTGCGTGAACCAATTACCGCCGAGTATCTATCTCTATTTAACGAATATTATCAATGCCACTCTTAAACTCTGCTACTTTCCATCACAGTGGAAAGTACCCAATACAATTATGCTCTTGAAAAAGGGCAAACCCCGCACCGATCCTAACTCTTACAGGCCGATTTCACTCACTAATGTTTTAGCTAAAGTCTTTGAGAAGATCCTAAAAGAAGGACTCATTGACTTTACCAACGAACACAACATCATTCCCTCATTTCAATTCGGCTTTAGAGAAGGGTGCTCCACAAATACGGCATTGACTGAAATCGTTACACATACTACTCAAAGTCTGAACGACGACAAAGTCTCACTAGGTATTTTTCTCGATGTTCAAAAAGCCTTCGACCAAGTTTGGCATGTGGGACTGGTCAAGAAACTACTGAACATCGGCCTACCACTTTCATTCGTCAGACTTATCCAATCTTATGTCTCTGATCGTCGTATTAAGGTCAAAGAGCGAGGTTATTTCTCAGACACATTCACTCCTACAGCTGGAGTACCTCAGGGCTCTGTATTGGCTCCTATATTATGCACTATATACAATAGCGACTTTCCTAATCCTAATAATACCAACACCACTACTTTGCTCTACGCAGATGACACCGTCCTAGTTACAACAGCGAGAGACATTGATTCTGTTCTTCGGTATGCTCAAATTCACCTTAGATTAGTTGATAACAGGTGCAGGAGATGGCCAGTAACACCGAACCCGAACAAAACTCAAATGACTCTCTTTAGACATCCAAGACACAGTCAACGTGTTGCACCTATTAACGAAAGAAACAATCTCATACTTTGGGGCGACCGACTCCAACTCCGCGTCTGGATCGAGTACCTCGGTGTCTTCTTCTTAGAGTGCCGTCTCCCTACGGAGGTTGGCAATCATAATGGCTATTTTTATTTTAGAACTTGCTGCTCTAAACAAATCAATCGATCTGCATTCGTACCAATCACGTAGATTCTTTAACCATGAGTTCTGCCTTCGGCCAACAGATCTTCTTCCTTGAATCTTTCCCTGTATTATCAGTCTTAAAATTTCATATTTTGGTCCCCTCATCACGTGGCCTAGGTATTCCAGTTTTCTGGTTTGTATAGTGGTGATTAGTTCTGTTTCTTTACCAACCCTCTCCAGTACTTCTTTATTTGTAATTCTATCAGTCCATGATATTTTCAATAATCTGCGGTATAACCAGAGTTCGAAGGCCTCGATTCTTTTTAAATTACATTTTTTTAATGACCTCGGTGTAGTGTTTACTAAAACGCTAAACTGGACGGCCGATCTGGACATAGCCTGTAAGACCCCTTTCAGATAAGGATACTGTATCTGAGATACTGTATGCGAGATACAAAATTTGTGTCTGAAAGCGTTCATTTAATGTAATGTAATGTTTCTTCTGTATCTGGCACACGCATTCGGTATCTCGCATACTGTATCTGTCGCGCGTCTCGTGTGGAAAGCTCCATTTGAGTCATGTAATATCTGCGTCTCGGATACGCGTATCTCAGATACAGTATCCTCGTCTGAAAGGGGGGTAATAAGGCTAGGAGCAGTCTCGGGCTCCTTAATAGTTTAAGATGTAATTTTTTGGAGGAATGCATCCTCGTACAATAATTCATATATATATACAAAACTTTTATAAGACCGATTGTCGAATATAGATCTAATATCTATATTACGATACCGGCACGAACTAAAGAAAAATTATTAAGACTAGAAAGGAAAATTCTGCGTAGAGTAAATGGTAAACGCTGCGACTACTCTTCCGCCCTCATACATCAACTATCGAACTATCTAGCCCATAAATGAGAGACTACACTCTCGGAGCAGAAGTTATACCACACGCACAATCCGGGGCCCAAACCTCAGAGCCCAACGCACTCTAAAAACTGTCTGCTCATCCCTCGGCAATGTATTCACCAGATACCCTAAACCAGAAATCCCACACCTACCCGCTATTTTACTGGAACTAGCCAGTAACGAACTCCCTGATGAATACATTGACATACAGGAGGCAACTCCTCTCTACCATCGTCGCATTCCAAGTTAAATTGCTCACTTCGAGCTTGCCTAGACAGGGGGGATCGGTTTTCTGCGGTTTCCCGATCCCGCTTGCATATGATACCTGTCTATTGCTGAGGATACAGCCTCAGCTGCCCTCATCGCGTTGCGAATCACATATTAACATATATATACTAATTAATATTAATGCATGTATTTATACATATATTAATATCATATCTCGTTCTCATGCTTATTAAACAAATACTAATACTTACTAATTTCATTTTAGACAAACAATTCTGAAAAGAACCGAACCTACCGCCTTTTCGCCACTGATTGTACAGGCTCAGCAACCACCAGTGAAACCAACAGAACAAAAGCAGCCAACCACCACTAAACAAAAACCACATCCTGAAGAGGCAAATGGGCATAAAACAGGATACTAAAACATCACCAAACACAAAAACAAACCAAAGAAGAAAAACCAACACGACAATGGATCGAGTAATCGGTGCGTTTTGATTTGGTTTGAGTCTTCTTACAAACTCCTTCTGATGACGGGTAGACCTAGAAACACGTGTCAGGGAGTGGTAAGAGACTCAAATTAAATCGAAACGCAACCTTCTTCGTATATTTATCGTCCTTACTCGACGCAATGAGTACAAGAATGATGGTAATTTATATGGGTAAATTGTTGGTGCATAGTGGAATATAATTTATTCCCAATACCGCTCTGAACGGCTTGATTAAGCTTGGGTATACAGTTTACTTTAATTGCTATCGAGGTATCTTCATCTTTCCTCACTAGAGGTCTCTAGTTGCATACTCTGGCAGTTATTTTCATGTAATTGCCAAAGTAATCGGTACGTTTTGATTTGGTTTGAGTCTTCTCGCAAACTCCTTCTGATGACGGGTAGACCCAGAAACACGTGTCAGGGAGTGGTAAGATACTCAAATTAAATCGAAACGCAACCTTCTTCGTATTTTTATTATCTCTGTTTTGTATCAAACACATTTTGTTTAATTCACACTCACACTTATACTTACAAAAACACACTTTTACGTTTTGTTTGGTAGGTCTAATACGTCTTTAAAATTACATCGTCAAATTGAGTTAATTTCTAGTAACTATTAATAAAAATGCCACACTTGTTTAATTTTTAATTCTACAGAGCTAATGTCAACTGCGGCATAGAATTTGTGTTTCTTCAGAGCCCTCGTCGGTTTCAATTGGCGAGTAGAAAAGCAAAATGCGAACTTTCCGGTAAATAAAACTTTCTGTTCTCATTAGGAAAATGTATTACAGCAAACACAACAGTAAACCACCCCAACGTTAAAAGCTCTAGTAGTAATTTTGTGTATTTACCCTTCGCTCATGACGGCGGCGCTCAAAAATTTTCAACGATAAATTATTTTAAATGAAAAGTACACACTGCACGACACTTATTCCAGCATTTTGTGAACTACTTTTTAAATTATTACAAAAATATAGCTTAAATAGATTATAGAATTAACCAAGCCAATGAGTTTCAATTTTAGGTTTCAGTAAAATGTTTATTTTTTTTAATTTTAATTAATAAACTCAAAGTGAAAACTATATCATGTCTTAATTTTCGTCAACACATTAAATATATAAAATTTTAAAATTAATAATATATGACGCTTTAAATAATTATATTTTTATAAGCTACATACAGAAATAAAAATTTTAAACTACATCTAATGCCGTTCCCATGAATGAAGGTTGGCTATACCCATTGCAAATTCGTCTCTATATTCTGCTTTTAGTTCTTCTTCTTTGGGTGCCGTGTCCGTATTCAGACGTTGGCCGTCATCATGTTTACAATTTCCTGAAACCTTTCTCTGTCGGCTGCTGCGCGAAATAATTCTTCTACTGTGAAACCACACCATTGTCTAATATTACGCAGCCATGAAAGTTTCTTTCGACCAATCCATCTCTTTCCTTCCACTTTTCCTTGTATTATAAGGCGAAGTAAATGGTATTTGGGTCCTCTAATTATATGGCCGAAGTATTCTGTTTTTCTCCTCTTTATGATGTTTATGAGCAGACGTTCTGAGTTGATCATTTGAAGAACATCTTCATTGGAAGTGTGCGAAACCCACGATATCTTTAGGATTCGTCTATAGCACCACATTTCGAATGCTTCTAACTTGTTTAGCATTGTGGTTTTTAACGTCCATGTCTCACAACCATACAATAGGATCGACCACACATAACATTTCAGGACCTTCTTACGAATGTTCATTGACAGGTTTCTGTTGCATAAAACTGGTTTCCAGGTCATAAAAGCCTTACGTGATATTTCGATCCTGGATATTATCTCTTCATCAGAGTCACAATTTACATTTAACCAGCTGCCAAGGTATTTGAAATGATTTACCCTTTCTATCTCTTCTCCATTAAGAGAAAGCAGACCTTGATCTATATGGATCTTTCCAACTGCCATCCACTTTGTCTTTGAAATGTTGATTTTTAGGCCTCTCCGATAACTTGCTTCACTGACTAGATTTAGTAATGTTTGGAGATCTTGTAAACTTTCTGCAAGAATGGCTGTATCGTCAGCGTATCTAATATTGTTGATTACTTCTCCACCTAGTCTTACTCCCTCTTGTCTGTCATCCAAAGACTCCCTAAAGATTTCTTCAGAGTACAGATTAAAAAGAGTGGGTGACAAAACACAACCCTGCCGTACTCCACGTTTGATGGGTATTTTTTCAGTGGGACTGTCTCCAATTTGGATAGAGGCTACTTGATTGTAATATAAGTATTTCAGCAGTCTTATATCATAGTGGTCAAGTCCTGCTGCCCGTAGGCAGTCGAAAAGTGTATTGTGTTGGACTCTGTCGAACGCCTTCTCGAAGTCGATGAAACAAACATAAACATTCTTTCGGAATTCACAACTTTTTTGTAATAGAACGCGCATACAGAATAGTGCCTCTCTAGTTCCTAGACCGTTTCTAAATCCAAATTGCTTATCACCCATCTTACTTTCGCATAGAAGGAATACTCGGTTTTGTATAATTCGTAAGAGTATCTTCAGTGTGTGACTCATCAAACTGATTAGTCTAAAATCGCTGCATTTGGTGGGCCTGCTTTTCTTTGGTAATGTTATAAACAGTGACTCTAACCAATCATCTGGTATTTTTCCTTCGTTGTAAATTTTGTTGAAGAAAGTGGTTAAGCAGGCAATGCTTTCCTCATCCAAAAGTTTAAGTAGTTCGGCAGGGATTTGATCTGGTCCAGGTGCTTTATTGTTTTTGGCTTGCTGTATTGCCTTTTCGACTTCCGAATTCAGTATATTGGGACCTCTGTCCAACTGGTTGTCATAGGCAGTATTTGGAGCATTTTCCCTAGAAGCATCGTCAAAAAGGTCAGTGATGTATCTCTCCCATTCTTTGCACTGTTGTTCGTGATCACAAATTTTTCCGTCCGCGCTTTTAAGTATGTGAGCATTTTTCTGTTTTCTAATTCCGGCAGTATATTTAAGTTTCTTATGCAGGTTGAAGCTGTCATGCTTTTTTTGGAGGTCTTCTATTTCTTTACATAAATTCTCAAGCCAGGATTCTTTGGCTTGCTTAATTTTTCTTTTTATGCGTTTATTAATTTCACGATATTCGATAATATTTCTATTTTTGTGTTGCCGTCGAACTTCCATCAGATCTAGAATTTCTTGTGTCATCCACTCATTTTTGCCAATGGTAGGTGTTTTCAAAGACTCTTGTACGTTCTCTAAAATCGAGTTTTGAATGGCATACCAGCATTCGTTAATGGTTCTGTTTTCGTTTGTTTGGTATATTTGATATTCTGTGTATTTTACTATTTATTTGCTGTGTTATGTGTTCGCGCGTTTGAGGGTTTTTCAGGGGGTCGAGATATATCTTACAAGGCTTAGTTGACTTTGTTAATTTCTTCAATTTAATTTGTATTTTGGAGCAGAGTAAATTGTGATTTGAGTTTATGTCAGCGCCGGGGTAAGTTTTTACATCTTTAATATTGTTTCGAAATCGGTGGTTTATTAGGATGTAGTCTATTTGATTCCGTACTATTCTGCCTTGATGTCCATCTTGAGGGGATTTCCACGTGTAAAGACGCCTTTCTGGAAGTTGAAACCAGGTATTTGTAATGGCGAAGTCATTTTCTTGGCAGAATTCTATTAGCCGTTCACCTCTTTGATTTCTCTCTCCCAAGCCAAACTTTCCGGTGACGCCCTGCGTCATCTTCTGTCCAACTTTAGCGTTAAAGTCACCCATAATTATTATTGCTTCGTGTTTCTTTGTTATTTTTAGCACTTCTTCTATTTGATGGTAGAATTCTTCAATATTCTACTCATCTGCGTCAGCAGTAGGAGCATAAACTTGGATGATATTTATATTTACAGGTTTAGCATTCAGCTGTATTAAAATTACTCTGTCTGATATTGGGATGAAGTTAGTGACATACTTATTAATATGCTGTTTGATAATTATTGCTACTCCATTTCGATGCATATGGTCTTGATTTCCAGAATAATAAACGGCGTAACCATTTGCACTAAAATTCCCTTTGTTTGGCCATCTTGTTTCACTGGCCCCCATGATAGTAAAGTTTAATCTGTCCATTTCAGAGAGTAAATTTCTCAACTTACCGGCTTCATATAAGGTTGTTACATTCCATGTAGCCACTTTGTATGGATTTTTCATTTTCATCGTATGTCTAGTGATGTTTTCCTCACAGGGATTTCGCTGGCTAGCGACTTGGGAAGCCCTGTGGTTTGATTGTGTATTCCTTCCCCTGCCGGATCTTGAGTTCCGCAGCCCATGATCAGTAGTATTCGTTACACTCATTGATTCCATGATAACTTTACTAGGGATCATAATGGGGTGGTTTCCCGTTGCCTTCCCCATCGCAGTATCACAGCCGCTTAACTCATAATGTGAGTGACGCCTGTGAGTATCTGGAATAAACCTACAGGATTTTTACTTCCCACGGCCTTAATCCAGTAATGACATTACTGCTGCCTAATGTCATATCCTCAGTTGATCCGCGGGTACTTATTTGGCAATGCCTTATTCGTACCTGTCCTGCATGTCTGCAGGAACTTTCCCTATCAGCCATATGGGACGTGCCGTGTCGAGGTTGAGGACATCCCCCGCCCAGTCTGTCTTCCGTGAAGTACAGAAGAGCCCCTACTCAGTTCAGAGCTCCTCCTCCACGAAAGCTAGACCGGCCACGGTCTAGCTTTCGTGGAGGAGGAGCTGCTTTTACTACACTGCAGAAATCAAAGTCAGAAACGAAACAGCACGTTACAATTTTATAAAAATAATAAAGGTCCTATGTGGCAAAGATTTAACATAAGCTCTTGAAGTACGCCTAACAAAATGTTACGTATATAGTTTATGGAGTGGAATCATGGACGTTAAATCTAGACACAATGTGACGACCTAACGCCTTTGAAATGTGGAACTATAGAAGAATTATGAATGTTTCCTAGGTAGATAGAGTTACGAACAGCTTCCTGTCTCCGGCTTCTATATAACATGTAGCTTCTCCTTTTTAAAAATTTTAAAGTGTTTGTTTGTCTTTGTGTATTGTATTGTTGTGTCCAAATTTACATGTATGACATTCTGCTCATGTCGGATAGGCCACAACTGACGAAATGCCCCTGAAGATGATCTATTGATCGAAAGTACTTGGGCAAGATTTAATTAATAACTGTATTTGATAGTTGCCTTGTATACCATCAAAGTTTTCTTTTTCAGACTATCCATTCACTCTTGCAGCTGATTCGAACTGTTTCATGTAGTTATTCCATGACGATTTTCCGTCGAAAGTTGAGACTTTGACATGAACAGAACCTCCACTTCCTTCAAGTTTCGGCCGTGTTTCCAACTTACATTTCATCTCGTCTTCTTTTATCTTTAATGTAATTGGATTGTTTCCTCTCTCTGCTAGCCTTTTTTTCCTTTATCTTCCTTTCCATCTCTTTCATTTTTTCTTCGAAGGCCAACATATCGGCAGCAACTTAGTTTTTTAGCGAAGACATTCTATCATCGAGGGCAGACATCTCAGAAGTGACTTTAGAGATGTTAGCAGAACCTTTGCTTTCCAGAGAAGAAATCTCGTTACAAACGTTGTTTTCTAAAGAAGCGATATCGCCGGATACTTTCGAAATATGGAATGAACTGGAACCTAGACTGGTTTTTTTTATAACGGCTCGGAGAACCCATCGTCTGTCAGGTAGGTATTACCTAAAAAATTTGTGAATTAATGAAAATATCAGTACTAAATATATTTACGGTTTTGGGTTAGAATTTATCGTAACAATACATAAATATACGTAGTATGTCCTATGTTATTTATATTAATACCTAAAAAGGGAATTAGGAACGATTGTAGCAATCTACGGATCATGAATGTTACATCGTGTATTTAAAATCTACAAAGTATAACAAAAATTGTGTTTTAACAAAAAATTCATCTGCTCTGTTTTTTCTTATTTAACAGTGTAAATGTAGTCATAAAATCCAACATAACTGTAAAACAAAAATAACAACAATTTATGACTGTGTTTAATTAAGCGTAAGTTTAAAATCCGAGCCAGCAGCGGCATTTCAGTTCCATGTAGATATCATTTATATGTTCCTAGATTAATTTGCCGCATCACATACTCGATGACAAACATTTTCCTGGTATAACAATAATTGCGATATCATCTCTTGTTTTATATTATGAAAACAGGGAGGACGACATATTAACCACTACCACTTGCCCTTCCACTTGGATGGCAACTTTTGATGGTAACAGTGCCGGAACGGCCCAATTTATTACCAACAGCTACTCTGTTTTATTATTTTGTGCTTAAATATGCGTTTTAAAGGAGACACCATTTCCTTCCCTAACACCATTTTGTTATGGTCTGTATTTGTTATAGTTATTAGGAACCTGTTAGATTAAGGTAAAATTACTTAGTAAATTTACAATAATTGATGAAAAAGGTGAGCTTTTTTAAGAACATTATAGTATTGCTTTTGTTACAGTTTTCATCTAGTACTGATTTTATGATTTTAGATCATCGGAAAGATTATAGTGTTACGAAAGATTTATCCCACATAGGAAAAGTAAATTGTCGAAAAAGAAGAAGTAGTTCGATGCCATCTTGAATTTTCTCGAACTACTTTTTCGTAACAACAGATTATAGTTGTTTTGAATACATTTGGCATAAGTTTATCACAACTAATTGAATACTTTCGTCAAATAAATAGCGTGGGTTATTCGTGTATGATCTAAACGCAATTGATCAAAATAATTCTAACCTGATTTTCTTGATTTGTGTTTTGCTTTCTCCACGTTTTTATATGTAGATGGTTTAATTTCTATTAATTTTGGTTGGGAGTTATCCCATTTATTTTACCACACTGGATTTTAAATTTAATAATTGTTTTGTTGTCACCAGCAATCACTTTATTGAATATTGAATATTGTTAACTTTTTGGTGTTTGCTGCATCTCTAGCACAAGAATCTGCTTCTTAGTTGTCTGAAACCCAGAGAATTAGGATGTCGGTGTTTTTTTTTATGTAGAATATCTATTTCAGTTTTCACAAAAAAACTAATTGGACATTATGCAACGAACAAACAACGAACAAAGAACTATTGGACAAATTATTGGATATATATGCCGTAGTTGTTAGAATAGAGCTTAGAGTCAATGATAGCAATGACCTTAATACAGTTGTTCTGTAGTATTATTGAGAGATTAATAAAAGATTGGAGAAATTCCTAATAAACTTTATCTTAGCATTATTTATCACGTACTGATTTGTAAAAAGATTCGTTTATTCCATACTGGTATACAGAGTTCAAATATGGTTTCTGGGAATTACAAATATTAGGCGGATAAAAGCCTTTATAATATAGGTTTTTCAAAGAATGCTGAAGATCTCTTAAACAGAGTAGGTGACTAACAATAAGATGCTGGGAAGGATGGAAACTAAGAGAGAACTCATAAACATTAAAGAAAAAACAAAAAATAAGTTATTTAGGACATATTTGCAGAGGAGAAAAATATAACTGCCTACTACTTATAATAGAAGAGAAAGTGGAAAAAGAAAAGGTCTAGAAAGAAAAAATGCTTGTGACTGCAGAATTTAAAAGACTCAATAGGTATTGACACCCACTCATTATTAAAAACAGCTTAAGATATAGAGCAATTTTCTGTAATTGTCGCCAACTATTAATAATGGAGAAAGTATATATATATATATATATATATATATATATATATATATATATATATATATATAATATAATATATATATATATATATATATATATATATATATATATATATATATATATATATATATATATATATATATATATATATATATATATAGAGGAGAGTGTTCCACAATTAGACATGTTCCACAATCAGACAAAGCATGGAATTTTGAAATTCCCGCCGTAAGTTTGACGTTTTTCGTTCGGATAGTGAGGTTATACACGCCAATGTGGTAAACAAAGTTTAAACGCTGTTCTCTTGGTTTTGTGCATTTTTTATTAAAAAATCGTTTTTAAAGGTAAGTTTTTTCTATCGTTGATATGATATTATATGCTTTAATTTTTCTCCTGAAACTAGTATTACAAAAACAACCTTTACATCAGATTTTGGGCTATTTTGTCGGCATTTTATAAGCAAGTTTACTTTTGTAGGTTACGTATGAAGGTCACAGTTAAATTTAATTTTGTATTGTAGGTTGTGTTCCACCTTCAGACAGCATGTTTGTTCCACAATCAGACACTGTCTGATTGTGGAACACAACGCTTGTTTGGAGTGTTGTTGAAAAAGTAATTGTTTTTGTAAAAATTTAATTTATATTTCAGGAAAAATGGCTCGAGGACGTCAGCCAAAAAGCGATAAAGGGCAATTTGATGAACAATCCATGAGAGCTGCTGTTAGAGCAGTCACCGAAGAGAAGATATCTTTAAGACAAGCAGCTGAAAGATACAATTTAAAATATTAAACGGTTAATGAATATGTAAAAAGGCAAAAACAGAATCCCATCAAAGGGAGCTCCAAATTATGCTTGGAGAAAAGTTTTTTCTGAAAATCAAGAAAAAGCCCTAGCCGATTACGTATTAACTTGCCCAAAAATGTGTTACGGACAAACGGTCATTAATATCAGAAAACTGGCTTATAAAATGGCAACTATTAATAATTGTAAAATTCCGGAAAATTGGCAAACAAACAAGGAAGCTGGACGCGAATGGTTCCTTGGATTTATGTCCAGACATGCAGAATTAAGTCTTTGCCAGCCGGAAGGATGTAGCCTCTCCAGAGCGACATCATTCAACAATCACAATGTTGAATTTTTTTTCAACAATTTGGAAAAAGTGTTTCAGAACCATGGAAATTTTTGCAGCGGTACAAGAATTTATAATTTAGATGAAACTGCCACCACAACCGTCCAAAAACCGCAAAAGATTGTTGCTCAGAGAGGGATCAAGCAGGTCTCTTCCTGTACGAGCGCCGAACGAGGTTTAATGGTCACCACTTGTTGTGTTATATCAGCATCCGGGAATACAATACCACCAGTCATGATTTTTGCACGAAAAAGTTTAATCCTCGAAGGACTTATTTAGCATCGCATGGTACTTTGTTGTTGGTTTCCGATTCTGGATGGATGACTTGTGAATTGTTTCCAAGCGTTGTTAGGCACTTCATTAAACATACGTCCAGCACAAAAGAAAACCCTTCTCTCTTAATTTTTGACAATCACGAGAGTCATCTAACGATAGAAGGAATAAATCTAGCCAAGGAAAATGGAGTGATCATTTTGACCTTACCGCCACATACTTCCAACAAGCTGCAACCATTAGATAACTCAGTGTTTTTTTTCGTTTAAATCATTCTACAATACTGCCTTACAAACATGGCTTTTAGAGCACCCTGGGATACCTGTTTCTATTTTTGATATCGCTGGCTGTGTTGCTTATGGATTTGAAAAATCGATGACGCCCGGTAATATCAAATCCGGATTTCGAAAAACTGGGATTTATTCCTTCGATAAATTCATATTTACAGATGACGACTTTGCAGTTAGCAGCGTAACTGATAGGAATGGGGATCAAAACAATGAAGAAGCTCAACGACTTATGGATCCAAATCAACCATCAACATCAAGATGCATTGAAGAAAATATAATGTCAGACTCCTTAGTTTTAGTATCAGTTAGTTTAAACACAACACCTACACAAAATCACAAAGAAACTTTCGTAAGTCCACAAAAATTTAAAGGATACCCAAAAGCTGAAGAACAAAAAAATCAGAGAAAGAAGAGAGAAAAAGCTAAAAGTATTATCGCCACGGACACTCCAGAAAAGATCGCCCTAGAAGCTAAACAAATGGAGCGAGAAAGAAAAAAAAATGTTAAGAAGAATAAGGTCGTGAAAAGAAAAGTAATGGATGCAGACTCAACAGACGAAGAAAATGAAGACGCGGCGATGCTTGTAACCGAAAGTTCCGATGATGACATTGATTTTGTAGGAGAAATCGATCCACCACCTTTTCTAGATAAGCTTAATAAAGAGCCAGAAGTTGCCGATTTTATTTTAATTTATGGAATTTATGGACAAAAAGAAAAAAAATTATTACATAGCTGAAGTGTTCTGTAAAAAGAATAAGGAATGCGAGGACAAATTTTTGAGAAAGTCCGTTAAGTATAATAACAGCTTCATTTACCCCGAAATAGAAGACGTCTCATTGGTATGTTTGGAAAACATTAAGATGGTGTTACCAAAAACCAGCACATGTGGGAACAACAAAGCGGCAACAATCTTATTTGAAGTTTGAAGTAAATTTTTCAGTTTTAGAAGTTCGTTAAAACATTATTAGTTTTTGTCTTATTGTGGAACATGCAGTGTCTGGATGTGGAACATGTGTGTTCCACTATCAGACAACTGTCCTTCCTTTGTTAAAAAAACTTTTTTTAAATTAGTTTTTGGTTTATGATGTTTGTTCTACCATAAAAACTTATGTTTAGCCTTAATTTATTTTAGTGATAATCATATTTTGGTTGGTTCAATAAACAAGGTCAATACTTAGCAAAATCTATTTTGTGTCTGATTGTGGAACACTCTCCCCTAGTGCCAACGCAGGCCCTTTAGTCCCATACCTTGATAATTGCTTCAATTTTCTGCGGTTTTTAGTTTTTCCTCTACAATTTCTAACATCTTTTTCTTTAAGGTCCTGTCCTGCTTTATCTAACCATCTCTTTGTTATAATTATGAAGAAGGTAGAGCTGGTTCCTAAAAAAACTGATAAGACTCTTAAAGTGTATTTTGTAAAAAATTAAGCAGTGTATTTTGGAAAATAAATAATCATTTTTTAAACACTAAACTGTCATTGCCAAATCTTAAAATTTGTCAGATAACTTATTCTGTTCAAAAAATGGCTCCACATGGTAATAAAGAACTAAAATCAAGAATTGTAACGAAATTAGAAGATTTTTGGTCACTATCTACCGTATCGACCAATTTTAAAGTAAGCAGAAGCAGAACAACAGTTTATAATATTAATAAAAGATAAAGAGAACAAGAAATTTTCGAAATAAAGCAAGATTCTGGAAGACCAAAAATATCTACCGTTCATAAAGATCTTACGCTTTTGAAGAGATTAGAAGAGAATCCTTTCGAAGATGAAAAAACTGCAAGAATTATGTTACAGTTGTACAAAAAGGGTGTACATATGTGGGAAATTATTAGTATAATTTCAGTGTATGTAGACTTTATTATATAGGGCTGGTTCAAATAAATTAGGATAAGTAATAACAGGTATACAGACAATAGCAAATTAAGTTAGTCTTAATATAAAGTCTTACCAATATTTCTGCTCCACACTCTCGCGGTTATTCTGCTCCACACTCTCGCGGTTTTTGCTTTTATGCGGAATATGTCCGAAAACACTCCCGGTTTTTCTAAACACGTGTTTCGCGGTAATAAACTTTGCGAGATAGAGCACACTTTGTCTGAACACGATTTAAAATAGTGTTTGCAGTATTTTTCGCGCAACTAAAACTGGAGAGAGATAATTAGCGATAGAAAAACAGCCAAGATAGACGCTGTTCTTCTTGATAAGCGAAGAGAGAGAGGCAGAATGACTGTCTATAGCGGTAGCCGAGAATCCAAAAAGGCACGACTCACCTTGGCTGTAGTCAGATCAAGAGAGAGCGTTTCTTCTTTGCTATCTTAACACTGTCTGTATTTCTTAAGGGAGGGGGGTTGAAATGTAAGTAGGAAGGGTTATTAAGGGTTGGACTAAGATAATTATTGTAAAATTGTGATATAAGGATAGTTAAAATACAGCGAAAAAATAACATGATTTTTCGCTTGTGAAAAAATTGAACAATAGTTTCCTGAACGAAAGACAACAACTTAGCTCAGAATTAAAGCATCGCATCTAAGGTACCGAACTGCAGCAAAAAAACAAGCTCTTACAAGCACAACAGAAGCAATCAAGATTTTTGAGACAAGGTAATATTTACAGACGAGAAAATATTTAAATTTTCTAAAAAGGAAAAAAATTGGGGTATATAGACCTGATAATAAGAGATTTAATCCATTTATTATGTTGATAAATATCGAGCAGCTGGTCATTTTATCGCCAATGTATGAGTAAGAATTTCATCAAGAGGAATAGAAATGATATGGTGTATTGATTGCAGGTTTGTTAGGCAGACTTATCTGAATATTCTAGAGAACATCATGTTTCCAAGTGTATATGGAATTTCCAATTCCAATTTCCAATATAATAAACCAGACGCTCCAGAATAACAACTTCGAAACCTTATCATGGCCTTGCTACAGTCCAGATTTAAACCCAACCGAGAATTTGTGTGTGGGGAAGTTATTATAAAACGGTTGTTCCGGCAAAATTTTATACCTCAAAATGCTGAAGAGCTGTGGCACAGTTTAAAACAGGTTTAAACAGAGCTCTGTGAAGAAAACAATTTCATACTTCCATTCACGCAGACGGACCAAAGAAGACTACAAGTTATTATCAATGCTGATGGAGACATTACAAAATATTTATTTTATTTTTACATACCTAAATTTAGTATAGTATTGGTATTCCGGACTCTCGCTTTTTTTCGAGAATTTCTTGTTTCCTCCATTTTTTATTGATAGAGAAACTGTGGTTTTGCTTATGTTAAAATGTGTTGCTGCCTCTGATAGTACCCAGTTATCTTTTAATTTGGTTACAATTCTTTCTTTAATATATTGTAGAGTTAAGTCGTTTATTTTATTCCTTAATAATAATAAAAATAATAACAACCCTTTTTATTTAAAAACTATTATTTATATACTTTTTATTATGTGTTTGTCATAATAAATATAATATAATGTCAGACCAATCAAATAAACTGCTCAAAATTATCAAAATCTTACTAAGAGTCATATCAGTCATATTAGGAACCAGCTGAACCTTAAGGAAAACAAATATTTTGTAATGTTTTTAACTCTTATGACAGATCTAATGATATAGTCAGACATTAAAGAACAATTTATTTCTTAAACAATAATTTTTAAAGTGGCCTTCTCAATATTCTTTAAATTTATAATTGTGTGTGGACTGAATTTTGAAAGTTCGGTCCTGTTTTCTATTCAGAATCTGTATCTGTGTAGTAGGTAGTACGTTACATTAGATTACCGGTGTCGTAGCTGATTACACCTTTATCTAGAGGCCTGATATTTCACATGCTCTCTGGCCAACCCATTATTAATTCGGGGGAATTGTACGTGCGAGGCAGGTGGCGGTTGGTTTGGGGTGAGGATGGCTATAAGAACGGGTGATACTATAGTTATAACTAAACCAGTGGGTTATCAGGTTCCATTTTGTGTATGATATACTACTCTGAAATTCCAAATTGTATGATACACTTAATCTAAACTAGTGTTTTTGTTAGACTGTGCTTATGTGTCGTTCGATATAACTAACCATTGTATAAAAATGTAGCAATCTATTTTCAAATTTCAATCCATACTTTTTATCGTCAGTTATATATTATTCAAATAGTAACTCTTTGTAATTTTTTTATTTTGGTCATTACTAAATTCTGCTATATTTCCGTATACCTAAATACAAGGTATTTTGATTTGTTTCGGTATTTTAAAAAATGTAAGGTTTAAAAAAAAATTAAATATCTACGAATATAAGACTCGGATACAAATTTGTTTTTGAGTCTTAATGAAAGACTGTTTTTCCCATTTAACCCTTTGTTTCCTGAAAACTTTTACAATCAAAAATTGAGGTAAAAATTAAATAATCTTACTCTTTCTATTGGGTTCCTAAAAGACAAAAAAGTGAAAAATATTATTTTTTTTATTTATTTTTTTTTAATAGGCTATGGTTTCGACATGATACCACTTATAGAGATTTTTCTCAAAAAAAAAAAAATCTGATAACTAAATAATAATTATATGAAAGATAGGTTACTAAAATAATAACTAAATAAAAATATAAAACGTAGGTTACTTTTTATAATACAATGAAAAATAGTTCTTTCTTCTTCGGAAAGGCACAATCCAACCTTACATCGCAATCGCATACTCCCACCTGGTTCTGTGAGGATCCTTACTAGTGCTACAAAAAGCACATCGTCTAGATGTCCCGTATTATGGCATATGCAAACATTGGTCAAAGCGTTTCTCATAAGGCACAATTTTTTTTAAATGTTGCGCTTTGACTGTAGGAGAAGCAATCCTACTTCTTAACGGTTTACTTGTATCTGAAATTCGCAAACGTCCCCATCCTCGTCAGATTGAACCTAAACTTTATAACCCCTCGTGATGGGTTTTAGAGGCATAAATTGCTTTAGACAACTACGACCCTTAAAACGAATCATAGATTCATCTATCGATTGATGTTTTGAAGGGCCATATGAAGAACGAAATGTTTCAGATAAAGTATTCAATAAAGGACGAATTTTATACAACTTGTAATAATTTGGCGAGTTGCGACCAGGCATCACTGAATTATCTGCTAAGTGGACGTTTCCTAGAAAATTGCACAAATACACCAGAAAGTACCTCTTCTGACCAGACAATTGTTGCATCTCCTTTAAAAGCCGAATTCACGTCTACTGAACAAAACCCAGAAACCAACATTATACCTTTCACACATACAGAGATATCTCCTTCAGTCAATAATATATGACTTACATCCTCAAATAACAACTCCTCATTAGAACAACCAAGTCAACATATGACATATATACATGACACAAATACACTAGCGGGAACCCGCTACTGAACATAGAAGATCAAATAGGTAGATGGAGAGAATACGTGGAAGTAATGTTTCAAGACCGAGAGAGGACGAATATTTACATGCAGGAGGCATCGACTGGACCTTATATCACAAAGCAAGAAATTATCAAAACGGCAAATCAGATAAAGAATGGAAAAGCTGTTGGGGAAGATAATATCCCAATTGAAATAATAAAGATATTACTAGACGAACACATCAAAGTAATGAAAGATATACTTAACAAAATATACGAATCAGGCATAATACCAAATGATTGGCTGACATCGGTGTTTATACCTCTACCAAAGAAGAGAAGAAATGTGAAGACCATAGGATTATAAGCCAGATGAATCATATGTTGAAGCTTTTCCTACGAGTAATACACAATAGAGTATACAATAAACTAGACGAACACACTGGGCAAACTCAGTTTGGTTTTAAGAATGGGTTCGGAACAAGAGACGCACTTTTTCAATACGTGTACTAGTTGAAAGATCTAGAGATGTCGATTCTGATGTATACTTGTGTTTTATAGACTTTCAGAAGGCGCTTGACCTGGTGAAACATGATAAACTAATAGATATTAAGGTCATGTAATTAGATTAAGGTCATGTAATATCGACGATAAAGACTTAAGGATCATTTCAAACCTCTACCAAGAACAAAAGGCTAAAATCAGAATAAAAAGTGAAACATCTGGAAAAATCAATATCGAGAAGAAAGTAAGACAGGGATGTGTCCTATCACCTTTGCTGTTCAATGTTTACTCTGAGAAGATATTTCAGAAAGCTTTGGAAGGCACCTCGGATGGTATAATTTTAAACGGGCAATGTATAAATAACCTGCGATATGCTGATGACACTGTCATACTGGCAGATAATGCTGAAGCCCTGCAATGCTTAATGGACCGAGTAACGACAGCCTGTAGAGAATTTGGAATGAAATTGAATACAAAGAAGACAAAAACGATGGTCGTCAGCAAGCACCAAACAAGAAGGGTGAAGGTCAATGTCGACGGAACAGATCTGAAAAGAGTAACAAGAACAAAGTACCTTGGAAGTAATCTTGATGAAACTTGGGACCACTCACTAGAGATAAGAATACGCCTAGAAAAGGCACGTACAATGTTTTACAAAATTCCAAAAGTTCTATGCAACCGCCAGCTGGGCATCTCATTGAGAAATAGAATACTTAAGTGCTATGTTTTCTCCACCTTGCTCTATGGTGTTGAAGCCTGGACAATGACAGAAGCAACACAAAAAAGAATCCAATCATTCGAACTCTGGTGTTACCGTAAAATGCTCAGAATATCCTACATGATCCATACGACAAATGCGGAAGTCTTGCGGAGGATGAATAAGGAAAGAGAGCTTATGCTTATAATAAAAGAACGGAAAACACAATATTTTGGTCACATCATAAGAAATCAAAAGTATGAACTGCCCCAACTTATAATCGAAGGTAAAGTCAATAGCAAAAGAGGACCAGGAAGAAGACGCAACTCTTGGCTTAAAAACCTATGGCAATGGACGAACATGACCTTCATAGAACTATTCAGGGCTGCTACAAATAAGATTAAATGGGCAAATGTAATGGCCAACGTGCTTAAGGATAAGGCACCGTAAGAAGAAGAAGAAATACACTATAAACAAACACACGCAGAACTTTCTTCTCATAGTGAATAACTAATATTCATACCGGGTTTTTCAAACCACAAAGAAAGAAAAAACTTAAACGGTCAAATTGTGACTCAACCCTAAATGGCAAATACAATTATACGCGAACTTTATGAAGAAACTCCACAAATATTCATAATCCCTTCAGATAACATAATTGCTCATCTTGAAAACTGTTACGGTAGTAGAGATCCACACGCAGAAGAATTAAAATTCGCGTCAAACATCAACTGACTTATTTCTACGTTGACTTCTTACACGAAACAACTGATGACGAGTATACAGTGTATACAGAGTGTAGAGAAACACACAACCTTCATTTAAAAAACTTCGTTAGTTATCACCATATCAGAACTACACACCGACAGGCTAGCGGCGGAACATCAATTTTCGTATCCACTAAAAGTTTTTAACGTAAATTTCACCTAAACACTGCATTTCAACCTGTTGCTATAGCAGCATACTGTCCAGATCAAATCACAATATGTAGCTTATATATTTCTCCTTTTTATACATTGACAAGCACTGAATTAGAAAATCTAATATCTCAAATTTCTGGCCCATTTATTGTCAGTGGAGATTTTAATGCACACAACACTATGTGAGGATCCAAAAATACATATGGTAGAGGTAAAATAGTCGAAAATGTCATTAACAATACTGATATTACTTTATTAAATACAGGAATTAGTACATACTTTTACATTCAGTCAGGAAGCTTCTCATCAATAGACTTAAACTTATGTAATCCCAAAATACATCCCTTACTAACTTGGCATACTCTAGACAGCTTATTCGATAGCAATCATTTTCAAAGAGGAAAAATCAGAGGACTGTATCGGCAAATACAAAATAAGCCCAATAAAATACCTGGTGGAATGACTCATGCAAAACAGCAATCCAAGAAAGCAAAAGTGTTTTAAACAGATTTCGAAAATCTAGCACTCTAGCTGACTAAATAGATTTTAAAAAGCTCAGAGGATAAACAAAACGCACATTTAAAAACAGTAAACAAAATTCGTGCAATCATTTTACCTGACGATATTCCCTCTATCTTTTTAAAGAACCTTTACCAAAATACGTAAGAGAAAATACTCCAACTATTCAATAACATTTGGTCTTTCCAACAGTTTTCGTCACATAACAATCCTTAATGATTCCTATTAAAAAAGGCGATCAATCTGTAGATATGCTAAACTTATACGGGCCAATCTCTCTCACCTGTACATTATGTAAACTTCTAGAAAAAATGGTTAAAAAAAGATTGCTTTGGTACCCTGAACAAAATAAAATCCTCGACCAATTTCAATCAGGTTTTAGACCAAATCGATGCACCATGGACAATCTTGTACTTCTACAATCAACAATTGCGACTGCGCTATCTAACAAAAATGAAGTCATTGCATTCTCCCTCGATATCGAAATCGTTTTTGACTCTACACCGATTTCCATGATACAAAACAAAGTAAACTAGAACAAGCTCATCATCATTATCCAGCCTCAAAAGTCCACTGCTGAACATAGGCCTTTTCCTCATGTTTCCAAACCCGTCTATCTTGCGCCGCTCTTATCCAGTTTTTATTGAGTTTTCTTAAATCGTCAGTCCATCTTGTAGGTGGTCGACCGATGCTTCTCTTGTCTTTCCTTGGCCTCCATTCCAATAACCTCTTTGTCCATCGCCCATCTGTCATTCTGGCTATGTGTCCTGCCCATCTCCATTTTAGTCTGGCTATCTTCTCGATGATAAGTGTTTCTGCTTCGTACATCAAGACTGGGAGGACGCACTGAACAAGCTATCCCGTATTATATATTTGTTTATAAAAAATTTTGTCACAGGGCGATCGTTTAAAGTAATTACTCATGGCAAAACTTTCTCAAAATACACAACCACAAACGGTATCCCACAAGAGTCTATCCTAAGCACACTATTTTTTCTTATTATTAAGGATTTTAGTTCAGGAAGGAAGGAATATATGCCGTCGACATAATATTATTCTGTCATGGAAAGGTCACATCTAGCACAAATACTTTACTAAAAAACTCGCTAAGTAAAATAAATAACTGGGCCAGTCAATCCGGCCTTAACTTCTTCCCTTTCAAATACAAAGTTATTCATTTTACCAGAAGCCAAAACACGCAATCTCCAACTATTACTAAGAATGGAATTTTTCTTTAAGTAGTAGACCAAATAAAGCTTCTCGGCATTATTTTCGATAAAAAACTTTCCTAGAGACCACACATTCGAGAACTTAAGGGTAGCTGCCTTTAAAGAATGAATCTTCTTAAATCACTAGCTCACTATGGTTGGGGAGCCGATGAGAAAACACTACTAAAAATATCTCGTGTTCTTAATCGCTCCAAACTCGACTACGGTATTGTTCTCTACATGTCATTAAATAAATCACTACTACGTTCACTAAATATAGTAAAAAATACTTCCGTTCGACTCTTCTTAGGAGCATTTCGATCCAGTCCGGTGGAAAGCATTCACGTAGAATGTGAGTGTTTCGAATCTTCGCTTCATCCAAGACGACTACAACTTCCACTGCTCTATTTCGCTAGAGTTTCAGCAAATCCCACAAATATCACAAAAAACCTCATCTGTAATAGACAATTACCAGTTACTTATAATCCTAGAATGCTACCATCCGCTATAAAAATGTTAATTTCTTATTTAAATATTAATTTGTTGTCGACCAGCATTTTCACGATCCCTTAAACTCCTCCATGGATATGTAAATTTCCAAATTTCAATATCGAATTATCCAAATATATTAAGAATGAAATATCTCCTTCCATTATTAAACAAAGATTTTATGAAATACTATATCAATGCAACTTCGATAAGATCCTTTAAGATTCAAGAAGATGTTGGCTGTGCTGTTACAACGACTGCAACCATCGTTATCTTGTTTCGACTCTCGAGCAATTGCAGTATTTATACTGCTAAATTATATGGAACACGACAAGCGATAAAAACTCGACTCAACGATGATAAAACTATAGCAATTTGCACGGACTCTCTGTCCTCCATGTAGTCGATAAGAAACGTAGATTTTATCCACCCAATAGTTTAAGAAATCCAGAGTACATATTCTTTTCTTCTTTAAGTTCCATCTTCTATCGAAGGTTGGAAATCATCATGGCTATGCGGACTCTATTGACTGCCGCTCTAAAAAGTTCTGCACTACTGCATTCAAACCATTCCCTTAAGTTCTTAAGCCAGGATATTCTTCGTCTTCCCACATTTCGCTTTCCTCGGATTTTGCCCTGCATAATAAGTTGTAATAATGCGTATTTTTTCCCTCTCATCACATGTCCCAAGTACTCAAGTTTTCGTCTTTTAATAGTTAATATTATTTCCGCCTCATTTCCTATCCTTCCAGTTACTTCCATGTTTGACATTCTTTGAATCCATGATAGTCGTAGGATTCTTCTGTAACACCAAAATTCAAAGGCGGCCAGCTTATTCAGATGAACTTGTTTTAGTGTCCAAGCTTCCAGACCATAAAGAAGAGTAGAGAACACGTAACATCGAAGCATTCTCAGGCGTAGTTCTAACTTTATATCCCCACAACAAAGAAACTTTTTAAGTTTAATAAATGATGTACGTGCTATTTCAATACGTGTCTTAATTTCTTTGGTTTGGTCTACATCTGATGTTATCCATGTTCCTAAATATTTATAGTTATTAACATTCTCAATTGCAGTATCTTCAATAGTCAATTGGATATTTGCATGTGCAGATTTAGTCATGATCATGCATTTAGTTTTCTTTAAATTTATCTTCAGTCCGTACTCATGACAGCGTTCATTAAGGCGTTGCATTAGGTTCTGTAAATCATTGTTGTTATCCGTAATTATTACTGTATCGTCTGCAAAACGTAAGTTATTCAAAACTTCTCCATTGATAGATATACCTTCTATTGAGTCTGAGAGCGCTTCTTGAAATACCGCTTCACTGTAGAGATTGAAAAGTAGTGGGGACAGCACGCAACTCTGGCGGACTCCTCTCTGTATTTTGATATTTTCGGTGTACTGGCTGTCAACTCTTACCTTGGCAGTTTGATTCCAATATAAATTAGATATAATTTTCACATCCCGACTGTCAATATTTTTGCTTTTTAATATATCTACAAGCTTTTTATGTTGAACTTTATCAAATGCCTTTTCAAAGTCTACAAAACATAAGTACATATCCTGATTCATGTCCATGCATCTCTGAGCCAGCACATTCAAGCCGAACAAAGCATCTCTTGTACTCATACCATTTCTAAAGCCAAATTGTGTGTCACTAATCTCATATTCAAGAGTTTTAACAATTCTGCTGTGAATTATTTTCAAAAATGTTTTAAGTGTGTGACTCATTAAAGTTATTGTTCTGTGGTCTGAGCAAGTTGTTGAACTTGGTTTTTTGGGAATTGCTACAGGTTGATTGCAGCCATTGTCTGGGGATTGTGGCAGTCTGATATATTAGATTAAAGAGTTCAACCATTACATCAATAACATCTTCATCAATGAGTTTTAATAATTCGATGGGCACCTCATCTGGTCCAGTAGCTTTACCCTCTTTTGTGTTTTTGATGGCATAGATGACTTCTTCTCTTAATATTGGTGGTCCAGTATCCTCGGTGATTTCTAATGACAGTTCTTCTCTACTCTTCACATATAATCATCGGAGTACATATAATCGTCTTCAAACTAATAGAATAACAATAACAATATTGTGGGTCACATCACACGTTGGTATTCCATGTAACGAAAAAGCCGATCAAGCAGCAAAACAATCTTGTTCTCTTAAAGTAACAACAGACATTTAAACATCATTAAATCTAAAAATAACCATCAAACATAAAATAATACACGTTTGGAATTATTGGAAAAGAAGCAATACCAAGTTAAGTGTACTACAACCAAATATTTTCTACCACCAGCTCTCACCAATGAAAAGAAGGGTCAAATCTATCATTCGAAGATTGAGAATAGGGCACACACACCTTACACATGGACACCTAATGAATTCCAGTAATCATATTTTGTGCCAGTACTGCAACACGACGATTTCCTTATCACATGTACTTCTTGACTGTCAACACTACCTAGCGGCCAAAAGAAAATATATTCTTGGTAACAACCTAAAAGACATACTTATCTCAAACAGAAGCAACTATGAATTTTTAATTCTAATCTTCGAATCTTTGAATTTTAATTTTCTTTTTAACTTTCAACTTTTGAATTTTAATTTAAAATATAACACAACATTCCGACGTAGATTACGTAGCACATGTTCAGTTTAACAAAAAGCATTATTTTAACGAAGAATATTTAACGACGGACAGACTTGCATAGCGATGAAATTTTTACAAACTTCTTGGAAGTCCTGAAATTTCTTACTCAAGCACTAAAGTATGTGGAAGTTTGGAAACTTAAGTTTATGTAAAAGATAGCAATTTTTGTCAAGCTAAAAGTGTCTCTATCTGAAAACTAACTAAGAGAAAAACGTCTTAACGTTTTTCCGGTTTTAATTTTGTTGGTATTTAATTATTAAATAAAAAGATGAAGTTGATATGGAAAGGGCTGCTAAGACTTTTAGCTGTTAAAAACATTTTACTTAACGTATTGTTTATAATTTTTGTTAATTTTTTAAAGAAATAATTGGTAATAAAGGACTTACTGAATATTACTATCCGTGCTTAATGAAAAAATACGGCTACTGGAGTAAGACAGCTAAAAAATAATGAATAAATCTGCTGTGGTCGTTCGCAACGACCTCATTTCGTTTATTACAAAAGAACCGTCTTTCATCATCGGAATGACAAAATTATGTCGACAATCCCATCAGCTAACAAAAACTAGGCTTTGTGCAGAGGCAGAACTAAAAAACGCACCGCAGGATTTAGCAATTTTCGCATAATTTCGGAAAAGAATATACTGAAATTATGATATGGTGCTGTAAACGACAGGTTTCAAGTTTCATCTGTCTTAACATCTACGTTCATTTATGTTTCCATTAAATTGCAATAAAATTTTGTGTTATTTTTTTTCTTTTTAAATATCCTAATTTTTTCTTTTAATGCTAAAAACTTCCGTTCTCTATTTTCGTTGTTTTTCTTAAATATTTGTATTGACTTTTTGTATTTCTTTTTAATTCTTGTATCATAGTTGTCAACAGATCCAACTTGATTTCCTAGCTGTCCATTTTAGCTAGGGTCTTCCTATTGTCTTGCTTTTTTGAACACTGTTTTTTTTTTTCACCTTCTCAAGAATTCCTAGAAGGTGAGAAGTACTTAAAAAAAAACCAACTACTAATTATTACATACAAGAAAAATCGGACCATTCACAGCTAACCGAAACTCCAGTGCGATGAATGTAAGCGACACATACATATCACATGCACCGAGCTTTCTTTGGAGGATCGCGTCATCCGATAGAAAATTCGTGGATTGAGTATACTTTGTAACTCTTGCAGCTCCAAGATTTATAATATTTCAGAAATAGAAGATCTGCTAGATCGTACGAAAATTGATGATTTAGATAATAAAAAAACTAAGTTAAACACCAAGCTCAGCGCCAGATTGATATTGATTGATAACATATTTTACAGAAGATTTTTTAAAAGATAATGAATTGTTGATGGCATCTTAAAATATTAAATTTTTTTTTATTTATTTCAAAACAAGTATAGGGTGACGCCTATGGTTTTTTGACCTGTTGAGGATTTGCATACATAATGTGCTATCAATAGACATTTCAAGGAATTTCTTTTTTAATGTGATGCAGCATATTTTGACTTACTACAACAGAATCATGCTCGTTGGTTAAGTAAAGGTCAAGTTTTTGAACGTTTTTGGCTAATAAAAGAACATGTGATCTCCTTACAAAATATAGATTCGCAGGGATCCGGGGCACATTTTAAGTTAATAACAAAGCTGCACAACATGCTGGTTGTTAAAATATTTGAATGCGCTTAACAGAGAGTTACAAGAAACTGAAAAATTAGTATGTCATCTGATACAAAGCATGTCTGCTTTTCGTTGTAAGCTGGATATCTTTGAAAAAGATATTGCATAACAAGAATTCATTCATTTTTCAACTATTCTTGAATATAATAAAAATAAGGAGTACTCTGAAGAAGACATTGCGGTGTTCGTAAAATTTCTGGACCATCTTATGAACGAATTTGCTTCAAGATACCAAGACTTTGCACAGGTATGCAAGCTATCTTCATTTCTAAAATCACCATTTGAAGTCGATGCAGCGGCAGAATGGACAGATGTGGCTGCTAAGCTGTTTAATCTGTCAAAAGCATTACTTCAAATGGAGATTATTGAATAACAAGAAGATTTGTATTTACACGTTTATAAATCGATATCCGCTGAATAATTTTGGGCCAAACATGTGCCAGCAAATTATGAAACTTGCAGACAACTTACAATCAACTTGGCCACTGTGTGTAGTTCAACGTATATATGCGACAACGTTCAACGTATATAGTCAACACCCCGAAGTATGAGCGGGAACACAAAATGTACCAATACTCATACTCTTATGAAACGCACCTGGTGGATCATAAGAGCCTTCACATTTTACTCTTCTTTAACTTGTCTTCAGTGAAATGTCTTTAATCTTTTTCTATCAGCCTCTCTTGGCTAACTCTTGTTTTCCTTCGACCCCGAATGGCGATTAGGTTTCTGAAGGCAGACGGGTCACTATATTTCTTTCTAATATATTCTTCCCATCCACACCTTCTTTCCCTCCCCATCCTACCCAACAAAAAATATGGAGAAAACCAGATGCAAAAAATCCGTAAGTTAAGGTGGAAGCTATCGTGCTAAAAACTGAATAGTTGCACGTCACGCGGCCGCTAACCATGCTCTTGGGACACCGGGCGAAATCCCATTAAATATTAGCCTTGTTCCTGTACGCACTACTCTACAGGAATCGACCAACGTTCCCCAGCTACTCGTGGGAATAAATATGAATACTCACCAACATGCTAGGCAAGCACGGTGTTTAAATGCCAAAAACCCTACCACTGTAAACCAACTCTGTGCGCCAAAAAGATAAACCTCAACATCGTCACATATAATGCTCGATAACTCTCTACCGAAGAAAGATTCGAAGAAATGGAGGAAGAACTCTCAAAAGTAAACTGGGATAATGTAGGTATCAGCGAAGTTAGAAAAAAGGGAAAGAGTCTTACCTCACTCCCACCAGGCCATTTATTTTATTACAAAGGAGAAGAAGAATCGACAGTCGGAGGCGTCGGCTTCTTTATTCACAAAAGAATTGCTAACAGACTTGTGTCAATAAAATAAACCAAATCTCAACAAGAGTGGTCTACTTAAACATCAAAATAAACGCCAGATATATCCTAAAGTTCATTCAAGTGTACGCCCCTACTACAGGACATCCAGACAAAGAAGTCCAAATATTCTACGACCAAATATCCTGTGCAATCAAGGAAAATCCTGGCCACTTCTTAATAATACGTGGTGACTTCAACGCCAAAATAGGCACTAAAGAAGACCCCTTTGAAATAATATTAGGAAATTTTGGAAGCGAAGGCAGAAATGATAGAGGCAAACAACTACTGACTTTCCGTTTGGAAAACAATCTCTATCAAATGAACAGCTTCTTGAAAAAGAAAAATTACAGAAGATGGACATGGAAAAGTCCTGATGGAAAAACATGGAACGAAATCGATTATTTCTTAACAAACAAAAAAGAATTATTTAAAGACGTAAATGTGCTAAGCCAGTTCAGTACAAGCAGTGATCATAGGTTAGTAAGAGCTAAAATAACGATATCAACCGAAAAAGAAAGACTCAAAATGATAAATAAGAAACAACCAAAGAAATGGACAAAACCAACTAACATTCAGGAGTTCGAAAAATATATTGGGAATTCATTGAAAGATACAACAACAGCTGACGTCAATATATTTAGAAACAAATAGTCAACACAATGCAACAGGCTCAAACTACATATTGTCCGACAAACAAAAAAGATGAAAAACTGAGTCAACCCACGAAAACCCTTATAGAACTAAGGCGACAAATGAAAGGAGATAACACTGCAAGCAAAGAAGCGATAAATCAAATAAATAAGACGATCACAAAGGCAATAAGAAAAGACATAAGAAACTACAATGTAGAAAAAACAAAACAAGCAATAGAGAAAAATAAGAACATGAAAGTTTCGAAGAGGAGCGTACAAAAGGGGAAAATGGAAATTAACAAACTGAGAAACAGAACTGGAGAGGAAACAACTAACAGAGATGAAATATTAAGAATAGTCGAAGAGTTCTACACAAAGTTATATAGATCAAGAAAAAAAGATAACAATACGGAACCTCCAATTACACTAAAAACTGGGGTATTAAACCAAGGATCAGATCTAACACCCAATATAACAAAGTTAGAAATCAAAGAAGCCCTGAAGAAAATGAAAAATAATCGAACCCCGGGTGAAGATGGAATAGTATCAGAAGCACTAAAAATTGGAGGGATGTATTACTTGAAAAAATTAAACAACTTTTCAATATCTGCCTTCACAGCGCCAATATTCCAACAGACTGGAACAACGCTACTATGATTCTATTAAACAAAGCAGGACACAAAGCAAATTTAGAGAATTACAGACCGATTAGCCTCCTCAGCCATATATATATATATATATATATATATATATATAAATTGTTTACGCGAATACTAGTTAAGAAAATGGAAAGAAAATTAGAGACTTATCAACCAACGGAACAGGCAGGATTCCGAAAAAGTTACGGAACAAATGACCATCTACAAAGTATAAAAACCCTAATAGAGAAAGCAGTGGAATACAATAAACCTCTAGTTCTAATATTTATCGATTTTCACAAAGCCTTTGACACAGTTGTGCTAAGCAAAATATTACAGGCGCTTAAAGAATGCAGGCTAGATTATAGATATACTAAATTATTATACAAAATATACCTGCGGGCAATAACCACTGTCAAATTACATACTAACAGTAATCGCATAAAAATAGAACGGGGGGTTAGACAAGGAGACCCAATGTCACCTAAACTTTTTAATACGGTGCTAGAACATGCTTTTAAGAATTTGGATTGGATGACAAAGGGAATAAAAATAGATGGAGAATATCTAAACAACTTACGTTTCGCCGATGATATACTTATAATAGCTGAAGATCTAGGTATGGCAAAAGAGATGGTACAGGAACTCGTTGTGGCTACAGAAAATGTAGGTTTAAATATAAATATCTCGAAAACAAAAATCATGACCAATTTGGTGCCCAACCAGAGCATCAGTATTGGTGGGAAAGAAATAGAACTCGTAGATAGATATAAATACCTGGGACATGAAATTATGATTGGCAGAGATAACCAGACTCATAAACTGAAGAGAAGAGTCGGCCTTGGGTGGGCAGCATTTGGAAAACTGAGAGAAACTTTTAAAAGTGAGCTGCCCACATGCCTAAAGAGAAAGGTATTTGATCAGTGCGTCCTCCCAGTCTTGACGAACGGAGCAGAAACACTTACCTTAACAAAAGCAGCGGCTACCAAACTAAGAGTCACGCAGAGAAGAATGGAGCGGTCCATGTTAGGAATAACCCTCTGAGACAGATTAACAAACGAAGACATCAGGAGAAGAACCGGAGTGACTGACATCATCGAGAAGATAGTCAGACTAAAATGGAGATGGGCAGGACACATAGCTAGAATGACAGATGGGCGATGGACAAAGAGGTTATTGGAATGGAGGCCAAAAGAAGACAAGAGAAGCGTCGGTCGGCCACCTACAAGATGGACTAACGATTTAAGAAGACTCAATAAAAACTAGATAAGAGCGGCGCAAGATAGACGGGGTTGGAAAAATAAGGAAGAACATCTTGTCATTAAAAGTTATCATTTGCTTTTTTCTGGACCTTGTTTAAATTTTCTTCTGGTATCCGAACCCCACATAAAATTACTTGCCGACCATTGATCTACATAGTCGTATGTCTCGGGATAAAAAACTTTTATGATAATTAAAAATTCTTATATTATAAACGATCCGGTAAATTATAATATATAGCATATTTCAAGGCGTGTAGTGTTGATGTAATTAATATATTATCGTAGAATAGGCAATCATGACAGCAACTGGTATATATATACATACTTTACACCAACACGTATATACACCTAATTGTAATATATCCCATAATATAATATGAATTATGCATGCACTTTACTAAATGATAATTTATGTAGATTTTTGCAGAGAAAAACTCATAGTGTTAGTAGGTGACGTATTGCACTTTTATTCAGGCTATTCTGTTATATAATGTCATGCTTTTAATAAAAATTTTAATACAGAATTTCGGCATTCTATATCTTCTTAGCTTCTAAAATTTTTGGACAATTCAAAATATGTTTTTGTTCTTAAACTGACCTTTATATGACGTATAGTATTAGAATATTAAAATCATGAATGTGTTGCTTGTGTGAGTCCATTTCAAATAGGTAAAGAAATAATAAATAAGACTTACTCACAATCAATTGAGTTTAACTATCAGACGACCGATTTCGCTTTCTACAATATGCAAAGCATCTTCATGTCTCGATACAAAGTTAAATAAATGCTGAAATGATAAAAACCCATATTAGGGTGTTGTCTAATAAAGATAAACAAAGTAGATGTTGTAAATTACAATAATTATGCCAATATTACATGTCTGTGGTTTTATTTCAAAAGAGTAAGTTGAACAAAAGGGTATAAAAAGTTTTACAAGTTTAAACAGACAAGGTAAGGCCCACAAATTGTTATAAAATAGTCTATTAGATTATAATAAATTAATAAATGAGCAAATTAATAAACAAATACTTACATGCCGGTACTCTATTAATTGATGGATAGTAGAATATGGTTGAAACTACTATGTATTGTTGAATGGAGAACTCAATTCTGCTATTGTAGTTGTTTGACAGTAAACGGGAAGTTCTTGAGGAGATAGATTTGATCCAATGAAGCAGATATATGTGTGTGATTGTTTGTTAAATGAAAGTGATGTAATATACCATTGTATTATTAAAAGTTATTTATACTTATTCGAGAGATATATTTATGAAATGTGTGTTATTTATTGAGTAATTGTTTTATAAAGGTGACAGTTTTATGACAATGAATAAGTTTAGATGTACAAATTGTGTGGGTGTGCAATTATTTTTCAATTTGTAGTTATCAAATTTCTTTGATAAAGTTCTATTGGCAAAAGAGTAGATTATTTTAAAGTCAAGTAAATAAAATATTAGAATTAAAACAATTAAGGACAATTTAAAACACACTAAAACAGAAAACACTTAGAAGGGACGAAACAAACATTAAATTTAAAAGGGGGAAGGACTTTTATGCACTACATCTCAGTCTTGGGCACAATAAGTTTTTTATGTGTTATCTATTAGATTCTAGTGGTAAATTTGACAGATGTAGGTTAGCATGTGACAGTTCTTCATCTGTTTCTCAATACTGCAAGTTAAGTTATTTAGTTTTATGAAATATGCTGATATTAATGAATGTCTATAAATTGTTTCAATTATGATATCAAAAGTAAATTGATGTGTTTAATATTGGCATTCTTTAACAATCTTTAATTAATTAAATTTAAATGTAACATTACGAATAATTGAAATACATCCCACATTATAACTAACTCAGTCTAATGTCCAAATTACTGAACAAATTAAAGTGATTCTACTTACTTACTTAATGAACTCTATAATACTCTACTTATTCAATAAATAACACACATTTCATAAATATATCTCTCGAATAAGTATAAATAACTTTTAATAATACAATGGTATATTACATCACTTTCATTTAACAAACAATCACACACATATCTCTGCTTCATTGGATCAAATCTATCTCCTCAGGAACTTCCCGTCTACTGTCAAACAACTACAATAGCAGAATTGAGTTCTCCATTCAACAATACATAGTAGTTTCAACCATATTCTACCATCCGTCAATTAATAGAGTACCGGCATGTAAGTAATGTTTATTTGTTTATTTATTTGCTCATTTATTAATTTATTACAATCGAATAGACTATTTTATAACAATTTGTGGGCCTTACCTTGTCTGTTTAAACTTTGAAAACTTTTCATACCTTTTTATTCAACTTACTCTTTTGAAATAAAACCACAGACATGTAATATTGGCATAATTGTTGTAACTTACAACATCTATTTTGTTTATCTTTATTAGACAACACCCTAATATGGGTTTTTATCATTTCAGCATTTATTTAACTTTGTATCGAGACCTGAAGATGCTTTGCATATTGTAGAAAGCATAACCAGTCATCTGATAGTTAAATTAAATTGATTGTGAGTAAGTCTTATTTATTATGTCTTTACCTATTATTAGAATATTATTTTAGAAATTTCCTGTTTTCTCTTTGTGGTACCTTTTTAGGTAACCGTTTAAGTCCCAATATTTTATGATTTTTAGAGATTCTTCCTAACTGAAATATCAACAATAAGGGGAAGAGTGTAATAAAAAAATTAAAAAGAGCAAAGATCCTAAGGTACCTGAGATAAAATCAAGACACAAAGGCCTCTGCAAGAATCTATCTATCTATCAATTAAGTAGCCTCATAGTCCAGTCTTCAGGGATTTGACTCCCAAAATTCATACGAACAATCTAAGTTTTACAGAAAATATTAATTTTGGGACCCCAAAAAGATGCAAAATATTTTACCACTTTTTTCCCGGGCTTCCTTCTAAAACCCAGCTCGTAGCAGTAGAAAAAGCAGTTGAAAAAACATTATGATGGCTTTCCAGCCATAAAAGAGCCCCATCGTTATCACAGACTACTCTGATGATCTCACTCGAGTAAGTCCACGATTTGAACGTTGGTGCTTTTACCTGGATGCTGGAGGTGGACAAGATTGCTTTGTTCATTTCCTATATCAGGCTGCGTTTAGTAAGGCTTGTCCAGTCGGCAGTGACCTTTCCGTATTACCGTGTTTACCGCAGTACTAAAATGTGCTTATACAAAACTTAACTGGAAAGGGAAAGGCCTGAACATTGACGGTAGAAGATTAAAAAATTTGAAATTGGCAGACGACATAATGTTGTTTTCGGACAACTTCAAGGAGATATCTAAATGCTACATAAACTTCAGTAAGTGTGTGCCAGTATGGTTCTTAAAACGAACATTTTCAAAACAAAATTCATGACAAACCCAGTACCTAGCGGAAATATCAATATTGTAGACAACGAAGTAGAGCTGGTGGAAAAATACATATAGTTTGGACACGAAATAAAGATCACAAGAGACAACGAAACATTCGAACTACAAAGAAGAATAAACCTAGCAAAGGCAGCCTATGAAAAACTCAAAGACATCTTTAAAGCGATACACAAATTGCGGCTGACGATCTCAAGAAAATGTTAAGAAATTGGATGAAAAGTGCTCAAGATAGAGCAGAATGTACAAAAATGGGGGAGGCATATGTCCAGCAGTGGACCCAATGGGCTGAGTGATAATGATGATAATGATAACAACGGCGAATTATTAAAACACTGTATGGTTGTTAAAACGCTTATTAGCTTGTTACACTGTTGGCATTTAAAACTCAAATAATACAGAAATATTTTTTGCTTAATCCCACTTTCTATAATAATTCAAAAAGTGAAAAGCTCTTTTTTCTTCGTTTATGCAATTAATTCTGCAAATGAACTCAAGCATCTGTCATTCGAACAACGAGAAAATGTGCACCGATACCACCAACTACTTGTCATTAACCTGCACGAGCACATTTATCGACTGCCATGTGGATTTCAATTTCAATTGTATTACGTCTCTCATACAAATTATCATTTTGCACATACTACAAACTACATTAATACGTCACTTCACGTAGTGAAATGCCTTTATTCACTTGACACAATTGAACCTAATTCAGATTTAGCTGGATAATTAAATTGGCTGTCGCTAAAGCAATTTGATCTGTGGAAAAATAACAAGGATATCTCAGATTACATATTAGATTACTTAGATAACATATATTGGAGTAAAACTTTTTATTTTAGATATAAAGACAGCTTTATAAACCGATTTTTATTTAATTAATTTTAATTTTAACAACTTTTTTTAAACAAATTGTAAAAAATCAACTGTTTCGGCGCTGACCGAAAAACTTAAACAGTTGGATTGAATATGAATTACAACAAAACAAGTGAAATGACAATTCAAGGAAAGGATTTAACAATCTTAAAAACAAATAAACGAAGTTAATAAATATATCTATATTTGAGACAGATAGCAAAATTAAATAAAGATTAAATAAATCATATACCTCCGACAACAGCTGCACAACCTTTTGTTAATACAATTTTTAACTCTGATAATATTGCACTAATCAGTAGCGTAAACGCTACAAGCTGACTGTTCATATAGGACTGTAGTCTGGTGTAGAAAGTGGAACAAGTATGTGTGTGTGAATGAATAGGATCTCCCTAATAAGGAGCTATCCATTAAATAAAGGTACTCTCTATAAACGGGCTAGGCCTGGTGAATAGGAAGTATAGAAAGATGTGAAACGACCACGCTAGAACAGTTCCTGTCACCACTTAGCTCTCTGGAGTATCTTGGAATATCTTTCAGGAAGTTGAGAACTAGAAATGGATAAACTGCTTCAGCGATCAAAAAGCTGCATACCCAAGGTAATGTGTAGGGAATCGTGCCGATGGTTGTATGGTCACAGGGTTATATGTGGTCTTAAACGATCCCGCTGGGGAACGAAGCAAACTCCATTGTATAAAGCCTTCTCCTGGTAATTCGTGGCTCTGCCAGGAGCAACCAACCTTTACTTAGCTGTGCTCATGGAAACAGCACGAATCTACAACAAAAAAGCAAAAACCAAAACCAAATTCCAAGGCAGGACCAAAACGTTCACCTCAGCCTGAAATCGCAGTTAAGGATGGACAGCAATGTTTACCTTAAATTTCGGCACAAGCGGAGAATAGACAAGAATCACCTCAGAAAAATCGGCTAAAGCACCGCAGAATTTGTAACATCAAGGCAAAAAGAAGGAGAAAGGCCAGAAAGATGATGGGAAAAGCACCTGGGGAAGCTCCTGATCCCTTTCCAGCCCCTCTCAAAATAAAGCTTAAGGTACCCACATCAGAGGCCTCAACGGTTCGCCTTCAAAAGAGGACAGGGACCGACAGCTCCCGGTGTGAAGCTTTACCCAAGCACCTACATGGAAAGCACAACGAAAGCTTTACGGAAGCCGCCTTAAGACATCTTAAGGTCGCTATTATAGATAAAGTACACCCGTACGGAAAGGTCACTGCCGACTTGGCAAGCCTTAGTAAACGCAGTCTGATCTAGGAATTGGACAGAGCAATCTTGTCCACTTCCAGCGGCCAGGTAAAAGCTCCTACGTTCAAATCGTGGACTTACTCGAGTGAGATCATCAGAGTAGTCTGTAATGACGATGGGGCTCTTGCATGGCTGGAAAAGGTTACAGCCGATCTCATACTGTAAGAGGAGGCATTACTGGCTTTGTTAATGTTTTTTCAACTGCTTTTTCTACTGCTACGAGCTGGGTTTTAGAAAGAAGTCCGGAAATTAAAGTGGTAGACTATTTTCTCTGTAAATTTTAGATTGTTGATATAATTTTTAGGAGTCAAATCTCTAAAGACTGGACTATGAGGCTACTTAATTGATAGATAGATAGATTCTTGCAGAGGCCTTTGTATCATGATTTTATATCAGGTACCTTAGGATCTTTGCTCTTTTTAAATTTTTCATTACACTCTTCCCATTATTGTCGATATTTTAGTTAGGGAGAATCTCTAAAACTCATAAAATATTGGGACTTAAATGGTTACATAAGGTACCACAAAGAGAAAACAGGAAATTTCTAAAATAAAAGTCAAGAGTAATATTCTAATACTATACGTCATATACAGATTGAACGAATTTAAAACGGATCATAAAATTTAATATAAACTGCATTTGAAATATTGGACCAATATAAAACTTGGACAAAAATAAATCCATACCCGGTGATAGACATTGTATAAAATATCGTTCAACTATCTGTCTCCTTTTAGGACGCACCATAATCTATAGTGCCACTCAAAGTCAATGTTGCCAATCGCCATGTAATATTCTGATTTGCGGATCTTTTTGAGAGCTATATTATCTTCGTATCATTAAATAAATCGTATATTTGCCTATATTTTTCATTGTATTTTTAAATCCACTACAACAGACTAATAACAAAAATAAACTTATTGGTTTGTAGTTATTTCCTTTCTTTCCTGTAAATATTTTATGGTTAACACCTGATTTGAGAAACATCTAGGTGGCGTTGTTCAATTTCGTCGAGTTCGACGAATTGACAAGGATTTTGATCATGTGTGACCGTGCATCCAATAAAATCGTACAATTTGACCGCAGACAGACTGGCCTGTCTGCTGCAGTACTTCAGAGTTGATCTCATCAATTTGTTGAGCGTGTGTGACCGTTTACAATTTGTCTATACTGCAAAAATACATTTTTAACTACACACTTGCTTTGATCATATTATAGAAAATCGACATGGCTTGATTTAGCAAGCATTTTTTAATAGAGTTTTTTGAATTATATTGAAAACAAGAATGCTTATAGCGAATAAAAGGTAAAACGTATCACGATAGAAACGCCCGTAAACAGGCAATGGACATTCTAGTTTTAAAGTTTCAAGAAATAAACAAAGATGCGAATGAAGAGTATGTAAGAAAAAAAATTAACAATTTTAGAACATCCTATAAAAGAGAATTAAAATAGCATTGCAGTCCAGTAAATCGGGTGCAGGGGCAGACGAAATTTATTTTGCACCAAAATCTTGGATTCTTTGCACCAGAATCTACGTTTTATTTTAGGTTTCTTTTTACGCTTAGTTATACACAAAGTAAGAAACGCTAAAATGATTGTTTGATTTGACATTTTCAAGAACCGAACAAACGCACGTGTGTGGGCGCACCAGATATACCAACAAATTGAACAACGCCGCGGTCCGATTATGTCGAACGACACCGCCGTACCGTGAGTGGCCGGCTTTAGGAAGCGATAGGTGGTTTGACCATGTGGCTTACGGACTTACTGCAGTCTTGCACTGAGGGTGCGATATATTAATGCATCTGTTTCCATTTGATTATCACTTGAAAATAAGTAACACTTTGAGTAACACTAACCACCCATAAGAACAGTCCAACAGCTAACAGCAGATGATTTCAATGTTACCTCCAGATGGTGCACGTTGTAGACTGAGGAAGCCCCACCTGAAATATTCAACCTTACTGACCCAGTCCAAAAGCCTGATGGCTACGACCAGCCACGAAACATATGGAAGAGCCTAAAACGAATTAGAACGGGATATGCAGTATGCGCACACAACCTACATAAATGTGGAGCTCCAGATCAAACCATCCAACACATAGTGGAGACATGTGAATTCATGAAATATCGAGGGGACCACGGTAGATCACCTGGAGAAGATGGAATTGTAAGTGAAATGCTAAAATTAGGAAGCGAATGTGTCAATAAAGCTTTAAAACTCCTTTATAATGCCTGTCTCTTTGAAGGAGTTACACCAGAAAAATGGAATATTGCCATTATGATAATAATGCACAAAAAAGGAGATGTAACATAAATTAAAAACTACAGACCTATCAGCTTGTTATCTCATTTATATAAGCTCTTTATGAGAATAAGTACTAACAGACTGGAACCTAAGCTGGATTTTCACTAACCATTCGAGCAGGCCGGATTTAGGAGTGGCTTTGGAACAAATGACCACCTACAAGTAATAAAATCCTTAATAGAGAAAGTTACAGAATACAACAAGCCATTGATATTAATACTTGTAGACTTTGAAAAAGCGTTTGACTCAGTCCAGCATAGCTCCATGTTAAGAGCTCTAACAGAGTGTAGTATTAATCATAGGTAGGTACACAACTCTTCTTCAGAATATATATATATATATATATATATATATATATATATATATATATATATATATATATATATATATATATATATAAGAGCGCAACAGCTGCAGTTAGAATGTATTATGACAACACAAATAAATTTCTCTTCAAAAAGGGTATTAGGCAAGAAGATACCATCTCTCCTAAGCTATTCACCGCTTTGTTGCAGAGTGCTATGAGAAACAATAATTGGGAGAATATTGGAGTCAACATAAATGGAGAATTTCTGAACAACTTGAGATTTGCAGACGACATAGTCCTTATAGCAGACCGTGTAGATCAGTGGTTCTCAACCTTTTCATCACTGAGGACCACAAGTACCTTTCAGAACTCTTGGCGGACCACTTAGATATTATTATTATTATTTTCTAATAATAGGTAAAATGAGATGAACACTGAAATTTTACTAATGAATTTATTATTTACAAAATAAAAAAAGAAAATACATAGTGAAAGACGAAAGGTATATAAAAAACAAAATAAAAAGTCATAGATAGCGCCAAATTAAGACGTTAATGACTCCCTTGGTTTTGCTTCTCACTTAGATGGTCCCTGTAGGCCTAGATTCAATATGTTGAGCTGTTTATAAATATCTGCTAAAAAGACACATCAAGACACATACATACTTCTTCTCAAAGTTCATAAAAACTGGCTAAAACCCGACCCCTGGACAGTCACCTAACTTCAGTATGTAGAAGGAGATTGGAATAGATGGATCCCATGTCCTCGCATAACAAAGCAAACAATCTCGAACTAACAGCATTACTTTTCACGGCTTTTACCACAGTAGCCAAAACCTTGTTTAGGTCGGGACTTAATCTTTTGGCAGCAAGCATTTCGCAATGAATAATACAGTGTGTTAAAACAATATCACGGTTTCCTTCTTTCCTTACAAAACTTGGCAAGCCTATTTTGTGACCTGTCATTGCCGCGGCACCATCAGAGCAAAGTTCTACACAGTCTTTCCAAGAAAGATTTTTAATTGTGAAATATCCGTCAATGGCTTTAAAAATGTCTTTTCCGGTTGTGTTACCTTGCAACTCAATCGAGGTCAGGAACTCCTCAGATAATTTTTTGTTGTCTTTATCTATGAATCGTATATAAACAAGAAAAATGGCTTTATTGGTAATATCTGTAGATTCATCAAGTTGTACAGCAAAAATCTTTGAAGAATGAATTTTCTTTAGAAGTTGGGTTTCCACATCTGATGCCATTTCTTCAATTCTCCTACTAACGGTGTTATTGGAAAGAGGAATATTTTGCATTTGTTTAGCGTATTTATCACCTAAAATTGCTTTAGTTGCATCTACGATACATGGTAAAACTAATTCCTGACCAACAGTAAAGGGTTTTTTGGTTTTTGCAATTCTAAGTGAAAGTTGATATGACGCCTTCAAAGTAGCTTTATCATAAGTTGAGTATGACTTAAGGATGTTTTTTGACGATTTTAGTTTCGTCTCCTTCCTCTTAAAGAAATCTACATGTTTTCCGGCAAAATTTTTATGCTTTGTTTCAAAGTGTCTAGTTAATTTTGCCGGCTTCATTGCCTCATTACTTAATTACTTAATACCGCACAAATTACACATTGAGGTAACTGGACACCAAATTCTTCAATTAATGTAAATCCACATGCTATGTAGTCAGGGTTGTACTTACGGTAAGCAGCCTTTCTCTTAGGACCAGTTTGAGTTAATATTGTGCTATCACTGGCAATATTACTAGTAGAACATCCTGCTTTAACGTTCTCACTATCCGTCTTCTTAAAAAAACCCGAAAGTTTCATCTGTTTGCTCATTTTAGTAAACTACAATCACCAAGCCAAAAAAGACGCACGCTCGTCACTTGGCAGTTGAGTCAGCACTGAGTCACTGAGTAGTGGCACGATCAAAAACGCAGTGGTCGCAGTGTCCTGTACGTACACGACAGCGGCCGAAACTAAACGAAGATAATGCAACTAACTATTTGGGGCGTGAGGGAAAATACGCGGAAGATTGAGGTCAATGAACCTGTGTTCAGGCGCGCTTGGTCGTCTGAAAACGTTTTGAGTTAAAAACATAGGCCGGCGCATTAATTTACGTCTCAAGAACCAAGATTTAAATTGATTATTTTATGACTGTTCACTTCGCGGACCACGTGAAAACTGTTCGCAGACCACAGGTGGTCCGCGGACCACAGGTTGAGAATCACTGGTGTAGATCATGCCTGCCAGCTCCTTCAAGACCTTCAGAGCTCGTGTACACGAGTTGGACTTAAAATTAATTTCTCCAAAACACAATATATGACCAACGGCACGTAAATTGAACAGGTGTATAGCTATAAATATTTGGGCCACGAGATTCAATTAGGAAGAGATAATCAAACAACAGAGCTAAACAGGAGAATAGGACTGGTATGGGCGGCTTACGAAAAACTGAGAGAAGTCTTTAGATAAGATATTCCCATGTGCTTGAAAAGGAAGCTTGTTGATCAATGTGTACTCCCAGTTCTAACGTATGGAGCAGAAACATTGACCCTTACCAGAAAAGTAATCAATAAAATGCAAGTGGCACAGGGAGCGATGGAGAGGTCAATGCTGAATATATCCCTCAGAGACAGAGTATCAAATACAATAACTAGGAGAAAGACTGGTATTACTGACGCAGTTCAAAGGATTGCAACATTGAAATGGAACTGGGCGGGGCATGTTGCCAGATTAAAAGATGGAAGGTGAACGAAGAAAATTCTGAAAGGGAGGCCTAGACATGATGCTTATAGTAATCGAGGACGTCCTCCAACAAGGTGGTCAGATGACATCAAGCGCATTCAGCACAACTGGATTCAGGGTGCTCAAGATAGAATGCATTGGAATAATTTACGGGATGCCTATGTCCAGCAGTGGACTTAAAACTGTTAATGATGATGATAACGAAGGGACCCAAAAGACTTTTTCAAAACTACGCCTGCAAGCCTTGAATGGATGGCTCAACTTGACTTCAAAATATAACCTTCTCCATTTGTATTATCTTATATTTTATCTGTATTTTGTCTATGTTCGTTGTTCGTGTGTATGTGTGTGTGTGTGTGTGTGTGTGTGTGTGTGTGTGTGTGTGTGTGTGTGTGTGTGTGTGTGTGTGTGTGTAGGTGTGTGTGTGTGTGTGTGTGTGTGTGTGTGTGTGTGTGTGTGTGTGTAACTCAAGTAACTTAAATTATACTTTCAATTTCTTAGATATCAAAATAAAAAAAGAAACAAATCCTAAAGAATATTACGATCAATATTTATTTCAGAATTGTAAGAACACTTGTCCTGGACTAGACAATATACCGTTTATATTTCTTTAAAATTTAGCGCCTTAATCTAAAGAACATACACTCAAAATCTACAATATAATCCAATCCAGAAACGTGTTTCCTAAATCATGAAAAAATTCAATCATAATACCTATTCTAAAACCAACTAAACCAAAATCAAATCCACAAACATATCGACCGATTTCACTCACATGTAGCATAGGTAAAATATTAGAAAAGATTATAAACAATGGGCTTCTGTGGTATTTAGGATCAAACAAATTAATTATTCCAGAATAATGTGGTTTCCGAAAACATCGCTTAACTTTAGACAACCTTGTTGACTTAGAATCAGAAATCCACGAAGCATTTGCAATAAAACAGCACTGTGTTGGAATATTTTTGATATATAATCAAAGCATATGATACAGTTTCTAAATATTCAATCATTAAAACACTCAGCAACTGGATAATAAGGGGTAACATATTAAAATACATTTTAAATTTTCTTGACAACAGAAAATTTCAAGATCGAGTTGACGGAACACATTCTCAAACAAAAATTCAACCAAATAGTATACCACAAGGATCAAACTTAAGCACAACTTTATTCTTAGTAGTAATAAATTCCATATTAACACAAATTCAAAACCCCGTCAAAGCTAGATTATACGCTGACGACCTAGTTATTTTCTGCAAACATAAGTATATCTACACGAACAAAAACTATTTTTTTTATTATTGAGTTAATGCCTTGACAACTAAGATCGTTGGCATGGTACAGTCAGGTACCTAGTGTAGTGTGTGTGTAAAGTAATTGTCCTGATACTTAGCAAAGTCGACGTCATTGTCTTTGCTAATAGATGAAAATGAATGTCTGCGGTCCCTCCGGTGAGTACCGATCACATAAGGATATAAATTATTTTCATTCACTAATTTTTAATAAACGAAAATTTCTCCACCCAGATGAGATTCGAACTTACGACCTTTAGGTTTAAAGGTAGGCGCTCTTACCATTGAGCCACAGAGGGGGTTTAAAATATGATTAAAAGTTATATAAAATAAGTTAGATAAAAATAAGTTTAGAATAAACAATGACTCACTTACAGATTTAGAGTGGAATGTATTTAAACAAGTTGTTGAACATAATTTGTTCAAAACAGTACTGACAGTATTGGTTAAAAGCACCTAGGTCACTAGTAATTAAATATAAAAACAGAGCAAACAAAAAAAAACCAAGAAACAATTAAAACACAATAAAATTACACATTAAAAATATACAGGGTGATTTAAAATATAATTGTTAACAGAAAAATTATTTGGACATACTAAGAATATTACAGTAGATATTGCTCAACTGTCCCGTGTCTGCCTTGTAATTTACTGCATAGTTTTCTCTATTTATATGACACATTTCCGAAAACAATTTTTGTTTTGTAATTATTTTCTTGCTGTAGAACACTGACATTTGAGAAGTCAAATTGATGGCCAGTTTTTAAGTGATGGTCAACTGCCGCACATGTATTCTTCCGTTTTGTGCAGTCACTTTTGTGTTGGGTGACCCTTTGTTTTAGCCATTGAGAAGTTTGGCCAACATAACAGCTTTGTCAATCCAAACAAGGCAGCTTGCAGATAACATTAGTTTTATTTACAGTTGGTGTCTTCTCTTTTACTTTAGAAAACAGTTGTCGGTTTTCTAATAAATTATATTGGACAATTTTAATGTTAGTGAATTGTTTAAATAAACCAGTCACAGAAGGTGTTAACTGTTTTATTAATGGTAGTTTTTTATATTGTATTGTTTGTACTGCTCCGATATCAGTGGGACCGTCAAAAATGTCAGAGTTAAATATCAATTTTTTAAGGATATGTTTTGGGCATCCATTATTTTGAAAGATGTTTAACAGCAAATTTAAGTTTTTGTTTATGAATTTATCGTCACTAATATGCCTGACCCTATTCTTTATTGCAATGACTGTAATAAACTTTTGATGAGTAGGATGATTTGAAAAAAAGTTTAAATATCTTCCAGAGTATGTTGGCTTTTGATACCAATCTATCAATATTTTGTTTTGTTCTGTTCTTATTATTTTGGTGTCCAGAAATGATATCGAACAATCATTTTCAATCTCTAAAGTAAATTGGATATGTTTGTCAAAGTTATTGAAAATGTTTAAGGTATTTTGAATTTGTGAAGTAGAAACAGAACATATAAGATCGTCTACAATTTTTTTAATGAAGGGTAAAGGGAAAGGTAATTGTGGAATAATGACATCCAGCAAATGGTCCAAAATAATAGTTGCTATTATGAACCTACCCATAGGTGCTCCAAATATTTGTCGATATAAGTTATCATGGGTAGTCCACTATTACTAGATACTATGAGGTATTACTGTGGCAGTTTTAATAATGGATTTTGAGTGAGTCTTTTTCTGCAAGTTGCTGATTTATTTTCCAAGTGATTACTATAATGGTTGTTCTGAAAATTAAGATGCTTGATTGTTGCTTGATGGTTTTTGATGATTTTGTAATTAGTTTATGTAGGCTGATAACCTGTTAGGCCCTTTAATTTAGTTTTAGTGGTCCCTCTTGTCAGATATTGAGTTTTATGATCAATACCTACATTCTAAGTTTTCAGTTAAGTTTCAATTTATAGTTGACCCGCGAGTGGATATTTATTGCATGCTATTGATACCTCTTCTACATATCTACCACAAGGTTCCATATCCAATTGAATGTTGAGTCACCTCCACCCAGTCCATCTTCTGCGAAGAACTAAATAATCTAAACTGGCTACTTGGGTTTCATTAAAGCCGAAAAACTAAAAAGTATTTGTCAAGGTCTCCGTTTCGATATTACCGACAAATCATGAAGTCGTAACTTGTCAAATCCGGTCTGGTCAAAACAGTATTGATACCAATCGCTTCGTTTTTATAATTTTTCTCAACTACTTTGGTATCAATTTATAACAATTTGTATTGAATAATTCAGGACTTAAAATTTTAAGCCCCAATCCAAAACAATGTCCATAATCTGTTTATAGAGCTAAATAAAATTATATTTTCGACTAATGGACAAACAAATTCATTTACTTTCGGTATATAGGTGCAATAATGCTATAAAAACCAGATAGTTTCAATAAATTTGCTCAGATATTCTGTCCCCATTTAATTCAACCTCATATACACGTAAGACCTACTTGGCAACAATGCCCAGCGTTTCCCATCAGATTTTTGTTCTTGTTGTATTCCGTTGTCGTCTCCAACAATAATAATAAGTAAAACCGTCGAACGTGACCCATTCAAACGGTCCTGGAACGACATTAATGGATCATTATGCTGATGCTGGCTGCATCATTTTGGGATTTAATTAAAATAGGAAAATGGACGAAAAGAACGACCAAGCAGATATCATAAAAGGTTTTGGGACACGATGCAGGATCGGGCTGCTATAATTTTGTTTAAAATTTGGTGGTAGACTAAATTTAATGAAAACTGTATTATATGATAAATTAAATGAGCAAAGGGCATACATTTCTAAATATGTTTTTAGTAAAAAATAATATAAATTTATCGAATGAAGAACTGAATAAAAAGATGACGTCTTTAACAAAAGTTTACATAGTATTTTCTAAATATTATTTAAAAGCAATTTTCTTTTGGCATTTTTATATTATTTACTATCTTTATATTTTGTCCATCCAAACAGGATGAACAAGAAGAAGAAGAACACTATTTTTACTTCAAAAATATTATAAAATAGTTAAAAATATTTTAAAAATACATAAATATTTCTGAAACCCAAAAAATTCGGGTAATCGGATAGTATCAACAATTGAGATGTGTAATCTCAATCTGAGATCAAGCCTGAAAAATATCGATCACAGATGGACAAGTTCAATTGTTAAGTTTACTTAGATTTAAATATAAAATACATATTTCTTTAGTTACATTTAGAGTTTGAGCAAATATAAAGAGTGGCAGTATCCGCTTCCGTGCAGACTGCATGAGGCCAAAGACCACAGAGACTACATCTCCACCATAATTAATTTGATCCAAACTCCAAACATACTGCACCAGTCTTGTTTTTGACTAATTTTTCTGTTTTTATCGTAGTAGCTTCAATTGTTCGTTTAACTTTCTCAACCTTATGCTTCTTTTGCTTTCTTGTTCTTTATTTTCTAATTGTTTTTCTGTTCTTTTAATGGTGTTAATGTTAAAATGGTCGAAAGTTGAGTTTAGTATTCATTTGATTCTCGACCTGTAAACATCGATACGAATTAGGCGAAAGTTTATTGTGGTGATTAAAAACGGGCTCCGGCCGTGTTTTTACCGTCATTATCGTGTATCAAGTAAATATACTATTTATAAACTATTTAAAAATTAAAATATACAGTTTTAACAATTAAAATGAGTGCTCCACCAGATTTATCGGTGAGTGTTCCTTTTTATACTGCTACTGTTAATGGTCAACCTATAAATACTCAATATCAGCAACAGCAAATTCAACCAGAATGCCCAAATGTCCTTTTTCCACAAAATTCACAACCAAATTCAGCACAAATTTTAAACAATCCACCAACAACAATATATTATGTTCCTAACCAAGTACTATTACAATCTTCCTCAAACTGTCAATACAATCCTACAATAAATCCCACATTATCTACACCTCAAAATGAAGCTTATGATTCTATTGAGATGACACATACATTACAAAGTGAAGAATCTTCAGAGGAAATCAGCGACATTAAGTCATCAGACATCCACGAATGGCAAACTATACAACATAGTAACAAAAAACGTAAAATTAATCCTCCGACACCAACAGAAAACGAAGACACGGTAGTAACCAGCAATAAATTTCAGATTCTACAAAATAAAAACGAAAACGACAACAATAACAGTACAGAAAATACCAACAAAACTCCAGCAACCACTAAACCCCCACCAATTTTTATATATGGTGTTACTGAATACAATAAAATGGTTAATAAGCTATCGGAAGTAACAAAAATAGCGACAATTTATTGTACAGCATTAAAAAGCAACACAATAAAAATAAATTCCTGGGACTCTGAAACATACCGAAAACTAGTAAGACATTTACATTGCAAAAAAATTGTGCATCATACGTACCAAATGAAAGAGGATAGAGCATACAGAGTTGTAATTCGTAATCTACATCATACAGTGCCCATTAATATAATAAAAAGTGAAATAGAAAACCATGTTCATTAAGTACGCAATATTGAAAATATAAAACAGAATAAGTAAGGACCCTCTAATCATGTTCTACGTCGATATAGGACCTAATCAAAATAATAAAAAAGTATATGAAATTCAATTTATAAACAACGCGAAAATAGTTATTGAGCCACCGTATAAAAAGAATAATATTGTACAGTGTTAAATGTGGAGGCAACATGTCAGCCGATTGTAAAAAACCTAGGGACACACCTGCCATATGCGCTCTCCGCAATGGAGCACACACTGCAAATTACAAAGGATGCATAGTATATAAAGAGTTAATTAGTAGTAGAAACAGAGCAAGAGGATTATCATGGCACACTACACCGAACAATAAACTGCCATATAACAGAAATACAGTAGATAATAATCCGAACTTAAGCAATCAAAATCACGCGACTTACACACAAGCAACAGGTGGAACAAATGTAAATAATGTCCACAATAATACGAACTCATACAACCAAAATCATGCAACTTACGCTTAAGTAATAAGTAGAACAAATGGAAGCAATACAAACAGTGACATTGGAGAGATGATGAAGAGTTTCCTTAACGAATTCAAAGCTATGTTTTTACAACTAATAAATCAAAATAGCGTGATCTTAAACATGCTTTCCACAGTAATAACTAAACTCAGTAATGGAACCAAAGTCACTACGAATTGCACAATGGAATGCCAACGGCCTAGGCAACCATAACCATCCTGATGGAATACCACACGGTGGCGCTGCTATTATTGTACGTAACACCATACCACACTATGAGGCAACAATGTATTAGACGGAAAAAATACAAGCTGCAGTAATCTGTGTCAGTTCTCAACCACAGTCTTTTAACATCGCGGCAATGCACAGCCCTCCAAGGCAAAATATCACCACAGCAGAATATGAAGACTTCTTTAAACATATATCAAACAAATTCGTAATTGGAGGTGGCTGGAATGCTAAGCATACAGACTGGGGGTCGAGACTATGTACGACAAAGGGAAAAAATCTTAGACAAGCCATAGCTAACACAAACAGCTCTTACTTATCTACAGGGTAACCCACCTACTGGCCATCAGATCCAAACAAAATCCCAGATCTACTCGACTTCTTTATCATTCATAGCATTGCCTTAAATTATTTTGACATACAACCATCCTGGGATCTATCCACTGACCATACTCCCATAATTGTAACACTATCTACGCAAATTATAAAACGTCCGAATATCCCTAAGTTGACAACATCAAAAACGAACTGGAATGTATTCGACTCTTAAATAAATGAAAATTTAAAATTAAATGTAAGATTAAAGCAACTAGGCGATATCGATTATTATGTGCTTCTTCTCACCCAAACTATACATGCAGCCGCAGAAATAGCTACACCCCCTCATATTGAGAAAGAACCAATTGACACCAATATACCCGTATATATAAAACGTCTTGTTGCAAAAAAAAAGCCAGGCGCATATGGCAAAGTCGCAATCCTATACCCAAAAATGAATATAATAGATTAACACGCCAACATAAAACTGCTCTACAAGATGCGAGGAATGATATATTTGAACTATTTATCAACAGCCTGTCAAAAGAAGACCACAGCATCTGGAAAGCAACGAAATCATTCAAGAGGCCTATACAGCACAAACCACCTCTAAGGAAAGGCGATGGAAGCTGGGGAAAAACTGAACAAGAAAAGGCATCAATCTTGGTTGCACATCTCTCACACGTTTTTGGTGCACCTGAACTTAATAACCATAATAACGAAGAACAAGTTAAAAACTTCTTAGACACTCCATGCATAATGATGCTACCAATCAAATGCTTTACTCCTAATAATGTAAAAGAACAAATTTCTAGATGCAATAACTACAAAGCACAAGGCTTCGACATGATCACCGGGCTAATATTAAAAAAATTACCGAGAAAAGCAATTGTCCTACTAACAATGATATATAATAGTATCATAAGACTAGCCTACTACCTGATTAATTGGAAGTTCGCACAAATAATTATGATAAGTAAACCAAATAAACCACCAAATACTATTACTTCATATAGACCAATCAGTTTACTTCCAATAATGTCAAAAATCTTAGAAAGACTTCTGCTCCAAAGAATCTCAGAAGACATCGAAATTAATTCAGTGATTCCAAACCACCAGTTTGGTTTCGTCCGCGAAGCCCATTCAACTCTACAACAGTGTCATAGGATTGTAAAAAACATTAATGTATGCCTCGAAGAGACAAAAATTTGCACTGAATTTGAATTTAACCACAAGTTTGTTGGTAGACGATTAAAACTAGACCAAGAGAGTTTCTCACTCTGTCTTCACTATTTAAACTGAAATTTCCTCAATTAGCTAATATTTCACCTTTGCCACAATGCGAGTTATAATGCGAATTTAATAATTTAACTAACACATTTTTATCAAATATCTCCTTTTTCTCTGCGTATACAATTCTCCTATGAATTTAGCATCAAGTCGCACGAAGCTATGCGCTATTTACGAAATCCGTCTCTGGAATTCCAGGAATATTTAGAATTTTCTGGTCTGCATTCCTGTAGCGATCGGGCTTCGAAATACTAGTTACCTGCCAGATCCTTTCCAGCAACTCCTGTTAACACATTGAAAGGGTCTGCGGTTTAAAGAAATTCCGGAAAAGGGGTAAAAATATTCAAACATTATGTAACTGTGTACGATAAACAGGGTCGGGAACTTTCTAATTGAATATATACGGCATTCTTTTTGTCGTTTACGGTTTATAGTTTTGTTGTTAAATTGTACTGAATGTATTTTATAAAATTTCTGAAAGGTGATAGTAATTTATCCACTATGTTGTTGAATATCGTCTTCCAGAGCTCTGGATTAAAAAATAATATTACCAGGTTAGAGAAAAAAATAAATCCAAACCCTTCTCTATCTGATGAAACAAATGATTATTACAAGTTAAAGGATAATGAAAACATAACTAGTTCGTCTGTAGTGCAGTGAATGCAAATTAGTTTATTTAAATTGTGCACAAAAATGCACAAGTAGAAAGTAGTCATTCTTGTTTTAGCGAGAAAATTATGACATCACAAGTGATTCTGTCAACAGCCTTGGTCAATATTAAGGACAGCCAAGGCAATGTAGTCTTAGCTATGATGAAAAAACATGACCATACTCTTATCATGGGGGACTTCAATGCAAAAGTGGGATCAGAAAGTACTCTCAATATTACTGGAAAGTTCGGTCTAGGACAACGCAAATGAAAGAGGAGAACGGTTGGTGCAGTTCTGCCAAGAGCAAAAATTTGTAATTATGAATACATGGTTTTATCTACCAAAACGTAGACTATATACTTGGAAGTTGAAACCTCAATACTCTGGGAGTATTGGATTTTAGGAAGTGTAAGACTTCCAAATTCCAGAAGAACTGGAAGAGAGGTGACGAAAATACTAAAAATATGGCTAGCTCAGAGGAACAACGTTAAATAGCCAAAGAGACGCTAAATCTCAAGTGAGTGTTCGGGCTAGCTTCTATGCACTGGATTGTGGCTTTAAAGATATAAACAGATAGCAAGGATACTGAGCTAATGAGATAAGAAACGAAATGAGACCTGGTAATATCAAATGTGATACAACTAAAGAAGGTCAATGGGAATAAATTTAAGAGAAAAGAAGGGCGCCAATTCAACGATAGTTGAGATTTTGAAGTAACAAATGACCGGAAACAAATGATACTAGAGATAATAACCTGAAATCCAAAAATACTAAATATTAATCTTGTCTTGCTTTTTTATATACTGGTTAGTAGAACTAAAATAAAACTCAAAATAGTAACAATAAATATATTTATAAAAATGTGTATATCGATATATATATATATACTTCATCTAATTTAGATAACGACTTACGTCATGATCTACGTCAGAGATCGAAGTTTACATAATTGCCAAAGTATAAAAAAATCCAGAATCCATTTTAAATCAAATAGGTCACATAATGATTGCAACAGTATTGCCATCTCTTTACACTGACTATTTAAATTCTTAAATGATATTTTTAAAATAAAACACACTAATTTTGTTCTAAAAAGAACAGATTTTATTAAATAGTTAAAAATATAAAACAAGAGACATTCACTTTAAAATTCAAAATAATAAAGTACAAAAAGTGTCAACACCGCAACTGTCAAGTAAGTGTTACCAATTTATGCCAAAATTTTACCTTCGTTCGATTACAGTTACAGTGTGTTCCGAACGAATGTTCTTCAGAAAAATGCTTTATAATGCATTTATACAAATTAAATGAAACATATTATTATGTATTTCTTTAAGTTAACATTAATAGAAATTTTTAAATATTATTTCTACGCGTATATAATAAAATATATCTAGTGGCTGTAATGCCAGTGTACTCGGTAAAATGATTCTAAAAAAGAACACACCTACCCTCTAAATATTTCGTGTTGGTATCATGTGACTTCACAGGCTATGACGCCGATGACGTACATCGTTATATAAATTAGATGAAGTGTATGTATTACCAATGTACATATAATGCAAAACTAAATAACAGTGGTAGTGGGTGTGTAAAGATACAATAGGACCTAATAGCCCCTTAACAAGCAAACAGTCACTACCACTGGCCAAATAGAGTTTAAAATATGAGTAACACAAAGAATAGTCCGTATGGTAGCCAAAGTCTTAACACAAAAGGTAGTAATTTAAATTTAACTAGTTCAACTAAAATGAGATACAAATTACAATATTGTAAAGATATCAAACTCGATAAATCTATTACAATTATATTATATTACATCCAAAAAGTGAGTCTTCAATACTCTTTATATAATGTTTAAAAAAAAAACCACATGAAATTTATTTCCCTTTCCCAAAATCAAAATTCTATTGTATCAAAATGTATTGTATTAAAAAAATATATTATATCAAAAAAAGTGAGTTTGGTCAGTACTCTTGAAATCCTAATTAAAATAAAACCTCATAAAACATGAAAGGTATTTTCCCTCTCCCAATAATATCAAAATTATATTTTATCAAAATGTAGTCACTTGATCATATGCATATGAAAAGTTAACAAAATAGATAGTAACAAAAAAAATTACACAGTCAAACAACTTATCTTTACAGCACCATAAGTCCATAGGAAAATTCCTCTTGGCACGGTTACATCAGTTTGTGGCTGTAAGGACAAACCCAGGGGAGTCTAATTTAGTCAAACCAGGCACTGGTCTATCTGCTCCGAGAAATCGGTAACTCCATAACCAAGTTGTTAACTATTCAATAAATTCTGTAACTATTCCTTGAGGGAATATTCTCAAGAGAATACTCTCAAGTGAAGTGACGGAATCTAAAAGAATTATCAGATTTACTTACTATTTTATTTAATACGTGTAGCAGCATAGATTGACTGCACCAAAACATCAAAACATTAGGTTATGTCAACATGTCAAAATTTCCGAAGTTCATTTCGTAGGCATGGCAAGCTTGCGCCATGAAATGAACATGCGCAGAATACAGAAGGCTGTACCACATTTGTAGAACCTTTTATATTCCACCAAAAAAAGTTAGATAAAAAGCGAACCAAAAAAACTTAATGATAACGACATGGACTAAAACAGAATTTAAGTTTAACTATATAAAAAATGACCTTCTGTTCTTTGCAAGTAAATCAAGGAAATTTTATATTTAAATTATTTCGGAACTCAAAAATGAATCTCTAAAGAAATACTTAACTGCAATGATAAATTTGATTGTATGATAAAGAGATAATACGTATGAAATTATTTACTTACATGGAGTCGCAGCACGCCAAAAAAAATCTTCCTTTTTATTTGGAACTCTTAGATTAATATTGATTTTAAAAATTAATTATTATTATTAATGTTTCTATTTTATTCTTCCCCAAATTATTTTCCTGGCTTCAATTCCGTCACTTTGAAGGTGAAACAATTTCACCGTTTGACGTAGCTGCGTATGAGTTCTGACCAAAACTGATCGTTCTCGTACAGACTCGACCAATCTTCTCTTTTTAAGCGACTACTGCGCGTGTGGGGAAAAATGTCCGTTTAAAAATCGATCGCTGGCGGAACACAAAAATTTTCGTGAGGGGTTAATCAGTAGCGTAACCGCTACAAAGTCTCCAAGCGATCGAGCAGATAATATTGTAAGAAATCAAATTGATTATATAACAGGCAATGAACGATTGAAAAACTGCATAAAATCGGCCAAGACTTACCCGATATTGGTGCCGATATTCGGCCAGACCATACTCTACTGTGCTCTACAATCACAGTTAAGCTAAAAAGAGTCTGTAAAAATAAGAAAACCTCCAAAATATCACTAGATGCACTCCAAGACCCATGCACTCTAAGTATGGTTTCTCAAGTTAAGGACAAGTTCCACGAAATTAGACTAGAAGGTACCAACAACATAGATGATTGCTGGTAAACAAATGAAAACGACAATAATCACTGCATCTCGAGAAAATCTTCTAAGACGACCAACAGTTAAAAATGACTGGATGACGCAAGACATCTTAGATCTAAATGGAGTTCGGAGGCAGTATAAATCCATAAACAGAGAAAAATACAATGAAATACATAAAGAAATTCGAAAAAGAATTAAAGTAGCAAAAGAACGATGGCTACAAGAATCCTGTTTAGAAATTGAGAAACTGGAGCAACAACACGACAGTTTCCATTTGCATAAAAAACTAAAAGAGTTAACAGGTAAAAGCAGAACTTATGGGCAAAATATATTACAAGACTCTGGTGGTAGAATTTTAAGTGATATTAAACAGCGCTGTACTGAATGGGAAAATTACATAATAGACTTATTTAACGATGACCAAAGAATCTACCAAGAAATAGCATCTAACCGAGATACAAGCCCACCGATTCTAATCTCAGAAGAAGGCTTCTGGTCGTAACGAAATACCTGCAGAATTGTTAAAACTATTAGATAATAATAATGTTGCGATTATCACATCCTTCTTTCATAAGATATACAGCAGCGGCAAATTACCAGACAACTGGTTAGAATCGTAATTTATAACTATTTTTTTTAGTTCTTACTTTTTTTATTATTACATCCATAATCAGGTTAAATAATAGAGGACTCATAGAATCTCCCTGCCTTATCCCATTGCCAGCTACAATAGGGTCGGTTAGTTCTTCTTCTACTTTTACTTTTATTGTGTTTTTTTGGTAGATTTTTTGATCGTTTTGATTATTCCTGGAGGTCTCTCTTGCGTACGATAAGTGGATAACGTCCTTTAATTTGACCTAGTCAAATGCCTTCTTAACGTCCACGAAACATAGATATGCCGGTTTGTTGTATTCTAATGATTTCTCTTACATTTGCATATAGCGTCGATGCTTAAGCTTCCCGACCTAAAACCTTGTGGTTCTTCTGCTAGTGTTATAATTTCATTGAGTTTATTTGTTATGACTTTGGTTGTTAATTTTAGTGTTTTGTTTCATAAATTAATTCCCATTTCCTTGATCTCCATTCTTGAGGAATTCTGTTTTTGTTCTATTATTTTATAAAACTTAGTATAATAAAATTAAAAGTGTTCAGTTAATTTGAATTTTAGATTTATTTAGGACAATTTCAGTAAGTAATACAAAAAAAAACGTACTTCAGATACACTAAGCTAAATTGTCCTAAGTGGCAATATAATCAAAAATCGACTAATCTGGAAAGAATAAAACAAAATTCTGACTAGCAATTAAATTTTATTCGCTGACATATATATAAAATGAAACATAAAGACTTTCTTAAATTACCAAGTGTTATACAATGAGAAGAAACAAAAACTTTTACAGTTAAACAATTACAGTTTACTCAACATTATCAGCCAACCATTTCGCTTCTGTATGTTGAGTGCATATAAGTCTGGTTCGATATCAGCAACTTTCATAAAATATTTCAGCAAAATCACTTCATCACTTCATGCAATAGTCTTCTGGACTTCTCTACATCCAATTCTGTCTCTAAATTTTTTTTCTTGGTCTTTATCGAACTTCCATTTATAAATTTTCAGATCTTTTTTAACTATACACGTACTTTAGATTTTAAGTAATTAAGATGTTTAAAAGTAATTAAGTAAAACATCTTAAAAATGCGTTCTTTTTATTGGTTTATAGTTATGTCGAATAATATTCTAATCTTACTCACACACCTTAAAAAACAGTGTCAGTTATTTTAACATGCCTTCATAAAATTTTTATTGGCTTTACTCGAAAACACAATCCAACCCACACATACCGGCTCTCCAATCAAAATTTAAGAAACGAAAACTAGTTTCGACAAAACTAATAAAAAACCGGGTCTCCTATATTTATTTGAAGTGTTGTTTTGTTAGCTCGTGTAAAGAAACAGGTTGTGATTGGACTATTTTTGCATCGTAATGACTGGTTGTTAAATAGAACAGGTTAAAATATAGATCTTTATACTACCTCTCAATATTGGGATTCATTTTATTGAAGGAAATCAGAGTTGCCATATAAACCAGTTTCTATGAACAAAATGTGTTGTAGAATTAAATATAATATTTATGGGACGTTTGTGGCAGTTTTATATTATTAAAGATTACATTATTAACTTCTTTTGCGTCAATGCTTAGGGTAAAAGTGGCCTTACATTAGTTTTGGGTACCTACAGAAGCCTATTATATTGGTTAGTTGCCCCGAGCCTATTATAACTACGGGGATAGTTACCCTTAGGTAGGTATAAATCAAAGCGTATTTATAATCAATATTTATTTCTATAATTAGCAATGGCACATTACCTACACTTTGGTACAAATTCTCATTTTTTATTCTAAATTAGTGTTAAAAATGTTAGTATTTCTTCAGTTCACGCGATGTTTTTTTTATTTAGTTTTTTAATGCGTTTAAATTTATTGCAATAGTCGCCAAACATAGTGCAATGTTCATGTAGGTAGCCATTTCTTGCATTTAAGAAATCTCCGTCGGTCTCCCTGTGTTCTCATTTCCTTCGTGGACATTGGCCCTAACCACGCCCTAAGACATTGTGACATATGTTTTTCTAACCTCAAAAAATTTACCAGGCTGTGGTGTGATGTTTTGCATTTCTTACTAAGATATTATTGTACAATATGAGTAAAAGAACTCTAAAAATATTAGAAAACTGTACATTGTTTTCTAAAAATGGTAAGTTATTACTATCATTTCTAAAAATAAAAAATTATTATTTTTGATTTATTTTTGCTGGCGAAGCCGAAGGTGCTAGTAGAAGTAAATTAACGTCCACAAGTGGGTTTCCCCCTGACTTAGATTATACCGTCAGTAATAATATAATACCATTACGTCCTTTAACTCCTAGTAAATGGGTAAGTAAATAAAGTACTTGTGTACCTTCTTAGTTGTTTCTCATCAATTTTGTTTTCTATTTTCTGTGGATAATTCACGATTCACGTTTTAGGTATTTTCTAACAGGGAAGAATTCTTTGGGGAGCAAAGTTCTAAATAATTAACAACACTAAAGAAAATTCCCTTACAGGTAATAATTTACTTTACTAATATGTCAAGCGAAGTATCTTCAAACGTTTGATTTAACTTTAAAAAAAGTAAGGATAATTGTCGAGAAAAAAGAGCTAGTAAATCTAATATCTGCCTATCTAATATCTGCCAACTAAAGATGTGATTAGGAAGCATATTAATAGTTTTCCGGCTTATAATAGCCACTATTCCCGAGAACGTACTTCCAAAAAATACATAAGTCCCGATCTTTCAGTGGCAGAAATATATCGTCTTTATTGTGAATATTGCCGAAACAATAATATAAACCATGAAAAGGAGTCAATGTATAGAAAAATATTAAATAAAGAGTTTAATCTTTCCTTTCACAGTCAGGCAAATGACACTTGTGCTAAGTGTGACCAGTTTAATGTAAGTCTAAGAAGTAAGGAAAGTAAGCAACTAACTAAAGAAGAAGAAGACGAACAGGGAAAGCTTTTAATGGAGAGGGAAAAACATTTAGATTTAGCTGAGACTGCTTACAAGCAAAAGTCGTTAGACAAAGAACGAAGCAAAGTAGACCAATCATTTGTGGTTGCTTCTTTTGACTTAGAAAAATATCTACCAACCCCATACCTCCGGAACGGTGTTTCGTTTTATAATGGGGCAACTATGGACCTACAACTTAACAGTATTTGAGACTACCACATTAGGTAATGTGGGAATTTGTTTCCTATGGAACGAGACAGTTACTGGTCGTGGTGGTCAAGAAATATGTAGCTTCATGTGTAAGAAAATTTATTTTGTCGCTACCAAAAGAAGTAAAAATGCTTAATTTGTACAGTGATTCTTGTTCTGGCCAAAACAGAAACATTTTTGTATCCACAATGATATTGTTAGTGATGGGTGAGATGAAAAAAATAGGAAAAAGTTTGAAAGAAGTACATCATAAATTTATGGAACCTGGCCACACCCATATGGAGGCCGACACAATTCATGCGTCCATAGAGACAGCTAAGAAAAAGATAACATCTGAAATTGAAGTTCCACACGATTGGAGCAATTTCATAAAAAGTGTACGAAAGACTCATCACCTTCAAGTTGTAGAGATGGAACAAAAAGATTTTTTAAATTTTAGTAGGATACTATCAGGAAAATTAGTACATCGTAAAAAGAATGATGATAGGGAAGCTGTACTATGGATGCAAATAAAGTGGTTAAAATATACTCAAGAACATGAGTACCAATGCTTTTACAAAAAAAGTTTTGCAGATGACGAAGCTTTTAAAAAAATTGATTTAAGGAGGGGTTCTACTAGAAATCGAAAAAACGAAATGAAAATTGAGCAACCAGAACCCATTAATTCAGAACTTTGCCTCTAGCCGACATTAAAGTAAAAGATTTGTTGGGTTTACTACCGTACATTAGTGAATACAACAGGCCATTTTATCAAAATCTTAAAAAATCAAATGACATCGATGCTGACATTATTCCAGTTCCAGACATCAACGACTAAGATATTGTTTAATTTAATTTCTTTTGTTTTGGTTAAATTTAATTTGTATTTTGTATGTATGTTAAAAAATAAAGAATTTTCTTCTAAATCATACTATTTTACTGCTCTGTTGCAGGGCCAATGTCCCATTCCGGCAAAATCTGCACAGGGCCAATGTCCATGTTTTTCTGGTTATAAAGAAAAATAATAAAATAGTAGTTCAATAGTGCCACAAGTCCAAAATACAATAATTTCGAGAAATGAGCAAAACGTTCTGTAGCAAACGAGTTATGCCTTGTAAATAATTTATTTTTAGAATGACTGGCTTTAAAATTACAATTTAGTTAGCAAATTATACAGTTATTCGCTGGATCTTATTACAATTTATTAAAAATAAAACGTTAATTGTATTTTGATAGTTATGGCGATATTGCATTGTGAAGAAAGTCATTTATAAAACGATAAATAGGAGATACGGCGGCAACATAATAAAAAAAATCAACTAGTTCTTACAAAAAATATTTTTTATTATTATTACAAGTGTGTATGAACATTTTTTTTAATTACTATTAACCAAGTCCTTATAAAAATTGTGATAAACAGGTAATATTAAGTTTTTATTGCACAGATCCAAAAGGTGTTGCTTGGTTTTTGCGGATATCGATGGAGGCTTTATGTACGCCTTTTTTAAATCGATTACTGCTTCCACAGTTGCTGAACGCCCCCTTGTCGATGCTTTAAAATGGACCTCTTCGAACTCATCGGCATTATAATCTGTTTTATAGAAGAAAGATCCAGGATTGCTTTTGACAACTTTAATAACTTGGATATCATTCCAGACTACCTTTTCATCTTTTGTATTCTTTGTAAAATTTCCTCCAATTTTTGAATTGAGATATTTAAAGTCATAAAAGTCTTCTGTTGACATTTCTTTTACATTGTAAGGATTTTCCTCTTTTTTTGCAGATCTTATGATGACAGGCCATTGTGCAGGAACATAAATGGGACCTGTAAGTATTTTCTTCTTTTGTCTCGCAATAGTTGCGTGCATGGCGTTCCCTTCATTTTGGGTATGTCCCACTGTTAAAAATTTATGTGTGATTGATTTAACATTAATTTTTCCAATTGCATAGAGATACATGGTAACTATAAATTTATTTTTATTTTGCCCAACACAATTGTCGCTATAAAATATAACGTCTTTATCATTACAATAATTTGAAAGATAATCAAACAGACACGTAGCTATTTTGTTTGAGCCGCGGTTAGCAATAGCCTCGTGCCAAAAGTAACAGTAACCAGTCTTTTGCAATATCTGAAAAATTGTAAAGTTGAAGCAGTTCAGGCGGCATTTATAGTAGAAGCTTGAAACATCTCCACAAGGTGTAGGAAGGATCGCCTGCAAATGAAAACAAGCTACCAATACTTGAGAATCATCTTTTGCTCTTGCTAGATCTTGTGCTTTTTCTTCTCTGCTTCTGATTTAATTATGGATATGTTTATTATAAGACGCAAGAGTCTTGCAGGCTTAGTCTTGTTCTTGCTTAAATCTTGCACGGTCAGTCTTGGTATTGGTCTTGCGAAAACGCAAGAACAAGACCAAGACTCAGACCAAGACCGATTTTGGGCAACACTAATTATTTATAATTACGGACAGAGCGATATTTTCATACAACAAACATAATAAATTATCTTTTTTCTATTGGTCTCTCATTTCTAATCAATTGAAAAGAAAATCTGCTGTGCTTTTTGCCTAATTCCATACATACCTAATGCATACATAGGTACATTAATATTTAATACAGTTCTGTAATTATATTTTAGGCAATGTTAAAAAACTGTACTGTTTTGATATTAGTTCACAAATTCAAACAAAAAATAAAATTTTAAAAAGTGTATTATTAGAAAATATACCTGCTCTATGTATCATCTTGGCGAGGGTCTGTATGTAGATTTTCTTGATCTTCAAATGTATTTGCGGTATGATTTGATTGCACGGGTAACGCAACCGGAGTAAGCTAAAAAATTACATACATTAAGTAAAACCTCACTGTGATTTTTGTTGAAATACAAACCTCCGTCAACACAAAGGAGATGTCATTCATAACCTCAGAAACCTCTGAATTGTCTCTCAGATTCTCATCATCTTTAAGATAGCTTTGCAAAGCTAGTCCAAGCATTTTTCTTGCCCTTGACATCGTGTTTGATAATAAAGTTAATAATAATATCACTATACACTGTTTTCAGACTTTAAATCAAATAGTTGTACACTAAAAACGTGGATACCTCGTGCATAAATAATTGAGAACTGATAAAATCGTACCACTAATCTAACAATTTTTGCAGTTGTGGCCGTATTGAATTACATCGGTTGTATTGTGGCGGAGTGTATTATCGCCACATCTCCTAGTTATGGCCATATTGCATTTCAAAACCCTACAGTGTAATACCGAAATATCTTACTTTATACTTATCCAAGACAATATTTCAGTTAAGGTTGTATTGCATTAGATGGGGTATCATATATGCAACCTTTTTAAAGCCTTAACTCAAAATTGGAATTTTTGGAGTTGTGGCAGTATTGAACTAGATGTACGATATATTAATACATATTTAAAAAAAAACACCACAATATTTTATTAACCGATTAGATAGTTGAATAAACAACATACTCTAAATCTGTTAACCCAATTTTCTCTAAACAGTAACAATGGACATTGGCCCTTTTTCTATTAAGGTACAGATTTATCTATCTAATTTCAGGTAATTTTAATTTCCTTGTTTAGTTCTGTTTAACAAGAGATTACTTGTTTCCAACAACAGTATTAAAGGAAATGCACTTTCTCCAACTTCCAGCACAGTCTGATATTTGGTTAACACTAACTAACTGCCGTGCATTTTGAACTAAACTACGTAGCGGCGTACGTAATAAGCTGAACATATCCGGGGCATTAGGCGAATTTTTGTTAGTCTTGTCTCTTTGTGTTCACTTCGAAAATAACTCTGTGAGTTAATGTATAAAGTTGGAAGGAAATTTCCTAGAGCTGACGTAGGCAACACATTAGGAGCTTTTCTCGTAAATTTTAGTCGTTTATCCGGAGAACTCGGCAACGCGCTCTCGGGACACTTTAGCGGGGATTACCCCGGCGCTGACAATTATATACAACTTCCTCTTCTGTCTTTCTTTAACAATAGGCCAGGAGAGATAATGCCAGCCTTCGACGTGAATACAGAAAGGTAACTTTAAATTGCTTGGTTTAACCCATTTAGATACTAACTAAAATAGACTTTATGTATGCGGATGCTCTATATCTATTCAGTTCTTTCACTTTCAACAGCACTTTAAATCTTTGTATATTCATTATAATATATTTATTATTGCAAGTATTAATTTGAGTTTAACATAGTATTTACAAAAACATATCGTTAGTGTTTGTGCAAAGGGTTATAAGTCAATAAAATAAAGTTTTGAGAAAAATGAAGATTAAGGTAGCGATCCTTTTCAAACTTAAGTTTAACAAATTATGTTAGTTGCCGAAATTTTAGTTTATGGAGAAATATTGTTATTTATAGAGTTGGCACTTTCAATTGCCAACTTTATTTATTTAACATAACAATGATTTTCGAAAATAATTACACTTTTATGTCCATTGACACAACAAAATAAATCTACACCAAAACAAAAATAAACGTACACCTTATCGTAGGATTAGAAATTATAAATTTATTTTTTTCTAGATAATAATATAGGGATACAGAGTGTTAGAATTGTATACGTTAATTGAGATTTTTTATAATACCACTCGTGAACCAAAACAGACTGGTATGGCAACCCAACAGAGTCCCTGGCCCTCCAGGTTGGGGGTTAGGCTCGAGGCTAACAACCTCTTCCTGCAAAAATCATATGTTACGGAACCTCAAGAACTATTAGGCGGACGGAACTTACGATGACGGCAATCAAAAACTGGAACAGAACAAAAAATGGAATTAAGATTAGGAACGTGGAACACCCAAACCCTGTACCGAGCTGGAGCACTCGCATCTCTACTAGACATTGTGAACATGTACAGAGTAGATATTTTGGCACTGCAGGAAATGCGATGGAGGGGAACAGGCATTCTTGACAAGAGAACCCACTCCATATATTACAGCTGCAATGAAAACCAACACATAGATGGAGTGGGATTTATAGTAAACCAAAGAACAAAAGGCCTAGTTATTGATTTTAAAGCCTACAGTCAAAAAATGTGCTATTTACGCTTAAAAGGTAAATTCTTTAATTACAGTTTAAATAATGCACATGCCCCGACCGACGACAAACTAGAAGACGTTAAAAAACAGTTTTTCGAAGACCTAGAACAAGCCTATAGAAGATGCCCCAGAAATGACATCAAGCTAGTTCTAGGTGACATGAATGCAAGAATAGGACGAGAGCGAGTTTTTATGCCGACTATAGGCAGGCATAGCCTACACAACATCAGTAGCGATAACGGATTACGACTGATAAACTTAGCAGCAGCACTGAACATGACCGTCGCTAGCACCTATTTTGAACATAAGAATATACACAAGGTAACCTGGACCTCCCCTGATGAAAGAACAACTAGTCAGATTGATCACATCTTAATAGATTCAAGACACGAAACGGACATAATAAACTGCAGAAGTTATAGAGGCGCAAACATGACTCAGATCTCTGTTTAGTGATCTCAACAATAAGGGATAGAATTTCAAATTCCAACAAAGAAAAAAAATAGATACAAAGAAATGGAATGTACCGAAGCTGAGAGATGCGAGCAGACAAAGAGAAGAGAAGAAAAGAAAATACACAGAATGAAGAAACGAAACCACTTAAAAAAGGACCTTCAATATATAGAAAACCTCAACAGAGAGAAAGAATTCAGAACATTCTATAAGAAAGTTAACATCAACAGAAAAGACTTCAAGGCAAACACAAATCAATGTAGAAGTTTGAATGGCGATCTATTAACAACAAGAACAGACGTACTAAATCGATAGACGGAATATTTTAACCAGATACTTAATATAGAGGAAGAAGCAGAAAACCCGGAAGACGAAAGCTGTGAGGTAAGCGGAGCAGACGAGAGGGAGGAGAATCCACCAACGATCCTGGAAGTTAAAGACGCTGTAAACAAACTGGCCAGAAACAAATCAGCCGGAATAGATAATCTTCCAGCGAAATTATATAAAGAAGGTGGCCACGATATCATAATAGCGCTACAGCAGCTTATAAAAGAAATATTGATACAGAAGTCCCTCCCAGTGATTGGAATATTGGAATACTTTGCACCATATACAAAAAGGGAGATATCTTTGAATGCTCTAACTATCGAGGAATTATGCTCCTAAATGCAGCGTATAAAATATTTCCAATATACTATGCCATCGTATGGCAACGTATGCAGAGCAAATAATAGGACAATACCAGGCTGGTTTCAGAGGTGGTAAATCAACAATTCATCAGATTTCAACCCTGAGACAAATTCTAGAGAAAACACTGGAATACGGTGTAGACACGCACCACATATTTATAGACTACAAGGCAGCCTACGACTCTGTAAAGAGAAGAGCATTGTTTAGAGCAATGATAAACCTGGAAGTACCAAATCAGTTGGTACGCCTAACCAAACTAACTCTTGAAAAAGTTGAATGCATAGTACGAATCCAGGGGGAACTCTCTGAAACCTTTTAATACAAATAACGGGCTACGTCAGGGAGACCCACTCTCCTGTATACTATTCAATCTAGCTCTGGAAAAAGTAATACGTACGTAACAAATCACAACTACCGGTTCAATATATAACAAATCTGTGCAAATCCTAGCATATGCTTGTCGTCTCCGGGCGATTATTAGTAAACGTAGGAAATTGAAATGCAACTTGGTGCTATAACCATGTTTACTAATATCTCTAACTATTGCGCAATATTGTGAAATATTGCGTAGTTAGCCGGTACGCTCTGATTTGGTCATTATCTTGTAAAAGACAATGCTACAGGTGTTGTGGGTACTTTAGAAATAAAACTCACAATTTCTAAGTAGAAAAAAACTCAGCGTCAGAGTCTTTAGAACTTTTCAGAGCCCTTCAAAGTGAAGAGCCCTGGGGCTACCCTCTAAGGGTAAAACCAGACTGACTGTAAATCCGAAAATGTCCCATATTTAAAGTAAAATTAACTTTTATATGAAACCTTTTCGATTTTTAACCAATTAAAATTTGAATAAAACTCCAGAAGGAAGGGCGATGAACATCGAGGTGCGTGATTGGTGGCACCTGATGACATCCCCCCTGCTTTGGAGACTCTGAGGCTGATAAAAAAAGCTGATTTTTATTAACAACCTAAGAAAAACAATTTTTTTACAATTCATAACTATAGAAAAGAAAAAATGCATTAAATATATACAAAAAAATGGATATGTCCATATTGTCAGATGTACTTACAGTTCTCTAAGCACTTACACTCGCGTAACACTCGCGAAACGCGCACTAGCACTGCACAAAACACTCACAGGCGGTGGTCGGTGTTGTGGACAGCATCTGCAGGTCCCTCCTCGGCGATGTGGTCGGTTGTCGGCTGCTACATCCCGTTCTAGCCCTGTCGGTACCTTCTGCATGTCGCCGGTGGATCGTAGGCGAGTTTTACCTGAGCCTCCGTGGTGACTCTGGACCACATAATGGTAGGGCAGGCAGGGACTGGCTACTCCGGGGACATCCATCGTGCATCAGGTACGGCGTCGAAGTCGGGTGGCTCGAAAAATCTAACACATCGACGGTTTCAGGCTGCAGAAGGTGGATATCGGCATGTTAGCGTGTAACTTACTAACATCCGATGCCTCATGCTGATGATATCAATATTGTCGGGAGAACGGAAAACGCAGCACGAGAGGCGTATGTAGCACTAAAGGAAGCGGCTACAAAAATGGGTTTAATAATAAACATTAATAAAACAAATACATGAAAATAGGTCCGCAACCACAAATACGACGGCCACTTGTTATAGAAAACGACGTCATCGAAGCAGTTAACGAACTTGTATACCTGGGAACGCTCGTCAATACTGAAAATGACATTACCGCAGAGATAAACCGCAGAATTTGCACGGCTAATAGATGATATTTTGGGCTTGATCTCCTTTTTAAATCTACAGCTATATCAAGAAATACAAAGCTTAAACTCTACAAAACAAAAATAAATACACTTTTATGTCCATTGACACAACAAAATAAATCTACACCAAAACAAAAATAAACGTAGACCTCATCGTAGGATTAGAAATTATAAACTTATTTTTTTCTAGATAATAATATAGGGATACAGAGTGTTAGAATTTTATACGTTAATAGAGATTTTTTATAATATTTAAATATGCCATAAAAAATTAGTAAACTTGATAAATATTTTTAGACGAAAGCAAAAACCAAATCGATGAAAATTCTTGTTCTTGTTCTGGATTACATGCAGAGCAGGAGACCACTGTTGTTGAAACCACTAATATTACTCTTTGGGATACGGATTTACAATGGCCTTCTCCTACAACTGGATTGAGGAATGAGCACATTAATTTAGATGATGTTCCAGATAAAACATTTTTGTTTTGCTTGATATAAAATGAATTAATTTTATTTTTTTTTTCATTTTTAGGTCCTTCAAAGGACCCTATTAATAATATTCGTAGTAGTGAAATAGATTAACTGAGACTATCTGATGATAGTGACCTTAATAAGGATTATGTTGCAGAATCAAGTAATGAAAGTGAAGATAACCCAGATGTATTTAAAGTATGTACGAATCCAAAGAAAGAGAGAAGGCGGAAAAATAAATTGTATAATGCAGCTAAAACAACACTAGAATATGATATTCAGAAGACTAAAAGTACTGCACAAAAAGGAGCATTTGCAAGAAAAAAAAGAGCAGAACAAAAACCGAAAAGAAACATAGGATAAAGTTATCTCACTGCTAAAGGCAAAGTGGTTAAAGAAAGAATGTCAACTCCATTGAATGACTGTAGGATGAAATGTAAAGATAAGCTAGAAATAAGACTTGATAATGAACTAGTAATTCAATAAGGGAACATATATTTAATGAATACTGGTCTCTTGCGGATAGAAATAAAAGTGTAAGATTTATTGCTGGATTAGTAGATACTACTGATCATCTAGAAAGAAAAAAAAAACCACAGACCCAGAAAAAAAAGTGTAGTTTAAAAACTCCTCGTTTTTATTTTGTTGTAAACAATGAACGAATCCGTGAATGCAGAGGTTGTTTCCCGAAAACTATAGGTGAGACTCAAATGTTTGCTATCTGTGATAACATATAACGATAGAAGAGGTCCTGAGGCTTCTGTTAATAAATATAGTAGAGACAAAATAGAAAAAGTTAAAAGTCATATTTTGTCTTTTCCGCTTTACAAATCTCAGTATACACGAAGAGAAAGTACCAGGCGATATCTTCCACCTTACCTAAATCTACGAATTATGTACGAAATTTATTGTGAACAAAATAAATCGGAAGACAAACCAGTGTCAAGGCAGATTTATGAACGCGACTTTTCAGAAAATAAATCAAGTTTTAAAAATCCTAAGGCCGATACTTGTCACAAAAATGTGATTTATTAGATATCAAATTAAAGATTTCTACACCGGAAGAAAAAAACAATATAGAAGGTGAATTTGCTAACCACCACCAGGATGCTGACAATGCTTACCTTGAAAAAAGAAACGACAAAAATATGGCGAAAGACGATGAAACATTGCGATGCTATACATTTGATTTGCAACAATGTCTCCCTACGCCAATGCTCAATACACCTGTTGCATTTTACAAACTGCAGCTATGGACGTACAGTTTAAATATGCATGAAACAGTACAGTTAATGTCACATGTTACATGTGGCGTGAAGCTGAAGGTGGTAGGAGAGGAAATCAAATAGCAACAAGCCTTTTCAAAGAACTGATTTCTCTTTCTCCACAGGAAAGCAAGGTAATATTATATTCTGACACTTGTGGAGGACAAAATAAAAATTCTCATGTTCTGCAATATTTCTGATTGCTATGCAAACTAATTAGCATCTAAATTAAAGTTCCTCATTGTTGGACACACACATGGAATGTGATGAATGTCGATCACGGCCTCATTAAGAAGCAAAAAAAGAAATTACAAATTCCTATTTCTCATCCATATGATTGGTACTGACTTGTTCGTTCTGTGGAAAAAAAATTTAGCGTAGTAGAAATTGACCCATTCAGATTTTTAAATTTTGCCGATCTTCTTAAATCCGACCTCCAACTGAGGAAAAAAGGCAATGAGGCCAATGTATTTAATTGACACTAGTTTAGGTGGTTTCGATATACTTGCAAATTTGGAGGAAATGTTTATTTTAAAGAGAGTTTTAGACACGACGTTCCTTTCAAGTGTTTAAATCTTATCCGTAGGAGACATCCAAATGTTCAGCTATATCCAACCAAATGTTATACCTCCACTTTACCCATTTCAAAAGAAAATAAAAATCTTCACAGGTAAGCAAGGTAATATTATATTCTGACACTTGTGAAGGACAAAATAAAAATTCTCATATTCTGCAATATTTCTGATTGCGTAATTTGCCTTGTTGTTTTTTAGATGGAAAGCTATTACTTCAGTTTTCGATGGGTTTGGTTGTAGGTCCCATTTCTTAGTATCTGTTAACAGTGTTTAGATCTGCTTCTATGGTGAATTCGACGATGTTTATGTCTTCTTCTTGGGCACCCAAAGCCATGTCATCGACATAAATAAATTTGCGCGAGGTGGTAGTTGGTACATCTGACGTTTAAATATTAAAAAGAAGAGGAGACATAACTGACCCTTGTGGCAAGCCGTTTTGCAGGTTTCTGAAGTTACTATTTTTCCCATTTAGGTGTACTTGGAAAATTTTGTCACTTAGCATTTGGATTAAAAACCTGTTGAACGCACGGCACGGTAACATTTGGTATATTTTATATAAAAGGCCCTCCTTCCACACTGTGTCGTAATCGCAGGTCAGGTCTATGAATGCTGCTCCTGTTTTAAGTTTCTTTTGGAATCCGTTCTCAATAAATGTTGTTAAGAAGAGTACTTGGTCGCCACAGCTTCTTTCCGTCATGAATCCAGCTTTTTCTTTAGGAATATTTGACATTTTAAATTAAAATAGTCTCGTTTGGATTATCCTCTCAAAAATCTTGTAGCAGACGCTCAAAAGAGCAATTGGTCTGTAGCTCTCAGGTCAGGCATTGTCTTTCCCAGGTTTAGATATTGCAATGATCTTACTTTTTTTGAAGGATTTTGGAAACTTCTGCTTAGTTAGTATTTGATTGTAGAATTCAAGCAGCCACTTTCTGGTATTTGGACCAGTATGTTTTATAAATTCAAGATGAATGTTGTCATTTCCTGCGGCTTTACGACATTTTATTAATTTTAGAGCTTCCTCAAGTTCTTTTGCTTCGATTAGCTTTATTATCGGTAGGCTTTGTTGTTGAGCAAGTTTGGCTTCTTTTAACTGAGATCGGACTTCTCTTTTATGATCTTTTTCTATTACTGGTTTTGAAAAGTTGGCTATGCGTTTGCCTATGTCTTCCGGTTTTGAGAGTTTTTTGTAGGGCTGTTTGGGCCAGAGTGTAGCTTTCTTAGAAGGTTCCATGCTGTGCGGCTGCTATGTGTGAAAATGAGATTTTCTAAAGTTTCTCCACCTTGTGGTTCTTGCGGAGTTAAGGGTTTCTAAGAGTTGTTCACCAACTTCAGGATCTCCAGATTTCTCATACTGATCAAGCAGTTCTTTACATTCGTCGTTCCAACATGGGATGTAGGATTTGGTAACTCCACGTGGAATGTGCTTTTAGAAGGGGAGTAAATTTATAATATGGATGGTGGTGCCCACGGTTGTAATTATTGGTCCATGTTGGGATTTGGGAAAGTTATCGAGAACCTCACTTGTGGCGTTCTTAAAGTCATTTTTTAAGCACGTTCCGTTGGAAGATATAAACGTGAGATCGGGGTTGTAGCCCCTTTGCCATCTAGCAGAATGGAAGGTGGGTTTCTGTTTTGCATCATATAAAAGTCTCAGATGGTGAACCTCGGCCCATTAGGCGATTTGTTCTCCTTGTTGGTTTCCTTGGTTATATCCCCTTGTAGTATGGTGGCTGTTAAAGTCTCCAGTGTATATTGTCGGGTGAGAAAATGTGGGAAGTACATTTGGTGGCCATCCAGCATTTGGTAATTTGTATATATTGACTATTGTTATTTCGTCTACTTTCACAGCGAGTGTAAAAATCTCTTGTGTCGAGTAAGATGTGCTGTAATGTTTGATGTCTGCTCTACAATAAGTCGCGATACCATACTGAGCGTGGTTGAGTGAAGCTGTTAGTGTGTATCCAGAGATTTGGCCTTGGTGTTTTAATTGTGTGTATGTGTTTCTTGAACGGTAACCACGTTAATCTTATTCTTTGCCAGGAGCTTACCAAGATACTCGCTCTTGCTTCGGCTGATACCTTCAATGTTCAATTGACATACTCGAACCGATGGTCCGATTATCAACTGGCTCTGACAAGAGCCGTCATTTGATCGTTTTGTATTATGCATTGCAATGTGCTCGCCAGGAGATCTACGAGAGACAGGTCTGGCGGTTCTATTATTGCTAGTTCATTTAGCCGTACCCAGGGTGCACGTAGAGTATTCTACTACGGACGCGAACTAGCTTTACACCCCTTCTGTCTAGAACAAACGTAGAACTCTTCTATAGCCCTCATTTCAAAGGCTTCAATTTTACTTCTATTGATTTTTTTTAACTTCAATATGTTTCAGTTGCGTATATAGCAATGTTAAAAATAAGGGCATTGACGAATCTTAGTTATTTCATATTTTAATTAATTTATTATTAACAACAAAAATTGCCAAACACATAAAAAAGAAAGGAATAACACCAGCTTTCAGAACAAATAACAACCTAGGTAAATATATTAAAAATAACAAGAGCCAAAATAAAAAACACTTAAATAGTGGTGTGTACAAACTTCAATGTGGCGACTGCCCAAAAACTTACATCGGTCAAACTGGTAGAAACTTTGATAAATGAATAGCAGAACATAAAAGGGCTTTCAAGAATAGAAAAACAGATTCGACATACGCACTTCACCTTCTAGATCATAATCATTCTGTTAATGACAAATTTAAAATTCTTCACATTGAAAATAAAGGCCTTAAGCTATCTTTGTTAGAATCTATGGAAATCAACAAATTAAAAAACACAGATATACTTCTGAATGACCAACTTGAGACAAACAGTTCTCCCCTCCTCAACCTATTTCATTAGAGACTATAAATTGTAAACGCATGCCAAAAATAGATCACTTGAGAAAGGCAATCAGCCGAAACAGCTGTAGTGATAAAATTTAAAATAAATTTTATGGAAGTTTGAAAACAAAGCTTTCAGTGTTTTATTGTTACAATTAATTTAGCTGCTGCAGCTCTGGCCATTTTTAGCCTACGCTTGATTTCTGAGGAGCATTCGCCATTGTTGGTTGTCAGCGAGACAAAGTATATAAAAAATCTGTCTATCAGTTCAAAATTTGGCACTTGGTGTATTTAGATTATTATGTGCTCTGTCTACTAATCAATGTTTTAAAGTCCAAATTCTTCTCAGACGTTTATATTAAAATAGAATACCTAAAATCATGATCATCATGACTATTTTTAAAGAACCGATACAATGTAAATTACATAAAATTTTTGAGAATAATATGATATAAAAGGTTTTTTCGCATATATAAAACTGTCTATGTATAAACAAATGTTTATGTCTTTAATGACTGGACTACGACTAGCTCGCTACACTTAAGAACCGGAAATTGCAGGTGTAGACAAAAAAGAGTTAGGTACTTTTCTTGAATGGGTCGGTTTCCAGATAGTTAATGTCACTATTTCTTTGTTTTAGGTAAAAACCAATTAAATAATTGCAGCATCTGTATAACTCCGAGTCTATATAGTGCTTCTCGAATGTGAGGTTGACGATAATAAATTAGGTAAGTGTTATAGATTGCTTACAATAAGAATGTAAAGATACTTTTACATAATTTTTAATTTATTTTAGATCACGATTATTTGGCCGTTACGACTATAAAATGATAATCATATCATGTAATTTTGTTTAACTATTTTGCCTGGTATCCTCTTTGTTGTGGGATGAGGTGCTTGTTCAGAATATTTTAAATTCTGTCCACGATGAGTCTATCGTGTAGTTTAAAAAAGTGACACAATAGGGAAATAGGTCTGTAGCTACTGGGATTTTCTAGGTCCTTTCCTGGTTTTAAGAAGTCTATGATCTTAGATTTTTTATTTTAGTTTTTAGTCTTGATTCAGTTTCTTGATTCAGTCTTCTTCTAGTGTTTGGATCTTTATATCGGTTAGTAGCGACTGGGTTTGCTGTAAAATTTTAAGATGGGTTATGTTCCTTACAATCACCACTAAGTTTTTTAAGAAGGTTGTGAATCTCTTCTCGGACATTAAACTTCTGGCATAGTATGTACTAACGTAAAGAGTTTTTTCGGGTTTTTGGGTTTCCGTATAGTCAGTTTTTTGTTTCCTCATAGAATCCTTGGGACAAACTGACAAATCAGTGTGAGATTTTTGACGCATCTTACTCACCTGGGGTAAATCTGTAGTTGAGCGTTACTGTACAAATATTATTCGCGGTTTATGCATAATTTCGAAAGTAATAGGAGTCCATACTAGCAGAATGTTGCACAATGTGTCAACCATTGCACATTACCTCCTGTTCAATTCGGAAGACCTCTTCTTCTTCAAGTTGCACTCCTATCGGAGATTGGAAATCGTTCTGGCAATTATAATTTTGTTGGTTACGCTGCTGAATAGTTCAATTGAACTGCATCCAAACCATTCACGGAGATTGCGTAACCACGAGATTTTACGTCTTCCTACGCTTCTTCTACCTTTGACTTTACCCTGCATTATATTTCTCAGTATGTAACGAGTCCGTTACTTAAAGAACCATTTACCGTTTTGTCACTGGAATCCTTTAATTTAATTATAAATTAAATTCATTTTTGAAATATTCTTAAACCAAATATTTAAAACTCCAGTAAATTTTATTTTCGAAAGTTGGCATTAAATCCCGCCCTCTGCGGAAGATTCTGAAAGTACATCGTCTTGACAGCCGTAGCACCGTCAGAGGAGCACTTTGTCGCTGGATCTGGTCGAGTGAAGGTCGTTTGTGATCAAGTAGTGCGGCTCGAGGTGCCATTTTCATGAATCTGGTTTAAGTTTATTTTATTTTTTTTTACGAAGAAGCTGTTATTTTAGAAGGAAGCCATTTTGTTACTTTGTTGTTTTTGGGAAATACTTTAAGTTTTGGACCACCTCAGCCGCCTACTTCCGGAATCCAGTGACAAGTCAGGGAAGAAAAACCTTTTCAGTTTGTTTTATGGGGTAATATTTATTGGGACAAGGGGAAGAAAAATTTTAAGTTTATGGAGTTAAGAATTTGAAGGACTTAATTTAAACGTACCTCTTGATATGGAATCCAGGTTTGGAGTAATACCCACCTGCACCTAGTTCTTCACCGGATCATCTCCAGGGAAACCTACAGAAACCGGCAGGAAGAACTGATTTTTATTTTTTTTTATTTTCTATTCAAATATTTTAAATAATTCTACATCCTCTTCAAGGTTTATCTTTAGTTCACTTTAATTTCAATCTATATATCATTAATAATAATTACCTTCACTTTTCTAAAACAATAATCATTATGAATCAATTAAATCATTTATTGTCTACCAAGGGATGAGATCATAACTCTCCCTTGAATCTCTCTTTGTTAGGTTATTGTGTGCACACATATCCGGAGAGTTTCATTTCATTTGAAAATTTAAACATTTACTAAACGAAAACTAAATTATTAGTGAGTAGTATATTTTATATTTATATTCTATATATAATTATTGAGTATAACCTTTGTCAGCATTTAAAATTAAGAAGTACATTAGGGGGGAAATTGTTTTATAATTATATTCAGGGATTTTACTGTAAATATAGATAAGTTAATTGTACATAAGAGGTGGTGGGTCATATATAAGTGTTTAAAATAGTCTGTACATAAAATTGGTCCTTATTAAAGTTGGGTTAAAACAATTTAATATTTCAATTAGTACCTATCTTTCATATTTCAGCAATACAAGGTATCTCGGAAGAAAACATTCAACTTCCTGGCGCCCAAACATTCAGTAGAGCAACTTTATCTTTCATCTGTTTATTTCTTGGTGGTTTTCTTGTCATTAGTTCTTATATCTTACGGTCACTGTAGGGCATGCAAATTGGCCGAATCCCTCTTTGAGTGTCAAGAGGTCATTCTCCTGCATAGTCGCTAGCCAACATTAATTTTGTTATATATAAATCTTCATATTTACCTTTTTTATTTCTTTTACATAATTTATCTCTATCTAATCCCTTCCATCTTCTGTTATTCCAGATATTAGTCCGTTGGTGTATCAAGGTACATTTTAGAGTTTACCCTATTGCTACACTGTACATTTTTGCTACACATTCCTCATTTTTGTTACATTTCCCTAACTCAACAATTTTGTTACAAGTAGTTCGTGTTTTTCACCTTTCTTGGCGGACCCCACGTCGAATCTGAATATCCTCGGTCATTTTCAACTTTCACTTTTGCTGTTTGGTTCCAATAGAGGTTACATATGATTCTAATGTCTCTACTGTCTATTTTTTGTTTAATAAAGTTTCTTTAAGTCGATTATGCTGCACTCTGTCAAATGCCTTCTTAAAATCAAAAATCAGGCATATACTTTCTGATTAATATCTAAGCATCTCTTCGAAAGAACACTTACTGCAAACAGTGCATCTCGTGTTCCCAGTCCTTTCCTAAATCCCATTTGTGTATTATTTATGCCTTCATCTAATTTTTTATTTATTCTATTGTGAATTACTTTTAAAAACAATTTCAAGACATGACTCAATAAAGTTATGTTGCGATGCATTTGCATTTCTTTGCATAGGCTTTGTTGGGAACCAGTATGAATGTTGATTGAAGCCATTCTTTAGGTATTATACCTGTTCTATATATGGTATTGAATAGATCCAAAATAAGATCAATAGATTCAGTATTCACAATTTTGAGTAATTCGATAGGAACTTCATCAGTCCCGGGAGATTTACCACCTTTAGCTTGTTTCAATTCAATCTATTCTCCTATAATGTCAGGCCCAGTATCATCCTTAAATTCTTTTGGTGCTTCTGTTCTCTCTTTGTATTCAAAAAGTTGTGATATATATTGTGTCCATCTCTGCATTTTTTGGTTTATATCTGTTATAAGATATAATCATCACTACTCTCTTAGTTGCCTAGTTTTAAGTGTTTTTCTCATTCCTGTTAATTCTCTAATTCTATTATGCATGTTAAAAAAGTCATTTTTTTTCTCAACTTTTTCTGGCACTGCTCATGTAACATTGTCTCTTAGCTTTTTTTATTCTCTTTTAACCCTTAACTACTGACGTGGATGTTTCAGGACGTAGACTCTGACATGCGGTATGTCATACCGTTGCCTATTCTCCTTTGTTTTTAATATGAATTTATCTTATATCACTGTATTTGTTTTTTATATCAACTACGGAATGATTCTTTACATTGCTGTAGCATAATATACTGCTACAAGTAAAATAAACTTTACTTTTTCAAGAATATTATGAATGCATGCATAATATTTAAAAAAAATGGTGGACGTTACTACAAAATCGTTTATAAACTAAATTACAAGAAAAATTAATTACTTGTGACTAACAAATGGTAAAATAATGTTAAAAGAAACAGACTAATGATTTAAATTTAATGAGAAACTAAAATACAAAATTCTGACAATAACCAAAAATTACAATAAAATAACTAGTCATTTTGCGCGCAAGGTCCGCAATTTTTCTTTGTACACTGTAAGCACACTGGTTTTCCACAAGAAAAGCACACATAAAAAGTCTTTCGCTTTAATGCACTTGGGCATAAGTAACACGTCTTCTTTTTCTCAAGCCTTTCTTCAAAATCTGCTTCTTTTTGGCGTTTTTGTCCTAGTATTCGTTCAATACCATATAATAATTCTCTCGGGATTCTGGGATTTTCGAGTCTTCTTTGTAGATGAGGTAAAACTAATTGTTTCGCCAACTCCTTTGTGTAGTTTAGCCTTTCCATATTATCTTCTTGTAGTGATTGGTACACAACATGCGAATTAACAGCAGCTATATCAATAATGCGGTAAAAATAGTAAGTGGCCATCGGCGAGAACGACGTTTTACAGAATATTTGGCACACTTGGCATCGACACCTCCTTTCGTACGATTATAATGAGCTATAATTTCTGGTTTTCCAGTAATCTGATCCGTGCCTATTGAATGGTGCATCGAAGAAATAAGTAAAACAGCCCTCGATTTTTTTGGCACATGCGAAATTAGGGATAAACTTTTCGTAAATCCGTAAGTAGTTGAATTTACTTGCCTACATCGGTGTGGCTGGAATTCCGGAGGGATTTCTCGTTTATTTTTCTTGAGGGTTCCCACATACGTTAACTTCTTTACTTCTAACTGCTTTACTAATTCTATAGAACTAAACCAACTATCAGCTGTCATATTACGGTTAGTTCCATAAATAGGTTTAGCAAGCCGAAGAACAGATTGAGTTGGTTTATTCATCTTCTTTTCTTCCTCAGATAACCCAGTTCGGTCAGTGTCCTTGCTTCCATATATATATATATATATATATATATATATATATATATATATATATATATATATATGTATATATATATATATATATATATATATATATATATATATATATATATATATAGGCATTGTATAAGTAACTTGTTCGTGCATCAGTCAGGCACATTATTTTAATGCCATATTTCACAGGCTTATTAGGCATATACATTTTAAACCTACACCTTCCCCTAAAGCCGACCAACATTTCATCAATACAAACACATGTGCCTACGGAATACAGTTTTTGACAATTTGATATGAATATATTAAATACGTTACTAATGGCTGCTGTTGGATCTATCTTTTTTCTTTCTTCTCTATCCAGAGGGTTATCAAAACGTAAACATTTTAGAAATATTGCAAATCTTTCTTTTGACATAACACATCTGAATATATCTCTACCAGTGCCATCTGTAGCAAATATAGAATTTATATCTTCGTCATTGGATTTGAAAGCTGATAGTATAAAAGCAATCCCAAAAAGGCTTTTAGTTCTATTTCATCAATTTCATTTAGTTCTGGTCTATTCATTCTTTTATAGTTTTCACGAATTGCACGTAATTTATTATTTGTCCATTTACGTATTTCTTGTATTATATCCTCAGAAATAAGAAAATTAAAAAAAAATGATGAAGTTTCGTTTCTTACATCTCTGGACAGCACAGCTGGTACTTTTGTTACAAGGTTGTGTAACGGAGTTCTTACATTTTTCGAGGGTGCTGTAGTAGACCACTTAAAACGATTTTTGCCATAAAAATATGACTTACCATTATCATTTAAATGATATTCGTCTTCAGAACTTTCCGACTGCTCACTTCCGGTGTCGTGTGAACTTTCAATACATACTTCTTCGCTTGCATCGTCAACATCACTATCACTAAAATATTCTAAATCACTAGGTACTTCGTCAGCCCATTGAGATAAAACAGCCTCAAAATCATCATCTGAAAGCTTTACAGTTTTGCGGCTAAATTTAGAACAACTGGATGAACTTGCTGCCATACTAACAGCAAAAGAATACACTACACTGCTTTTAACTATAGAAACGTAAATACTGACATGCGGTACTTGATACCGCAAGAAAACTTTATGTCAACGTAGCTCAAAGACTAAACGTGTACTAAAACTGCTGCAGCAGTTGAGAGCAGGTACAATTAAACCCCACTTGAAGGTACACAGATGGTGTTCTAAGAATCTTTTATAAAACACGTTTTACAAAAAAATATATTTTCGGCTCGGTATGGCATACCGCATGTCAGTGGTTAAGGGTATTAATAGGTCAGTTTCATTATGTTTAATTGGATTTTTTGTTTTGAATGATTTTCTTTTATTCATTAATAGTAGCATTTCTTCAGTCATCCAGTCTTTATGTTTTCTATTCTTTGGTTTTAAGTTTTCATTTGCTGTTTTAATTATTGCTACTTTTATATTTTCCCATTTCTGATCAATGTTATAGCTACTTTTATTCAGTTCTTAGGCATTACGTAGATTTTCAGTAAAAGTTTTTACAGTGTATTCCTTTGTTTGTGGTTCCCTTAATCTCTTAATATTAATTCTACTTTGTGTCGGTTTTTTAACCAGTTTCAATTTGGCTCGTAATGTGACTACTATGGGGTTATGGTCTGAACCGATGTCTGCTCCAGGGTAAGTTTTGGCAGCCAGTATAGAATTACGAAATCTTTGTCTAATGACGACAAAGTCGATTTGATTTGGGAAGACCATAGACATGCATTTGTTGGCCTCACAACAGACTAGTAGACAGCAATTGATATATAGACACTTCCATACAGAGCTGGTAAAATACCTAAAAAATCACAAATGGTAAAAAATATATTTAATCAAATTCACTTTTTGCAATTACTATATTTCCCTTTGTATATTTTATTATAAATAAAACATTAAATATTATGCGGAACACAAAGGTTTATTACTTTTTTTACGGCCACTTTTGGGCACATTCGAGAGCTGTATTTTGCATGAGGTGAAAGTAAAATAAAAATATATTAACTTCAAGGGTAATTATGATGGAAATACTATTGCGGTAAACTTTAAAGCCCATAAAATTGTGTTTACGGTGGCGGTTTATTATCAGCAAGAGAATACTCATCATACAAATTCGCTTTCAGGTCTGCTGCTGCATCGTTTGCTCCGACTTTGTATAAATAAGTTGTAAATATTTTGATGATAAAGCAATTTTGGTTTCCTTTATGTTCTACATATATTATATATTATTAAAGACAAATGCACTCATCTATGTTTTAGAAGGAAGTAACGCGAAAAGTATTACCCAATGTACTCGTTTTAGAAAAACTGAAAAACACAGTCTTTGCTTGTCAATATGATATTAATATGAATAACATTCTAGAAACAACATATTTCTTAATTTTTCTTTAGTTTTGTCGAAATTTATTTCGTTTTTTTTGTGCCTTGTTCTTCTTTTTGCATCATAAGCCTGGATGGGTCTTTGTCTGTCTGGTTATGTCCTTCCATTCAGATCTCTTCAGGATGAGTCCTTCTCCTCCATTGTCGTATATTCATGGTTTTCAGGTCGTCTTCCACATCATCCAGTCATCTCGTCCTAGGCCTTATTTTTTCCGCCTTCCTACTGGATGCATCTGTAACATCTTCTTTGTCGTTTTCGTGTCTTTTTGTTGCTGAACATTTCCCAGCCATGACGTGTTTGACTTTTCACAAATCTTACAATGTCATACCCTTCATTCGGTTAATTAACCTAGTTGTTTCTCCTGATTCTCCATGTGCCGCCTGTCTTTTGCACCGGGCCATATACTTTTCTTAGTATCTTTATCTCGAATGTCTTGAGTTGGGCTTCCTCTTTTTTCGTCATTTCCCAGGTTCACAACCGTAGGTTACTACTAATCTAATCAAAGTTCCGTAGATAGTCATTTTGGTTCTTTTGTCTAATAATAATGTCATCAATCTTTTATTATCATAGTATGTACGATTTCCACTATAGTTTATTTTTATGAACGAGAGAGTAATTAGCATAATTTTAACTGGTACCTTCGACCACTCCATGGGCGTGCTCAAGATTAATTGAAAAATTACTTTGAATAATTGTAAAAAATAAATGAATTATTTCAGTGTTATAAAGTGTTATGTGTATGTAAACAAAAGTGACCTCTTTTATCACACACTATATTAGAACTGACTGGCCTACATTAAAAAGGGTTTTAAAAAATTCACATTTTTTTTAATTTTTAAAAATTACAAAAGAGAAAAAGAGTTTTTAAAACCGTCTAAGGTATGTTAAATAGATGAATAAAAATATTAATATAAAACTTACAGCTACTTGTTACAAATCCAAATCAGATTCAGAAGATGAACTTTCAGAACCAAGATTTATAATAACTGGCTCGATCATTTTATCAGTAATATTGTCCAGCTTCCACATTTTTTCCTCTTCTTTAATAGTGTGATTTACTGCCTTTTCCCAGTTTTCAGGTTTTACATTATTTACGGCCTCCAAAAACAACTGTTTAACATCATGAATTTTAAAAGTGGTATTTTTTCTTGAAACTTCACTCTTTATCTGTGCCCATACCAGTTCAATCGGGTTTAATTCACAATGATATGGTGGGGATCTAAGTACTGTCATTCCACGATTTTTGGCAATTTCATCAATTTCGTATTTTTTAAATTTTTCTTTATGAAGGGCACACAACGAATAAAGTTCCTTTCTTATAGATCCGGGATGGTACGTAATATTTTTTGAACTCAGCCAATTCTGCAAGTCTTTTTTTAACCACTTGGTTGTGGGCAGTCCTTCTATAAGTCTGGAGTGATAACTTGCATTATCCATTACTATTACACAGTTCTTAGGAAGAAGATCTATCATTTGTTCGAACCATTCTTGAAAGACATCAGCGTTCATGTCTTCATGGTAGTCACCGGTACGAGTTGATTCAAAAGTTAATAAACCACCTTCAACAAAACCGTCTGAACTGCCAATGTGTACTATTATCAGCCTGCGTCCCTTTCCTGATGGTGGGTTTAAACCAGTAGATAAGTTATTTACAAAAGCGTGCCTTTGACTTGTAACAGTTTCATCCTGCCAAAATTTATTTGGTGTATGACCCTCGTTGATCCATGTTTCATCAAGATAAAATATTTTCTTTTTGGTTTCTCATTTCCTTTATGGTTCTTAGAAAATGTCTTCTCCATATGACAATATCGCTTCTTTCTAATAAAATAGACTTTCTGGGATTCTTTTTCCAGCGGAAGCCTATTTCTTTTAAAAGTTTCCATAACGTACTTCGACTCATTTCTGGGTAATCCTTATCATCTCGAACTGAGACAAGAACTTTATCCAATGTTGGAAATTCTTGTCTAAAGAAGAATTCATGCACTTTCCGTCGAAGTCCTTCTTTAAAATGATATTCTATTTGAAATTTTGGTTTCCCTGGAGCATTACGTGGCATTTGAAAACTACCACATTTCTCTTCTTTAATAACTCTGTAAATCGTAGATTTCCCAACACCAAGTGTACTGCTAACTAACTCAACGGTCTCATCAACACTTTCACATAAACGTTTGTCTGTAAATGATTTAAAACAATTAAATATTAATGTTTTTTCATTAACTGTTAAAGGACCAATTTTTCGGCGTTTACACGGCACTTCCAAATTTTCCATAACACTAGTATACACAATAAACTGCACCTTGCAACTGAAGTACCTACTTTTAGTGAACTGTTAAGAATTTTGAATACGCCACTTGGACCTTCCTACAAAATGGAAAAACCCACTATCACATTTTCTGTGGAATAAGTTTAGAAGGTAATTATCTAGTCAATTACTGTCGTAGATTCCTGGAATTAAAGAATTAAATGTTTGATTGTTGAAACCCTTACTTCGTGGAATGCACTCATTTCAGATAAAATAAAACGTTTTATTTTATCTAAAGAATTAAACTTTATTTTGCAAATAGGTAGGTACTTATTAAACTTTTATTGGTTATATATAACCAATAAAATAAACATCTTACATTTCTTGCAAATTCATTAGTACCTGTTAACCTACATCACTCCGACACTGGCAACCTTATTTAGGGATTAGTAACCCTCACAACTATTGTATTCTATTCTGCTCTGACCTTTATACCTGGTGGTCATACTCAATTTAAAATTGTTTTCCTATATACTTCTGTAAACTTGTTGACAAATATCTGTTTTTCATTGAGTCACCCGTATCAACAGTAGGGATTTGCATACATAATTTATTGTTTTATTACTCTCTCATACATAAAAATACACTATAGAATACGGGCATTAATTTCGCTTCCGTCCGTTCCTGGCGCTTTATTGTTTTTCAGTTTTTGCTATATTTAAACTACTTCTTTATAACTCAAATTTTTATATACTGCTCCACCGTAAAATATATTGTCTTGTTTTGATCATTTCCATTGTCTGCATTTAAATTTTCCTGAAAGTATTCTTTCAATCTCATTATAATTTTTTGTTTATCAGTTAGTAATTCTCCGTCCTTGTCTTTGCATATCGTCAATTTTGGTATTAATGACTGTATGCTTTCTTTAATTTTTTTATAGAATTTTCTGCTCTTATGTCTGTTATTCTGTGTCCGGTCTCAGCTTTCGTGGAGAAGGAGCTCTGAACGGAGTAGGGGCTTTTCTGTACTTCACGGAAGACAGACTGGGCAGGGGATGTCCTCAACCTCGACACGGCACGTCCCATATGGCTGATAGGGAAAGTTCCTGCAGATATGCAGGACAGGTACGAATAAGGCATTGCCAAATAAGTACCCGCGGATCAACTGAGGATATGACATTAGGCAGCAGTAATGTCATTACTGGATTAAGGCTGTGGGAAGTAAAAATCCTGTAGGCTTAATTCCAGATACTCACAGGCGTCACTCACATTATAAGTTAAGCGGCTGTGATACTGCGATGGGGAAGGCAACGGGAAACCACCCCATTATGGTCCCTAGTAAAATTAACATGGCTCAATACAATCGTAACGGAAGTATTACTGATCATGGATCACGGAAACCAAGATCCGGCAGGAAGGGCGCGCATCAGACTGTAGGGCCTCTCCGGTCGTCATCACAACCAAATCCCTACAATTTTAGAAGTACGACAACTTTAAAAATTTCTAGCAGTACAATCAGATTAGGTACCTGGAACGTTAAAAGCCTCTATGCAGCAGGTAAGCTCAGTAACTTAGTTCAAGAGGTTAAACGTTTAAAAATTGATATAATGGGCATCAGTGAGCTCCGGTGGTCTGGAACGGGAATATGTGAACAAGATGAAGGCACACTATACTATTCTGGAAGTGTAGAAGATGACACACATCATAGGAATGGAGTTGGCATATTTATAACGTCTAAATTTAAGAAATATGTGAAAAATTTTATACCAATGAACGACAGACTAGCAATACTCCAATTAAATAGCAAACCATTTAATGTCAATGTTATCCAGATATATGCCCCTACTGCAGAAAAGAAATACGACAATGATGTCGAATTATTCTATAGCCAATTAAAACAGACACTTAAAAATCTAAAAAGTAACGAAGTCACATATATCATTGGAGATTTTAACGCAAAAATTGGCCAAGGCCGAAGATCTGACCTGGTAGGTGAATATGAACTAGGGGAGAGCAATGAAAGAGGCGATAGATTATACCAGTTCTGTCAAGAACATGACATGATAATCGCAAATACATGCTCAAATTACACAAAAGAAGGTTATACACATGGAGGTGTATAACCTCCAGGTGTATAAGATTAGAAATCAGATAGACTGAGAAGACAGAAGAGATTTAAGAATGGCGTCACCAGAGTAACGACATATCCTGGTGCAGATATCGGTTCAGACCATAACCCTGTAATAACTGACATCAAAGTGAAGCTCAAAAAAGTCCAAGAAAGCCCCAAAACACCAAAATTAAATATCTTAATATCCAACAAAACGTTAATAGAAAATGACTTAAATAATGAGCTAAAGAAACCAATAAATGAAAAACAACACAGAAATATGGAACATATTTAGAGATCTTACCTTGAAAGTAATAGAAAAATATTCAACAACGTCACACGGGCACAAAAAACAACAATGGATGACTGATGAAATCCTGGAATTAATGGAATAAAGAAGGAAACTGAAAGGTAACAAGACAGAATATAAGGAAAAACAGAAACTAATTAAACAAAAAATAAAGATGGTTAAAGAAAAATTGATGGAGGATAAATGCAAGGAAATAGAAAAGTTGAATGAAAAACATGATACGTTTAATATGTTTAAAAAAGTTAGAGAAGTAGCTGGTCTTTATCATACGAAAACTCCACATACTATAAGCGATTCGTCAGGAAAAATGATAATAGACGAACATGAAATTCGAACAACCTGGTGTAATTATATAAGTGAACTGTATAATGATGATAGACCCGAAGAACTGGAGACTTTAGTTGAAGGTGAAGGACCAGAAATACTAAAATCAGAAATACTGCTTGCTATAAAGTTAGCAAAGAACAAGAAAGCCGTTGGCCCTGATAACATACCGACAGAGATGTTAAAGCTTATAAATGAGGAGAACATTGGAATACTGGTCAAGCTTTTCAATGATGTTTATTCGACTGGTGATATCCCTGAAGATTGGTTAAAGTCCAAATTCATAACACTACCAAAAAAACAACGCCCGAAAAACTGTAGCGATTATAGAATGATAAGCCTTATGAGCCACACTTTGAAAATATTTCTACGCATCATCCACAGTAGAATCAGAGATAAATGTGAAGAAGACCAGGATGAAACACAATTTGGCTTCAGAAATGCACTGGGAACTCGGGACGCCCTCTTTGCACTAAATGTATTACTGTAGAAATGTCGAGATCAAAGGAAAGACGTCTTTGCTGTATTTATTGACTATAAAAAGGCCTTTGATCGAGTACAGCATCACAAATTAATTACAATATTAAAAGATAAAGGAGTTGATAGTCAAGACATACGATTCATAGAAAAGTTATACTGGCGTCAAACAGCGACAGCTTGCATAAACGGAAAATCAACAGAAATATGCAAAATACAAAGAGGTGTCAGACAGGGTTGTATACTATCCCCACTGTTATTTAATTTATATTCAGATAGAATATTTAAAGAAGCGCTGCATAATTTGGAATGGGGCGTGAAAGTTAATGGAATTCTGATAAATACAATCAGATATGCAGACGATACAGTTATTTTAAGTGATGACATAAATGGACTACAATGCCTTTTAAATGCCATTGATACAGTGGGAAGAGAGTTTGGCCTAAACATAAACTGTTCAAAAACAAAAGACATGGTGTTTAGCCGTTTAGCACATCAAGATGCACGATTATATGTTCATGGTCATATAATTCAAAGAGTGTCCAGTTTTAATTATCTTGGTTGCCATATTACTGAACAACTAGATCCAGATCAAGAGATTAAATGTAGAATCGAGATAGCCGCACGACTTTTTTAAAAATGAGGTCATTCTTCTGTAATGATAACTTGCAACTTCAACTTCGAAAGCGCATGGTTAAATGCTACATTTGGTCAGTCCTCTTATACGGTGTCGAAGCATGGACATTAAAAATATCCACCATTAATCGTCTGGAGGCCTTTGAAATGTGGCTGCACAGACGTATACTAAAAATTCCATGGACGGCTATGCTGACAAATGTGGCAGTCCTTGAGAGAGCAAATGCTGTTCGCGAGCTGCTTGATAACATCAAATGTAGAAAGATGGCCTATTTTGGACACGTAGTAAGAGGAGACCGATATAATATTCTTCAACTTATTATGATGGGTAAAATCGAAGGACGCAGAGGAATTGGTAGAAAGCAGGCCTCTTGGTTGAAGAATATCAGGGAATGGACAGGAATAAGGAAAGCTGAGCAACTCTTTAGAATAGCTCGAGACAGAGACAGTTTCGCCATGTTAATCGCCAACGTCAAGGGGACTTGATAGGGCACGTTAAGAAAAAGAAGATGTCTGTTGTAATGTTCTAGGATTTTTTGTATTGTTTTTTCATAGCCTCTCTTTTGTTTCGTCTGCATATTCTAGTCGCTTGTATTCTCTTTTTGTTATAAATTTCCTAGCTATTTCTTATGTTTCTTTGAAGTTGGTTAAGCCTAGCTGGCCTTTTTTCCTTCTCTGCATTTATCATCATACCACTCCGAAATTTTTTGCCTTTTTCCTTTTACGATGGTTTCCTCTGCAGACTTCGTTATTATTGTTTTTAATTGTCTCCATTCTTCCTCTGCAGTATCTCCCTCTGTAATTCCGTTGAGTTTTGTTTGGAGAGTATTTTGATATATTTCTTTCTTTGTTGAACTTTTGAATCCTTTAACATTCCATTTTTTAATTTGGCTTTTTTTCTTTAGCCATTGTCGCGATTTTTTTCCAAAATTTTGCCTCCACAAGATAGTGATCTGAGTCAGAGTTCCCCAGCGATACAATCTGACATTAGTTATGTCTGTTGCTCATCTTTTTGAGATGAGGATGTGGTCAATTTGATTGGCTTCATTGGTTCCTGGTATTTTCCATGTTCCTTTATGGATATCTTTTTTCTGGAAGTTAGTGCTAACAACTGCATAATTATTTACTATTGCAAATTGTTCAACCACAAGTCCATTTTAACTGGTTTCACTATGCAAACTATGTTTCCCAAATATGTTCATAAAAGTTTCTTCTTTACCCAGCTAAGTTTTTTACATACGTACATACATACATATATGTTATAATAAATTGATTTGATTATTTAAACAAAATGTTTTTTCCTAACGACTATTCACAGAATTTATAAGCTTATTCTGTGCTTAGCCAGAATCGACCATATTTTAGGCGATATTGTAAACAGAACCCGCTAGCTAATCTAAACGTTATAATAAGAGTGTTCAAAAAAAGTGATGGCACATGGTCACTTGCCACGACAGGTCTGGCAGTAAATGTGTGAAGCAAAAATTAAAGAGTAAGCTTAATCGTATTATTGCTGATAGCTTGGCTTGGCAGCTGGCGTTTCAGAACCTTATGGAGATGGAGATAGCATCTTTAGAAAGTACAAAGGGTAAAAGAGTTCTTTCGTGTGGCTAGATTGATGTGAGGGGATCTTAACCAAATAATTAATAATAAAATAGCTTATCTTCTTCTTTAGGTACCATCTCCTCTAAGGAGGTTGGTAATCATCACAGCTGTTTTCACTTTTGAGATTGCAGTCGACGGAACTGCAATTATACCACTTTCTCAAATTGTTGAGCCAGGAGATGCGCCTTCTTCCAATACTTCGTTTTCCCTGTATTTTCCCTGCATTATGGTTTGTAGCAACACATATTTATCCCCTCTCATAACGTGGCCGAGATACTATAACTTTCTTATCTTAATCGTATTCATGATTTCCATTTCCTTTGTCGTCTTTCTGAGGACCTCAACATTTGTTAGTCGGTCTACCCAACTTATTTTTAATATTCTTCGGTAGGTCCAAATCTCGAATGCTTCAAGTCGATCGCTCACCTCTTTCTTTAAGATCCAGGCCTCCACCCCATACAGCAGCACCGAAAACACATAAGAACGTAATATTCTTATTTTGAGTTGTAAACTAAGGTCTCTACTGCATAATACTTTTCTCATCTTATTAAGTGTTGCTCTAGCTTGTCCAATTCTCATTTTTATTTCTTCTGTATACTCGTTATTTTCAATAATAATTGTACCAAGATATTTGTATTTTTTTTTACTTTTTTTATTGGAACTCCTCTTATGTTTAAACTGTCTTGTTGTTGTGTTTTGGAAATTGTCATAAATTTTGTTTGATTAGCATTAAGCGTTAGTCCGCTTTCCTCACTAGCATTTAATACATTATCTAAAAGTGTCTGTAGATCTTGTATATTCTCTGCAATTAGTATAGTATCATCGGCATATCTGATATTGTTGATGGGTCTGCCGTTGACTTTTATTCCAATTGTTACATTTTCGAGTGATTTTTTAATTATTTTGTTTATTTTGATTTTTAATTATTAATTTATTTTTCTGAAAATTCTTAAATGGATAATTTTTAAGAATATTTTTAGTGTGTGTCTCATTAGACTAATTATACGGTGATCATTACATTCCCTTGCATTAGGTTTTTTTGGTAATGTAATAAATGTTGATTTGAGCCAATCTCTCGAAATAATACCCGTATTATATATAGTATTATATAAGTCTACTAATACATTGATCTGATCTTCTGATATTAATTTAATTATTTCAGTTGGAATTGTATCAGGTCCCGCAGTTTTATTAGATTTTGCCAGATTTATGGCATGTATTATTTCATCCTTAGTTATATTTGGACCTATATCATGTTCCTCGCAATCGTTCATGCTATCTTGTTGTGTCCTGTCATCCTCAAACAATTCTTGGACGTATTCTCTCCATCTGTTTAGTTTGCCTTTTACATCAGATATTATTTTACCACTCGTATCAACCAGAGTGTTATTATTGTTGGACCGTCTTATACCTGCTAATTCTTTAATTTTTTTGTGCACTTTAAAACTATCATGATTTCTCTGGAGTTCTTCTATCTCTAAACATTTGGCGTTGTACCACTTTTCTTTAGCTGCCCGTATTTTTATCCTGATCTTCTTGTGTGTGGCTTTGTATTTGTTTACATTTTTGTTTTTGTATGATCTTCTTTTGTCCATTAGTTGCCGGATCTCATCTGTCATCCATGGAGTCTTAGCTTCATCGATTTTGTGACTACTTATCGTATTTTTAATTGGCATCATTAATGTGTTCTTAAATTTTTCCCATTTTTCGTTGGAATCTTCATTATCATTGATTATTGTTTTGCTTACCTCCTCGTTAATTTTCAACGTTAGTTCTCCTTTTGTATTCGAGTGTTTTAGCAGAGTGCTTATTTGTTGTGTCTTTTGTTGTTTTTTTATTTTCTTTAAGTGGATTTCGAATTTTACGATTACTGGATTGTGGTCTGATGACACATCTGTTCCTGGATATGTCTTTGCCGATTTGATGGAGTTACGGTATCTCTTATTGATAAGGATATAATCTATTTGGTTTCTGATAATTTTTTCTTTGCTATCCTTAGGTGATTTCCATGTATATAATCTACTTGGTGGTAACTAAAAAAATGTATTTGTCGCTATCATTTCAAACTCCTGACAGAATTCCGTCAGTCTTTCCCCCGTTTCGTTACTTATTCCTAGCCCGAATTCACCAATAATTTCTTGGAATTTACCTTTTCCTAATTTGGCATTAAAATCCCCCATTGTTATCATTATATCTCTATTATTGGTGCTTTCTAGTGCTTTTTTAATGTCATTATAGAACTCTTCTATTTCATTTTCATCTTTATCTGCAGTGGGAGCGTACACTTGTATGATATTAAGAGTTCTATGCGTTGTTTGGGCTGTGATCATTAACACTCTATCCGATATAGGAACAAAACAAGTTACAGTTTGGCAGAAACTGCGATCAACCACTATAGCGACGCCATTATAGGGGTGAATATCTTCATTTCCTGAATAGTATATTTTGGCACCGTCGACTTCGATTTCGCCAGATCTAGGCCATCTGGTCTCGCTTAGTCCCAATATATTAACTTTAAGTCACCTCATCTCATGTATTACCCTGCTTCACATATAGACTTCACATTCCAGGTAACTATGTGCAGTTCGTTATAAATATATAACTCATAACAATAGCATATAACAAAATAGCTCATAACAATTGGCAAATGCATCAGATAATGTATTTGATTTTGAATTGCCCTTTAAAAACATATATGTTAGGATCAGAAAATGATAATCAAAACACAATCTCAACATCAACGGTAAAAGATTATCAAAATTCAGTTTTCTAGCGATGTTAACCATTCTCTTGATGGATTTTAAAGTTAAGGTGGTGTTTTAAATTAAGATAGTAAAACTAAGAAGGCTTAAGACTGTAACTTGGTATTATTAGATTCTGTTAGTTAAGTTAGGCTAAGAATTAAATTGCTCATTGGTCTTATAGACTAAATTGTAATAATAAGAACATCATATTGATGTTAAATAAAAAAAATATTATACTGGTACAGTTGTTTAGTATTTTATAAAACCAACACGTTTCCTTTGATCTTCACGCAATATTTTCAGCTCTAAAAAATACTTGTCTGCGTATATCAAAAAAATCCTTCACCCTGTATGGTCAAGGGTATAAGAAGGCTGGGAATAGTTTTGTGATAAATAGTTCAAAATCGAGGCCAGGCTGCTCTGACGTGAAGTAACGGGAAAAAAGGTAAAGGAGACTTAAGGATAAAGAGAATCGGGTCACTAATGGTCCCTTTGAAGTTTTTATTTGAGCTTCCGCCAATATTCGGGATGGATGTGTATGTTGGATGCAGAAAAATTTATAGAGAATTATTAGAAGAGGTAGCTGAAGCCAAAATGGAATGAACTTTTTAAAATTGGTGGGTTTTTTGTATGCCTAAGAGATTTTTTGTAATTAAATTAAGTTTCACAATTACTGTAATTAAACGGTCAAAAGCATTTGAATAGGTAGTTATTTATATATTAAATTTCACAGAATAACATTATTATGTTTTTAGAGTGAATTGTCATGTATGTTGTTAATTGTAACTCCATAAATTTTTTTGTTTAATGGGATCTCTCTCATTTAGTGATAACTTTTATTATAAACTATATTTAAACATAGCAACTGTTAGGTTTAGATCGGTTTTGACATAAGCAGTTTGTTTAAGAATAGTTGTTAGTAGACTAAACTTTAAAAATATTAAGAACTTAAGTAGAGAAAAATTCTACATTGACAACCACAACAAAACTAAATAAATCAGCTATAATGAAACTACTGTTACGATAATAAATATTATGGAGTATAAAACTGTAAATATATTATGACTAATTCTTTTCTATTTCTAGTCATTTCGGCGCTCAGACCTGTTTACCTGCCCGCAGAAATTACTAGACACTTCGAGACCAGTACATGAGTCAGCTAATGGATGGAAGGTCATCGATGCATCGCCAGACCCTTCTAGATAACGGCATTTTATATGTAATAAATCAGGGGATTTTTATTGAAGGGATCAGTTAGTCAAAAGAAGATACCGCGATCGGATATTTTAAGTGTACCGTTCGTATATAAATTATTGTAAGATAAGAACATTAAAATAAGAACGATAATTTAGAATTACTAAAGACTTTACATTGGTGTTAGAAGTGAATTGTGGAAATGACTACGAATTATGAGCTCACAGTTACGGATTTAACAAGACATCTTGAGGACAGAGAATTAGCTTCTACTGGAAGAAAGGCTGATTTAGTCCAACGACTAAAACATGCTTTAAAATAAGAGGGTGTGGATCCGGGAACTTATATATTTGAAGATAAACATGTTGCTGTCATCTCGTCGATTTCAAAATTAGAGAACAAAGTTTCTGATAATATTTCGAAAGTTTCTTTTGATGTAGCCAAAGTTTCTGGTGACATCGCATCATTAGAGAACAAAGTTTCCGGCGACATCCGGAATCCATTCATCATTAAGAAACCAAGTTGCTGCCGATATGTTGGCATTTAAAGAAAAGATGCAGGCAATGGAAAGGAGGATTGAGGAAACAGGGACAGCAGAGAGAGGAAACAATCCACTTGCAGCCAAGACAAAAGAAGACGAGACGAAATGTAAGTTGGAAACACGGCCGAAATTTGAAAGAAGTGGAGATTCTGTTCATGTCAAAGTCCCAACTTTAGACGGAAAATCGTCATGGAACAACTACATGAAACAGTTCGAGTCAGCTGCAAGGGCGAATAGATGGTCTGAAGAAGAAAAGCCTGTAAACCTGACTATCGCTCTTCGAAGAGATGCCTTAGATGTGCTTCAGACCATAGCCGTAGAGGAGACGGATGATTTCGAACAACTCAAGAAGAGGTTAAATATGCGATATGGCCACGAACATTTGGAGCATGTATATCAGTCGCAACTTAAAAATGGAAGACAAAAGAAAGATGAGGCTCTTCAAGAATATGATGTAGATATTGCCAGATCAGTACGATATGCTTATCCAACAGCTCCCTAAGACATGTTGGAAAAGTTGGCCGTTCAAACGTTTATTGATGGTCTTCTTGATCATGAAATGCAGAGAACACTGCGATTAGCTCGTGACAAGACGCTGGTTGATGTCTTATTCACCGCCCTTGAATACGAGTCAGCTCCGCAGGCCTCTGGCGGGCACAGTAAAGTTAGGACTGTAAAAGAGGAACGAGATGTGAAGATAAACTTGACCAGCTTGTTAATATGATAAAAATCATGACATACAAGGAACCGAAGACCATAAGATGCTGAAATTGTGGCGAAATAGGACACGTACGTAGTTCGTGTAAGCATCTTAGGTACGACGCAAAACAAGAAACTCACCATCAGGAAAACTAGAACAGGTCGGCTTTAGGGGGGCAGCTTTGACCCAGAACTTTTTCAAAGACCCTCTCATACTAATAGTTTCTTTGAAATGTCGTGAAGATAGTGTATATGTAGATGAAGAAATAAATGGTAAAAGATATACGTTCATTCATGACATTCATGGAGAAATCCAGATACAATTAGGAATTGGAGCAGAAAGTTCGTCCATACTGTTATAGTTGCTGATATCGAAGAGGATATTATATTAGGAATGGACATAATGAATACGCATGGATTTCAATTGGATTTTAAGAATAAGGTAATCAAAGTTGGTAAGGAGGAGGTATTTCTCCACCCATGATGACAACATTATGCAAGCAGCCGTTAAAGAAGATACAGTCGTGCCTGCGAGAAGTGAAACGATAATTGTAGCGCGCCTACAGTGGATTGTGGACGAAGGGACGCCTGTTATGATGAAGCCTTGGAACCATGACGACGAAGTTGACCATGAAATCATAATTGGAAAGGAATTGACTTCAGTGACTACCCAGTGACAATCAAAAAAGAGACAAAAGTAGGAACTTGTATACCTGTGACATCCATAATCGATCAGGCGACAACATCTGATAATTCCAACGACAAATTCGACCAAAGGGTTGCAGTTGCTGGACAGTCTCTGAATCAGATTGAGAATTTAAGGGAATTTCTTCGGCAGTATAGTAATTAATTTACAATGCCACAAGAAAATAGTTTCAGAACAACATAAAATTGATACTGGTAATGCTAAGCCAATTCGTCAAACATCTCGACGATTACCACAGACGAAACGAGAGGAAGCTGAAACGATTGTTCAGGAAATGAATAAAGACGAAAAGAACCTTCTACGAGCCCATAGGCCACTACGATGGTCCTGGTTAAGAAGAAAGACGGAACAACGAGATTATGTGTGGATTACCGTTTGCTGAACGTTACCAAGAAAGATAGTTATCCTTTGCCTCGGATCGATGACACATTGGACACATTGGTTGGAAATAAATTATTTTCTACTTTGGATTTGAAGTCTAGATACGGGCAGGTAAAAATGGACCCGGTAGATAAAGAAAAGACAGCCTTTACCACAGGATCTGGATTATGGCAATTCAACGTTATGCCATTTGGACTCTGTAATGCTCTTGCGACATTTGAGAGGCCTTTAGAAGAGAACTTTACACGTTCAACTTTTGCAACTCTCCACTAACCGAAATTAGAAAGAAAAATAGCGACAATTAATTTATAACTAAATTAAAAAATGTTTTTTAAAGCAATTACCTTGTCCTATACATTTATATATTTTTAAAATAATTGTGATTCTTATTACCACTAAACAGTGTACACTCTCCATTGGATGTCTTCCGCATCATTGTGTTGAAATTGTAGCATAAATCGATAAGATTGTATGGTCTATAAGGGAGCCATAAATTTTATTACTACTCGTTGATACTAAAATATATTTTATTAGTTTGTTTACTAGTTTAATCTGATACTTACAAAGGAAGAAGGATTCATTCGCCATTTACCCGAATGCCGAATAAAAATCTGAATGGGGGAAAACTGTGGAAAATTTTGGTTTAGTTCTGGCTTTGTACGTACAAGAAGTTAGTTTCAGGGAAAGGTTTTATTTAGCATTATGATTCGGAAAATAAATTTAATAGCATGCAAGATTTGTCAATAATATTGTCTCGGTTTGTATGCGTGAACATTTATAGGAAAACTGTATTTTCACCTGATACAATTGATCAGAATTTTATGAACTATGTATGTGTAGAAAAATCTTCTTCGGAAAAAGTTTTAGACAAAGTTTTGAAAAATTTCGGTAAAATTTTAACGATAACTATCTGTCAGATAGGACAATATTTATCTGGAAGTGAAAAGACCGACCCTTTTTGCAAAAAGATTATTGTACTAAAAAATTGGTTTTTAATTATTTTGAAAGTTTGTTGATTCAAAAAGATTAGCTGTAAATTTGGTGATCGATAAAAAATATAATAAAAAACTGGAGCTTTCCCAACAAATCATTTGCCAAACTAGAATTACGCTGTTTTTTGTAAGTAGATTGATTTCATAAGACGTTCACTGGTATATTTAGGACACTGTATTAAAAAATGTTTTACTGTTAGAACACTGTTGCACACTTCACACACTGGTTTATTTTTGCGCTGTAATAAATAGTCATGAGTAAGTCATGTATGGCCGATACGTAGACGGGTAAGTAACGCTCTCTTCTCGTCTTTTTTTTAGGTTTCCAAAGATATGGATGTTTGTTGACTTCGTATGGCCTTGATGGAGTGTTGTTCCAAGTTTGTTGTCATTTTTGAATTATTTTTTGTTTTAAGTATGGTTTTAAATCGTTTTGTAAAAATATACCTTCTTCGGACTTTGGGTTAGTTGGTGCGTTTTTAGCCAGTTTATCTACAATCAATTCCTACATGAGAAGGCACCCATAAAAAGTGCACTTGATGCACAAGAGTGCATAAGAACATCTTGTGCAAGGTGCACAACATGTTCCTATTTGAAATGTTTTTAAGTTGTTTTTTAATAAGAAGTAGAAGGGGGTTGTCACAGTATAATTGAGTCAGTGAGGATAATGAATTTAAAGAATCTGTGACGAAAATACAAATCCCATCCCCATTAAAAGAGGAGTGAGACAAGGAGACGTAATATCGCCAAAGCTTTTCAACCTAGCCCTAGAAGACGTCTTCAAAACTACAAATTGGTTAACCTACGGCATTAACGTTAATGGCAACAAGTTAAACCACCTCAGATTCGCTGACGACATAGTGATTATAGCGAGCACATTCGAGGAACTGCAAATTATGTTGGGGAAACTAGCAGCCAGCTCCCAATACGTCGGCCTAAAAATGAATATGAAAAAAAAACAAAAATAATGACAAACACAGAAGACCCCAGACATATAACTATAAACGGCAGTGAGATAGAACAAATCCAGGAATATATCTACCTAGGCCAAATCCTGAGACATGACAAAGAGAACCAAAGTGCGGAAATTACTAGAAGAGCAAGACTAGCATGGACAGGATTTGGAAAACTTAGTTGGATACTTAAGAACCGCAAAATACCCCAATACTTGAGGAGCAAAGTGTTCAACCAATGCATCCTTCCTATCATGACATATGGATGTCAAACCTGGACCCTAACCAAGGCAAACATGAATAAACTAGCCACAACAAAAAGAACAATGGAAAGAGCAATGTTAGGTATACGACTGTCAGATAAAAAGAGGAACGACTGGGTAAGATCCAAAACAAAAGTCGAGGACATAACAATAAAAATTGCAAAACTTAAATGGAGCTTCGCGGGTCACACTGCTAGACAGAAAGACCAACGTTGGAATACTACAATACAACATTGGAGACCTTACGAAAGTAAACGACCAAGAGGAAGACCACAGATGAGATGGGTTGATGACATTAAAAGAATAGCCGGAACAAATTGGAAATATGTTGCTCAGGATAGAGACCGATGGAAGGAGTTGGGAGAGGCCTATGTCCAAACATGGACGCCAGAAGGCTAAGAAGAAGAAGAAGTGATTAATATACATCTCTCTCTGTTTTTGTTTTATATTAACGATAGTGCTTTTAGAATTGCAAATATTTCAGCCGAAAAGATGGTTGTAATTGACGGCAATTTGAAACTCACTGAGAAATCTTCCGAATAAATTGTTGCTCCAACTCTTTCTTTATTTTGACGCATCGGTGTATACGTTGTAGGTATTTCCATATATGTTTAATAGTGTATGAAACTTTTGTTTAATGACTCTTGATGATATCTCTGATTTTCTTAAGTTTGTTTGACTGATGTCGATAGCAGAAATAGATATTGTTCATGGTGCAGGATTGTGGATTGAAGAGGTATCATAGGTTTGTGGAAATTGAAAGGATGATAAATTTGATGTGTTTGTTAAAATTTATTTGTAAATCGATCAGCAAAAACCTTATGCAGTAGTGGATTATTTCGGTTTGATGACACTGCTATTGCATATGTTAGTCTTAGATATTGTCTTCTGAAAGTGTGTGTGTTTTTTTTGAAAGAGTTGTAAACGATGGTTCCATGGTCAAGTTTTGATCGAATTATGGATTTGTAAATAAGTATTAAACTTGAGTAATCTGCACCTCAGTTTTTAAAGGCAAGTGATCGTAGTAAATTTATACCAGGTAGACAGGATTTTTTCAGCTGTTAAATATACGTCATCCAAGTTATTTTTTTATGAAACGTCATTCCCAAGAATCACATTTCTTCTACATAATCTAGTTTTTGTTCGTGTAGATATAATTCTTTTGTTTGCAAAAAATAGGTCGTCAGCGTATAATCTAGCTATGACGGGTTTTGAATTTATGTTAATATGGAATTTATTGCTACTAAGAATAAAGTTGCTACTAGCACAAAACGCCATACTCAAGAATACAGAGAACTTAATAAAACAATTAGAAAAGAACTAAAACGCGACATACAAAAATGGAACGAGAACTTAATAGAGCGAGTCATTGAAAACAACAGAGGCTTAAAATGTCTAAGACCCGCACTGGGAGTTTAAAAAATCATCAAAATTAAAGACGCCAACAATAAGGTAGAAAAGGACAAATATAAAATAACAAATATTGTCAAAGACTTCTACACATCCTTATACAGCTCGCAAGTCCAGCCTAATGAAACAACAAAGGAGAACGTTAGAAGAAAAATAAAAAAACGTGGGATCAGAAGTACTACCAAATATAAAGGGATACGAAATAGAAAGAGCTTTAAAAGAACTAAAAAATAATAACGCTCTAGGACACGACGGTATAATTGTGAAGCTTTTGAAAACAAGCAAGACATTAACAATCCCTGTACTAACAGAGATATTTAATAGATATCTCCATAATAGCCAGATTCCTAAAGACTGGAATGAGAGTCTAGTAATACTCTTACACAAAAAAGGGGACAAATGTGATTTACAGAATTATAGACCTATATCGCTGATCAGTCAAGTATACAAACTTTATATATATATATATATACGGCATAAAGTGAACTCCGCCCATGTTAAAATTCAGGTTCAAGTGAGCTCCGTGGTCAAGTGGACACCGATATACGGAGCTCACATGACCATTCCATAATATTGGCTCTGTCGATTCGTTAAGATGTATAGTTTCATAATTCTTAATAAAATTTTGGAGCTCATAAGTACCCCTGTATCATAAATGTATTTCGCTTAGTTCACGTGTATATATTATAGGGGTCGTTCAGATCTTTTTCACTGTATATTGGAACCATAGGAATATCGGTTTAAGTAAGCTCTGATAGTTTGGCAACTATGCACTTAGGCCAGCGTTCTTGATATATATATTTTATATATTTTAAACGGTTCATACGGACTCCTTTTCATACGCATTACAATATGTAATCTTCTTCTTCTTCTTGATGTGCCTATCCGTTATGAATGTTGGCGATCATATTGACAATATGTAATAGATATGTATAATACCAAATACCTGTTTTTGGTAGGTACCTGCTATTCTAAAAATAGCTTTATAAATACAAAAGGATTTCATTACCAAGTTGGACGTGTTTTTTCATCTGCGAATATTTCCTAATGTATTTTGTTAACATGAATATGTCTTTATACGTTTTATTTAAGAATACGATTAATAAGATCTTTTAGTTAATCCATTGTTTTACGATATCTTGTATCCAGCTTCTTTATTATTTTATTTCTGGTTTTATCTGTGTAATACATATAATTCTGGATAGGTTATCTTAAAATAAATATTTAAGTGCAAAAATAGATATTTGTATGTAAAAATTGGTAGTAGTGCACAAAAGAGGAAAGAATGCTTAATTTATATAAGAAGAATGTACCAGTTCACCAATATTACATACTTCTAAATGTTTTATCTGCTATTTAGGGGTAATATGTAATCAGTAAACGTGGAGTTAGTGTCAAATTTGCAATAATCTTTGGTCAGTTTTTTCTCGATTTTAGTCATAAATTGAGCTGGTATTCGTTGAGTGGATGTTGCGATTCTAGACTTTGTATCTTTTATTCTCTAGCAGTCTAGCTACTTATCTTGGATATTAGGTGAATTGATAGCTACGATATTGTAGAGCTGTGTGATATACGTATGTATGGATGTGTGTGTGTGTGTGTCTTAATATTCGCTGAATTTGGCTGTCTAATTTATAGCTAAATATTCGTGTTGTGTTGGTGTCATCCATACTTGCAAGGTATATTCGGTAGCAGAAGCATAGAGTGCAAGCGTCTACGTTTTAAGGATGAAAGGATGCTTCTCATTTTTAGCTGACAAGTTTGCAGAGATTATTTTTCTGGTCCTCAGTTTGCCTTTTAGTTTTAAACAATGTTCTATGAATGACAAAGTGTGATACAAACTATCTTCAAGGTATTTATAGCAAGTCCAGAGTTTAAAAATTTCATGACACTATTGGATGTTTAGATTTTTAAAAGCATCTCTGTTAGGGACATTAAAGCAGGACATCTGACTTTTTCTGAGGTTTGGCTTAAAATTGATTCATAGTCTATTTTTATTGTGTTTAAAGTATGATTTAGATTTTTCTATACTTCAGCAACAAAAGTTTTTGGTTGTGCAACAATATCGATGTATCGTCTACATAATAAAAGTCCTAGTATTTACTGGTATGGGTTGTGTAAATATTATACAGTGTAGGTACCATTACGCTACCCCAAAGGAGACCGTTCTTCTGCGTTTTCCATCTGTTATTTTTACCATTGAATGATACGAAAAATCTTCTGTTGTGTAGGCATACCCGGACAATACAAGCCATTGTTGTATTTTTGATCCAAATTTTAGAATTATTTTTGTGCTCAGATCTTTAGTCAGAAGCCGTAATATTGTTCATTATATACGTAGATAGCAGATCCAAGCTCAACACCGTTGAAAGATTCCCTTAGCTGACTGGTTTTGTCCCCTCTCATTTTAAGTTTTCTTTTCTTGTTTGCCTATGTTTGGCCCTCAATGTGTTTCCTGCACTAGAAATACGTCACATTTGTGTTAACCGCATATGTCTGATAAAGTTAAGTAAAATAAAGTACCTATCTTTATCTCTGGATATTCCCTTCTCTAATGTTTATAGAAATAATTAGGATAGTTGGCATTAAAAAGGCCGATTTGGCCGATCTTTAAACCCTATAAAATATGGCTAATCTTTTACTTTTCATTAAAAATTTTAATTTTACATACTGTTACTTTTAGACAATATTTCGATCAGATTTGTTTAGTAATAAATGTAGTTAATATACAGATTGAACCAAATTACCGGAACATACAATTTAAAACATGTCTGTATGAACTGCATTTGAAATAGTGGACCAATATAAAACTTGGACAAAAATAAATCCATACCTGGGTATAGACATTGTATAAAATATCGATCAACTATCTGTCTCGCAACAATGTTGTTTGCGTAAGACGAGTTTGTCTAAGGAAGCGATAATAGTTCAGGAAATGAATAAATGCAATTTAAGCTGTACTTTTTCTAAAACTTAGCATTTTAAATGGGTCAAACTTCTTGGACGTATTAACAATACATGTACAAAGGGAATTGCAGAAGGGTAAAGATCGATTTTAATTATGGTGGTGGTTAGGGGGTTGTTTTCATCGATTTTTTCGTAAAAAATGAGGTATTAACATTATTTTCATAATAACTCACTCAATTTTTGAGCTAGAGTCTTTTTTATGATAGGTCTATTTATGCTCTTTAAAAAAGGTTTGTGAGTTTTCTTCCAAAAATGCATGATTTTCCCGATATTTGACTTTGAATCTTTCAAATTTGGCATTTGAAGGAAACCGCTAAACATTGATAGGCCGTATTTCGGTTTCCATTATATCGCAAAAACATTTAAAAAATTAATTGTATTTGTATTTTCGAGTTATTCGCGAAAAATCGATTAAAAACGTCAATTTTTTCGTCCAAAAGTTGTTACTTTCAATCGCGAATAACTTGAAAAATATCATTTTATAAAAAAAATGTATAGCACATTTTTTGTTTAGAATCACTTTTTTAATCGAAACCTGTAGTTAAAACGTAAAAAAAATTTTCTCCCCGGAGATGGGGTGGCAACCACCCCCTAGGCTTTGGCGAACTTTGGTTTATAATATAATTATTTGACAATCTTTTGTTGGCCAACCACCTACAGCAGAATTGAGCCGAAATACATTATATCCCTATGTTCCGAATCTATTTCGTTCAATCTGTAGAGTCTCTTTGTGAAAAATAAATGAGTTTGTAATATCGGTCACAACTCATATATGGATAATAAGGAAATAAACGGTTAAAATAGGTGTACAAAATTTTAACTACATATATCGGCGCCATTGTTCAGGAGTTGGGTTTATCTCAGAGATCAAAGGTTACGTTACATGCATATTCCAGGTTCTATTTACGTATTTTCATTCCTAAAATAGTATATTTATAATAAAGCCCTGAAGCTACCTTTAGATTCTATGAAAAGTAGAATCTATGGAAATTAGCAAATTAAAAAATAAAGACATAATTCAACTTGAGACAAACAATTCTCCCGTCCTTAACTTATTCAGTTACAAACAATAACGTGTAAACGCATACATCTTTTATTGTTAGATAAAATGAATTTTTATCAAGTAACGGTCGGATCCATCACTTACTAAAAGAGTAGAAAATGACATGCTTATGCTTTAGAGTACGGCTACTTTAGTACAAAGTACCCTTTGCTTTTACCAATTGCTTTCTCACTTTCTTAGCGATGGGCCTGGCTTTTTTATCAATAATGTTCTCGTTCGTTATAGTTATTCTAAGATATTCAGATTTCACTATATGCTCTACATTTGGTTTTATCTAATATAAATTTACAACTATGACGAAATTTTTATAATATTTTATGCATTGATATTAAACTGATACTAAACTGAGGATATAAAAATCAACAATAAGACCGATAATGACGTACATAGCGGAAACAAGAGCAGATACGGCGAAAACACAAAGACTGCTAGAAACAACAGAAATGAAAGTCTTACGAAAAATAACAAACTAAACTCTAAGAGAAAGAGTAAGAAGTGAAGAAATACGAGCGAGATGTGGTTTAGAGGAAATAAACGCGTGGACCAAAAGAAAAAAGCGGAATGGAATCAACACTTCGAAAGAATGACAGAAAATAGAATAGTACGAATAGCAAGAGACTAATCGCCAAATGGAAGGAGATCATTGGGACGACCGAGGAAAAGATGGTCAGACAACGTCAATTGAGGCTCAAAACCGAAGTAAAACAAGCATTAAGCCTATTTATAAAGAAGGAAGAAGAAGAAGAAGAAGATATTAAACTGGAGTAGAGCACTTGGTAGATAATATTTATTTGTTTTGAGTATACTTATTTTACAACATAGTACATAAAATAATAAATATTTGTGTGCTCAGTTTTTTGCTCTGAATTGAAGATTTTATCTCAAAATATGACTGTACTTTATACAAATATTATTATTTTCTGAGATACCGGTATAAATATAAATTTTGAATTTCGCAATGATTTTTTAAAATTATTTTCTTGTGACGTTATGTCAGTGTTTAAGAATAATGCTGGGAATAAGGTTAAATAGGTTTTTATATTTTATTTGACGTTTAAATATTTAAATCTGAGTTCATAAATCGAAAAACTATAAACTTGTGACAACAAATTGCTATATAACAGTACAAGGCAATATTCTTATGCTGTGACAAAATCATCATATTTGCTTTACATTGCCATTTTTCCTGCCGTATCATATTTTAGCATAGTCTTCTGATTCATTTTATAGACAAGCGGTAATGGATATCCACAATTTGTCTAATAATATTAAGTTTTAAAAACAGCTGTGCTTTTATTCTCATTCGTTTACCTTTTGTAAAGCCACCTTATATAATCTTTTTGTATATATAATTTGTTTATTGATTTTACATTTTAGATAAAATTTCATAATTGTAGTTCTCTTCCGTTTATTTTCTATAGTAATACATATACAAACCCAATTCGAAATGGAGAAAAACCAGCGAGTTCTAGATTGAACATAGACATTCGTCTCTCTTTCTCCCTATATGTTATATAAAGGTCATCGTCATCATATAGTCAGAACGCAACAAGGTTCTATTACCTTTTCTTTTTTTTGTCTCCTCATTAGTATTGAAAACTCAGCCACGTAAATGACGTAAAAATTTATTTCCCTATTTCTGAAGTGCCTTTCCTGGGATAACTTTTTTAAGTCTAGTTCATTTGATTACTTGTAATTGATTTGATAATCCCTAACAAATAAGTTGTTGATTGTAGGTAGGATAGCATGTGATTGAACAGGGATGTGTTGATAAGATGTAGGTAGTCTCATTATTCCTAAATCTGACCATATGTTACTTCCCTCCTTCATTCGTGGACGTCCTAAGGGCATTTTTTTCTCGATCCTCCCAATTTAGCTTGACAATGCAGTTATTAGAGAGCCTTTGGATATAGCCAGCGCAAGCTTGGCGCAACTTTGGCGTTGAGATTTAGTTTCTTGTAAGACGTTGCTACCTTTGTATATGTGTTTGACCTTGGCATTAGTTTCGTTTGGTATTGGTTAGTACTCGGACCTATATAAGTTGGAAAATACTTCCGATGACATTTCTAGCAATCCTGATCTAATTACTACTTGAGTTTTACTTACATTGTTTTGACAGTGTTCTCGTCACATATCCACACAGTAGCACTGATTTAATTATCTTCTTATAAATCCTGATTTTATAGATTCCTATTAGACTTCTGGATTTAAAAATGTTATAAGGGTTATAATATATACATCAGTTAGCTACCTAAATATTCATTTTTATTTCTTATGTGAGAACGTTATCTACGATATACTAAATACTGCAATGTTTTAAAATGATATGGGTTTATTGTAACATTATGCTCTACTCTATATCATCTTTTTTTGCATGTTAAAAGACATTTATTTAGTTTTTTACTGATTATCAGCAAATTTTTTTGGTGCTAATAGCATTATTTTATAGCATTCCAATATTTATTCTATGGATTAAATCTGGATAGCAAATAGATATTCTTCACTTTCTCGGAGAAAAAATATTGCTACTAATTTCAAACCTATTTTAATACATGGATACGAGTAATAGCAAATGACTAAAGCAAGTGAGGAAGAACTCCGAATATTTGAAAAGAAAATAATAAGAGACAACGATTTGAACCTTCGTCGAAGCTAGATTTATTTAATTACCAGTCTAATCGCACCTAGTTTTTGTGCTTTTATTTATATCCAGTTAATATTAAAAGTGTAATAAATTGTTGTGATACCGTAAATAACAATGGAGAATAACAATGGAGAAAATCGGTAAGGAATTTTAATCTAATTAGATACTTACTTCAAAACAAGTTCATATTATTTATATCACCTGATGTCATTAAACAACGAAAATGGATGATGTTAATAGTCCAGTGGCGTCGAGGCCCCAAACGTTATTGACATCTTATAAAACTTCTTCATATTCTGTAGCGTTAATCAATTCAATTCCAAAATTCCAATATCTACTTGCACTGTGAAAAATTATAGAACCAAGATATATACATTTTTTAATCACGAATTTCAAATCACCGTATTTGTATTTACCTAGCTAGTGAAGAATTAGAAAAAACTGTCATGAAGGCTGACAACGAAAGAATAACTATCAATCATCAAATAATTTATGCTCGACGCTTAATTACACCAAATGAAAGATTACTGATCTCTAATGTTTGTCCTAGTATTTATCACACTTTCATAGAATATGAACTTAAAAAATTAGGCCTCAATTTATTACCTCCAATTAATTTTTTACGAAGAGGTACAACAAACCCAGTATATAGATATATATTGAGCTTTCCAAGACATACATTTATCTTTCCTTTGAAAGCTACATTAATTTCTCCCTCAATTGTCAGAAACCACGATCAAACATCTAATCGTATTTTCTTATCTTTAGAAAACAGATGTGTTACTATTGTAAAAAATCTGACCATTTTGTAGCAAATTGGTCATTCTGTACAAATCCAAATCAGAACTTTACAACAACAGTGCCAACTACTACTATAAATACAGTACTTAATACTCTTCCACACATGACGTCCTGATCACATCAGCATCTTCAGCGAAGTCCTTTTCCTTACAATTCTCGACTATACCTACTTAATTAACTATACCAATATTAACTCCATCTCAAATATCACCCTTAACATTATTCCCAACTTCTCAAACTACATACACAGATAAAAATATAACAACTACCCAGTTATCAACAATACCTAATATTTCACAACCTCATATATCAATCCCAAACTATTCCTCAACACTTGCATAACCTATCAATAACATATCAATAAATACTGTAATTTAAAAACTAAAATTGCGTAGCCAAGAAAAAGTAGTCATAACCCAAAGTGCTTTAACAAAGGTGAACGAATTATTAGCGTAACAGCTGTTTTGAAAACTAAATATTATGAGACGAATTGGGATATTGTATTACAAAAACTATACCGCTTGATTATGGTTTGTTGATTAAGGAAAATATGATATGACAGGAAAGACTAATGACTGTATAGCTAATTGCCACATAAATATCAATGTAACGCAAATCGTATGATTTTGTATATAAGACAAATAATATTATATTCTAAATTATACCTATAGAGATACAAATAATAAAACAAACATAATAAACAACTATTAGGTATACAATATAGTAAATATTTATTTAGATAAACGTAAAGGTTAAAACATGTTTTTTAATTCGCGGTAAAAGATTTATTAGAGTTTAGCACATAAGATAAATTCGTAACAAAATTCATATACCAGTAAATGTTACTCGTTACAGCAGCGAAGTAATTTTAGCAACAGATATGTAGGCTGACCTTACCCCTTGACATACAGCAACCAAAAAAGAATCGGCGATAGCGCAAAGGGCAGCTACCCCTTAACCAAGACACGACTCTCTTGTTTGGCAGATAGCACTTCACCACCCGATATTACTAACTGCGACGGACCCCTAATAACACGCTGTGAGGTTATAAAGGCCATACAATCATCAAAAGATGGCAGAGCGACTGGTCCTGATGAAATTCCAACTGAAATATATAAGCTTATAAAGGATAGCAATGTTTTAGAGGCTATAACTTCGTTTTTCAATACCATTTATACCAGCGGACAACTACTTAATGGTTGGTCTAACTCACTGTTTATAGCTCTACCTAAGAAGACAACAGCAAAAACCTGTGCTGATTATAGAACCATCAGTTTATTAAACCACTTATTGAAAATTTTTCTGAAGGTAATACATGGTCATATCTACAATAAATGTGAGGAATACCTGGATGACACTCAGTTTGGTTTCGGTAACGGATTTGGAACGAGAGAGGCACTGTTTGGAATGAACGTACTTGCTTAAAGATGTCGTGATATATCTGTAGACATATACTGTTGTTTTATTGACTTTCAAAAGGCATTTGATCGTGTTAAGCACTCTATATTGATCGAAGCTCTAAAAGACATTGGCTTGGACGGCAGAGATGTTCGAATAATTGCAAATTTATATTGGAATCAAACAACATCAGTTTTAGTAGATGGTGTGGAATCACAAGCTCTCAATATTAAAAGAGGAGTACGGCAGGGATGCCTCTTGTCACCCCTGCTTTTTACTTTGTTTACTCCGAAAGAATTTTCAGAAAAGCACTTTCTGAAAAACAAGAAGGAATACTTGTGAACGGCGAAGTCATCAATAATTTGCGATATGCGGACGATACAGTACTCCTAGCTTCTAGTCAAGAAGATCTGCAAACACTACTTGATAGTGTCGTTGAGAGTTGTAGGGAGGCAGGTCTGGATCTTAACATAAGGAAAACCAAAATACTTGTAATAAGTAAACAACAGAATATAAAACCGTCTATATATGTAAATAATACCAAACTTGAGCAAGTTGATAAAATCGTCTACCTTGGACAGCAATTAAATTGTAATGCAGAAAATCACGGCGAAATTAGATCCAGAATAGAGCAGGCTAGAGCTGCTTTTAGAAGGATGTCCAAGGTGTTATGTAACAGAGACCTAAAATTGGCATTAAGGATCCGCCTACTTCGCTGCTACGTGTTCTCGGTCTTACTTTATGCTGTCGAGTCCTGGACTGTGAATAAAATCGATCTAAATCGCCTTGAGGCTTTCGAAATGTGGTGCTATAGAAGAATTTTAAAAGTTTCCTGGGTGGAGAAGATTCGTAACTCCACAATACTTGAACGTCTCAGCAAGACCACTGAGATCATAAAAAGCATCAAGCATCTGCTACAAAATATCATGCAAGGAAAAATAGCAGGCAAACGCAGTCCAGGACGAAGAAGAACCTCATGGTTGAAGAACTTGCGAGATTGGTATGGTGTAGATACAAGCATGCTGTTTAGGGTGGCAGTGAATAAAATTAAAATAGGTATGATGGTAACCAACGTTCTGAAAGGACATGGTACATGAAGAAGAAGAACTTGTCTCTTCGACGACTAGGCAGCCTTCACCCCTACTGGATAGAACGACTGTCTTTGATGACTAAGCAGTCTTCATCCTTACTGGATGGAATGATTGTCTTTGATGACTGAGCAGCCTCCACTCTTATTGGATGGAATGACTCTCTGTTAATGGGCTAATTATACGTGGAGAATTAAAACATGAAACATGGACGACGAAAAAACAAAATAAGAGCCGATTGAGCATCGCAGAAAGAAGAATTATTAGAGAAATATATAAACCTGTTATCGATAATATTACAAATCAATACAGAGTGCGAAACAACCGCGAACTAATTGATTATTATGACCAACTAGATAAAGGAAAAACATAAATAACATCTTATACGTAATACCTTGTAAAAATAATATTGTACATTTTTAAGAACGAACTCCTATTTGAACATTGAAGCGTCAAATAAAATATGTAGTACATAATAAATATTGTGGCATATTTCTTTCATTCTATCCAAAAAATTAAAAAAAAAATAAAGTGAGACATATTGAGATGGATTACTGAATACTATTATAGCATACAAGTAGTTTGAGCTACCGGATATTTAAATACATTAAAACTTGGTGTGAACATTTTGGTTAAAAGAATAAATTTGATTTTTATATTACACATGTAGTTGACGTTTCTATCTCCAAATTCTTTTTTAGAGTTCTTTTCTAGACACGTACTAAACAAATTTTGTTTATATTGCAGTTTCTTCTTTTAGTAGATTTAATAGTGATATGAGGATATCAGTTTGCTACATATACATAAAATACAAATAGACTGACTGTTGCAATACAGGTCCGTTTCCTCAGTGCGACAGAGAAAACTGGCGAAAAGCAGTCCCTGCATCTCTTTCTAATTTACCAGGTTTATTGAACGCGTGACCTAAATGACCAATGAGAAGGTCACGTGGTCGATAAACCTGTCCCATTAGAAAAAGATACAGATATTGCTTTTCGTCAGTTTTCTCTGTCGCATTGCGGAAACGTGAATGTATGGCAGTATTCAGTCTATTTGTACTATATGTCAATGGTTTGCTACATGAATTTTCGCTTTTATCTTTTATGTGACAAAGTTATCAGCGATATCTAAATAGCTCCAATCCTTCAAAAGTATATGGTTTTATTGTTACATTAATGCTCCATTCTATATCATACCTTTTGTCTGTTAATGAACTTTTATTTGGTTTTCTTGTTATTGACTATAACACCGTTTTTTTTACGCTAAAATCATTATTCAATATATTATAATGTGTAATTTCTCTGGCTGCTGACGAACAGAAGTTTTTATTAACTTTTCTTTAATATAATTATGTATGCAGATTTGTATTTTGATCTTCTCACGGTGCTAAAGAGCAAATCTAATAGTTTATTGTATTTTTCCATAAGATTTCTAGTTTTTCACTGTGTTATGGCTCCTCTTATTTCTTTTCCTACGATTTACATTAATTCATTTAATTATTATTTCTGAAATTTCAAGTTAATACACAGTTTCTTTTGTTCCGCTTATTTATCTAAGATATGTTATTCATTCTTATCTATCTATCTATCTATATAAGGATTTTTACAGCTGTCGCCGCCTTCCTTCTTTCAGCCAACGTCTCCAGTCCTCTCTGTTCTGCCATTCTCCATCTCTAAGGTCTCGTTTTTCCATGGCCTCGTCCACTTCATCCCTCCATGATCTTCGGGGTCTACCTCTTTTTCTCCTTCCTATTGGGCTCCAATCCGAAATCCTTGCTATCCACCTTGTATGATCTGTTCATTCTTATCTATAGATGTGCTTATTCCCTATCAATTATCTATCAATATTTGAAGTCTTTTTTTATTTGTTTTAGTCATTGTAATGATTCGCATCCGTACATAAAAATAGGTCTAAAGCTTGTATTATGCTCTAAACTCCTTCAGTGGTAGTATTACCAACTGCGATTATTGTTCTAAGATATTTAATGTCTTCCATACTTTCGAAATTGAAATTGTTGACTTTAACGTTGTATCTAGATTTACTGACGGTCTCTTATGTTTATGCGCTGGTATTTGGTTTTCACTTCGTTGATTTTACTTGAAACTTTTTTCGTGCTCTCTGGACTTTGTTCAGTATGTCGTTTACATATTTATAGATGTAATCATCAGCATAACTAGGAGCTGCTTTGTACCTTGGGCCGTTAATGGATTACATCGTAAATCGGCGCTGTTTCTATTTTAATAAATTGTTCTTTAATTTTTTGACTATTTAAATCGAGAATCTGTATTTTATTCGACTGTTTATTAAGGCAGAGTTTCTTGGGGCCAATTTCTCTCTCAAGGTTTTTGTTTCCCGTATCAATATTACAACAATTTTGCTGGATGCCGACATAGGAAACCCGTTGGTATGTACATACTGTTTCGATATCTTCTTGTCTCGTTATAAAGTGAATATTAGTTTATTAGGAAATATGATATTGTCTAATAATAGTTAAGTTGTTTTGCTTTGCTTTCTCAGACTGCTACCGTCGTACCTTCTGGTATTTGATATTTCAACCGTCAAGCAACAATTCCTATATGCATTAACTTAATGCTGATATCCTGCTTCCCCAATTCAGTTAACAGTCCCGAAACCAATAAAATTGCTACATTCAAGTTTTCTATTAAGCTGCCCAGAACTATAGGTACGCCTTATTATCTTACTGATGTTAGTGCTGCCCCTTATAAGTGAATAAAATATGAAAGGAAGGTTTTGGTAATATAATAAGATCCTTGTGTTACAATATAATGTCTCCGAGAAAGTAAAGTAATATCAAAAAGCTATTCGGATTTAATCCATAGCTAAAATATTAGAATGCTATAAAATAATGCTATATATTAGCATTAATAAGTTTATAATGGATACTAAAGTTTGAAAATAATTAGAGCAAGTAATTTAAATTATCAAAGTGCTTATTAAACATAAAAATAAAATAAAATTATATTAACAATTTATATTATAATATATTTAAAAACAGTAGCCAAATATTCTTGGAATTCTTCGATGACTAACCTGGTGGATATTTAAATAAATTTTAAGTTCTAAAATGTACCTGCTCTAAAATTTGAAAATCTACGACTAATACAACTACTGGCAACATCGCAGGAGCTTATTTGTGTACGCTAAAAGCTGTATACGGATCCCAAAAATGTTTTATCCAGTTACGGAGTCCACTTGATCCGACGTGTTGGTCGGAGTCTACATAAAGCGCTACTCAGATAATAATATACACGGCGTATATTCTCCTGGAGTTAGTATAATACCGTTTTAGTACGGAGCCCACATTAACCGCTAGAAGTATATATATATATATATATATATATATATATATATAGTACAGGTTTTTTACAACTGTCGTTGTTTTTCTGTCCCTAGTTTCCATCGTTTCCTATCTTGGGTGTCGGCTTCATTTAGCTGTCTTCCTTCCATGGCTTCATTCACGTCATCTCGCCAGCTTCTTCTTGGACGCCCTCTTTTCCTTCTTTCGGTTGGGATCCATTTTAATATTTTCTTTGGCCACCTCTCGTCTGCCATTCTGTTTTAATGACCGAACCAAGTTAGTTGTTTTTTCTAGACTTAATCTATAATGTCTTTTTCTTGCTCCATTCTTCGTTTTATTTCTTCATTGCCGATTCTGTCCATCCTTGTCAATCTACAGCTTCTTCTCATAAAATCCATCTCGGTAGCTTGTAATTTTTTCCTGTTTCTTTTACTAGTGTCCCATATCTCTGCTCCGTATGTTACCACCGGCTCAACCATCGTCGTTTTTTCGTCGTTATATACAATACATATATTTGTATATATGTAAGTATACAAACTATTTATGAGAATTATTAAAAACCGGTTAACCTACAAAATGGATAATTATCAACCGGTTGAACACGCTGGCTTCCGCAAAGGATATAGTACATCAGACCATCTGCTGACAATGAGAACATTGATAGAGAAGGCAAATGAATACCAACTACCCGTATTTCTTCACTTCGTCGACTATGAAAAGGCGTTTGATAGTATCGAGATGTGGGCCAAAGAACAAGCTATTAATAATTGTAGAATAGATTCGAAATATAGGCAATACATAATATATATGAAAATGCAACTATAATAGTACAACTAAACGAAAACACAAATCCCATCCCTATTAAGAGAGGAGTGAGACAAGGAGATTAAATATCGCCAAAGCTTTTCAACCTAGCCTAGAAGACGTCTTCAAAACTACAAATTGGTCAACCTATGGCATTAACGTTAATGGAAACAAGTTAAACCACCTCAGATTCGCTGACGACATAGTGATTATAGCGAGCACATTCAAGGAACTGCAAATTATGTTGGGGGAACTAGCAGCCAGCTCCCAATACGTCGGCCTAAAAATGAATATGAAAAATATACAAATAATGACAAACACAGATGACCCCAGACATATAATCATAATCGGCAATGAGATAGAACAAATCCAGGAATATATCTACCTAGGCCAAATCCTAAGACTTGACAAAGAGAACGGAAGTGCGGAAATTACTAGAAGAGCAAGACTAGCATAGGCAGGATTTGGAAAACTTAGTTGCATACTTAAGAACCGCAAAATACCCCAATACTTGAGGAGCAAAGTGTTTAACCAATGCATCCTTCCTATCATGACATATGGATGTCAAACCAGGACTCTAACCAAGCCAAACATAAATAAACTAGCCACAACAGAATGAACAATGGAAAGAGCAATGTTAGGTATACGACTGTCAGATAAAAGGAGGAACGACTGGGTAAGATCCAAAACAAAAGTCGAGGACATAACAACCAAAATTGCCAAACTTAACCCTCCGTTAGTCGCTAGAAAAAGTGAGCATCAAGAGTCGCTACGGTGTCTGAGACCGACAATTAAAAAAGATTGTTTTTAATATAAAATTCATACAAATATTTTATATTGTTTATAGGAATAACTAAAAAATATTTTTGAAAATATTTTATTGAAAAAAAAAACAGATACAAAACGAAAAACACTAGTATTACAATATATTGTGAATATTGTTCTGAAGTTATTTTCTTGTGGCATTTTAAAGTAATTACTGTTTAAATGGGAATAAGCGACAATTAAAGGTTAAAGTAAGTTTATTGATGTTTTAATTTTCACATCGGATATCGTTCTCAAAATACAAACATTAGTTTGTATTACGTACTATATAATTTTCTTGTCTTGTTCTAACATTTTACGGTGGAATAGCCTTTTTTCATCTAGTAACGCTATATTTTCCAATAAACGCTAAGGTATTACTTCCACTTTCTTTTTTCTCATCTGTCACATCTTGTTCCGATTCATTTCCACCATCACCACCTCAATTTGATCTATTTCGCTTTCACTTTCCTCATCGTCAAAATAATTTTCATCGTCGGTAGGAATCATGTCCATAATTCCAACAAGCGTTGGAATCAAAGTTGTTTGGCTTCAAAGGATATCTATAAATAAGAATTGACAAAAACTTACCGATAAAATGTAATAATAAGATGATAAATATTTACCTGTTCTGCAAGTTCTGCAACAAATAATAGCTACACCGTTAGTCGCTACGGACTCTGGCACCGAAAATAACTATAAAACTCACACAACTGTACCCAGGAATGTAAGAATGTACACTAACACGAGTTTGGTTGATAGAGAGAGGTACAGAAAGTGGCGATAGAAAAATAACAGTTATTTGTAAATCCCGAATGAATAATTTTGTCGTCGGTGTGTGAGACCGATAGCGACTAACGGAGGGTTAAATGGAGCTTCGCGGGACACACTGCGAGACAGAAAGACCAACGTTGGAATACACAATACAACATTGGAGAACTTACGAAAGTAAACGACCAAAAGGAAGACCACAGATATTAAAAGAATAGCCCGAACAAATTGGAAATATGTTGCTCAGGATAGAGACCGATGGAAGGAGTTGGGTGAGGCCTATGTTCAAACATAGACGACAGAAGTCTAAGAAGAAGAGAAGAATAAAGTTGTGCTTAAGTTTGATCCTTGTGGTATACCATTTGGTTGAATTTTAGTTTGAGAATATGTTTCGTCAACTTGATCTTGAAATTGTCTGTTTTCAAGAAAATTTAAGATGTATTTTAATATGTTACCCCTTATTAAGCAGTTGAATGAAACCATTGAATATTTCCAAACTGTATCATCTGTTTTGCTTGTATCAAAAAATATTCCAACACAGTGCTGTTTTATTGCAAATGCTTCGTGGATTTCTGATTCTAAGTCAACAAGGTTCTCTAAAGTTAAGCGATGTTTTCGGAAACCACATTATTCTGAAATAATTAATTTGTTTGATTCTAAATACCACATAAGTCCATTGTTTATAATCTTTTCTAATATTTTACCAATGCTACATGTGAGTAAAATCGGTCGATATATTTGTGGATTTGATTTTGGTTTAGTTGGTTTTAGAATAGGTATTATGATTGAATTTTTCCATGATTTAGGAAACACGTTTCTGGATAGGATTATATTGTAGAATTTGAGTAGATGTTCTTTAGATTGAGGGTTTAAATTTTTAAGAAATATAAACGGTATGTTGTCTAGTCCAGAACAAGTGTTCTTACAATTCTGAAATAAATATTGTTCGTAATATTCTTTAGGATTTTTTCTGTTTTGTTTTGATATCTAAGAAATTGAAAGCATAATTTAAGTTACTTGAGCTATATTCATAAGTAGATGCTAGTATATTGGATATTTCTTCTGGGCTTTTATAAATAGTGTTGTTTTGAGTTAGAGAGTTGATTGATTTATGGGGTTTGAATCTAGACATTTTGTTGCCTTTTTTCCATATAGTTGTTATAGGAGTTGAACTATCTATTGTGGTGACACATTCTCTCCAAGAGTCACGTTTGGCTTTTTTAATGTTATACCTAGCGACTGCTCTTAATTTTTTAAATTCTATAGATATTTGTTGTGTTTTGTGTCGTTTGAATTTTTTAAAAGCTTGTTTCGATTGTTTTAATGCTTCTTTGCAGCCATGATTCCACCAAGGTACCGACTGATGTTTTTGATCGTACTTAATTATTCCAACGTACTTATTTGCTGATTCTGTGATTACGTTTGTCAGAGAGTATATTGTTTTGTGTATATCTACATTGTCATTTAGGTTTTGCAGAATGTTTTTAACGTAATTTTGAAATTCTGTCAATTTGCGCCTTTAAGTTCCATTTTAGTTGTTGCGAGGTAGTTGATTGTAGTTCATTGCTTATTATGATAGGGTAGTGATTACTATCATATAGATCTGGTAACACATTCCACGTAAGAGTATGTGTAATTGATGGTTCGCAAATACATAGATCTATACTTGAGCCTTCACCTGTTCTTATATCAAAGCGCTTATGTTGTCCATCGTTAAGGATATTTAAGTTGACTTCTATTATTTTTTCCATTTTTCGACCTAGAGATGTTAGTTTTGCTGAACCCCATAGCGGATTCATCATCATCATCATCATCCAGCCTCTATTTATCACGTCCACTGCTGGACATCGGCCTCCCTTAAACTCCTCCATTCCTTACGATTATGTGCAATGAAATCTCTAATTATTATCTATGGAGCAGGTAGTTGATTTAATAGATTTTAAATTTTTTTGAATCAGGTTCTTTATTGGGGGGAATGTAAATATTGCAAATTGAAAAAGTAATTGTATCTGTGACTCTAATTCCAATTGCTTCATTAGTTGTGAGTTTTATTGGTTTAGCCTCATAGCTATATTTTATGTACATTGCTTCCCCTTCGCTTGCAATTTTCGCATTTTCTCAATTTTTAAAGAAACAATTGAAATTCTTTAAGTCATGAGCTTTGTTCAAAATCCTTTATAGTTTATTTCCATCATATTGATAGCACATTATGTATCTAAAATCCCTAAACTGTTGATACGGGTGATCAATGAAAAATAGATATTTGTCAACAAGTTTACAGAAGTATATAGGAAAACAATTTTAAATTGAGTATGACCACCAGGTATAAAGGTTGAAGCAGAATAGAATAGAATAATTTTAAGGGTTACTAATCCCTAAATAAAGTTGCCAGTGTCGGAGTGATGGAGATTAACAGGTACTAATGAATTTGCAAGAAATGTAAGATGTTTATTTTATTGGTTATATATAAAATAATTTGTGGCCGTAACAGGGGCCGATTTGTAAAAAAATGAATATAATTTTAATCAAATTCCATTTCAGATTCACTGCTTTCTTCAGAATCTAAGGAATCTTCAACTCCAATGTTAATTATTACCGGTTCCAGCATTGCATCAGTCATATTATTCAAATTCCACATTTTATTTTCTTCCTTGTGAGCATAACTAATAGCATTTTTCCAATGTTCTGGAGTTACTTTTGATAAGGAATGTTCTCATAATTGTTGTAAGTTTTCTAATTTAAAAGTTTTGTTGTTGCGTCAGACTTCACCCTTTATTTGAGACCATATATTTTCTATCGGATTCAGATCACAGTGGTATGAGGGTAAACGTAAAATAATTACATCATGGTTTAATGCCATTTCATCAATTATATATTTTTTATAAGCTGCTTTATGTTGCCTTACAATAGATAATATTTCCTTTTTTGTCGAATTCTCCTTGTACTCAACTGCGTGTTTATCCAACCATTCAATTATCTCTCCTTTTCTCCATGCCGTTGTTGGCATGGAGAAAATCTTGAATCAAGTCTTGAATGGTAACCAGCAGAAGATGCAAACAATTTCTAATTTATATTATTGGCATAAGCTGTAATGTGGTATAAAAACTACTTAAACTATCATTAGTAAAGCCTTATCAGTAATTCCAGGTAATCGTTCAAAGAAGGTATTCTTTTTGTGTCAGGCGATAACTTGTATTGAAAACAATAATCGCCTTTAAATTACTGTTTACATTAATTTATTTCGTGAAACATTGAATGCTCTCGTTAATCAGCCGTGTATAATTAACAATAATTGTGTGGCATATATACCGACGTTCTTTACGCACAAAAAAGGTAAAGTGAGATTAGTGGACACTTATTTTACAGAAGATTTTTTTAAAGATAATGAATTTTTGACGGCATCTTAAAATAATAATTTTTTTTATTTATTTCAAAACAAGTATAGGGTGACGTCTATGGTTTTTTCGACCTGTTGAGGATTTGCATACATATTGTGCTATCAATATGATGGAAAAGGACTGAAAAAGTTATAACAATTGAAACAATTGAAATTCTTTAAGTCATCAAACTAGGTTTATGTTTTGAAATTAATATTTTAACATTTCGAAATGGCTACAGTACCCATTTATGTTTCATTAAATTAGAGAGTTGAAAATGGTATATTATTTCTGTAGATGCGTCGCTTTCTAAGTCTGTTTGAAGGTGTAATTTGATTTGCTTTAATATTTTATTTTGCATTCGAGTGCATTTGACTTTAATTTTTAGATCGTTCAGGTAAGAATATATATAAGTTATTAGTTCTGTGACCTCTGCTGTTTCTTCTGTATATACTTTGACGATGCTTAACGGGTCTGGTGAGTTCTCACAGTTTTCAAAATAGTCTAATAACTGTTCCTAAGATAAAGGGGAGTTGGAATTTGCGTTCTCAAATAAAGTTTTATAGTATCTTAGCATTTCTTCTAGTGTTTTTTGTGGTTTGACATTTTAATCGAATTTTACTTTCTTCTCTTTATTTTTTGATGTAATAAAAATAGGTTATTCTCTAGATGTAGTAGCTGGTAAAGAGATTTGGGAGATTGTGTGTTTGTTTTGTGCCTTGCTTGTGTTTATACGCGTTGCCTTATTTTGTAGATATATTTTTGGGTCGTTTGTTGTTTGTGAATCTTCTTTTGTTGGCTGTATGTGTGTTTTTTTTGTTGGGTAGTTTGTGGTTGGGTTTCTTATTGTGTGCTTTTTTCTTTTGATTGTTGTTGTTTAGTGTTTGTCTGGGTTTATTGAGTTGATAGATTAGTTGTATTTTCAATTGGGTCTATATTTGGAACTGGATTATTTGATGTTGAATTATCTGTTGTGATCGCAGTAGATATTGGGCAATGTTTTGAGTAAGTGGTTGGTTTGCTTACATATTTGGCAAGCTTGGTTATCTAATGATAGATAAATCCTGTATATCATTTCCTCATATGTGATAAGAAAAGAATCAGGCAAGGACTTGTTATTTAGTGGGTATATGTATGTTTGGCGTCTGTAACTCAAAATATGCTAGAATTGTTGTGTTGATGTGGAAAAAAAACTAGGGGTGAAAAGATTTAACTTCCCTCGTGAAAATGTTAATAGTTTATAAAACGTTCCTCTTATCTAATGAAAATATTTTAAATTTTTTAAAATGCATAGGAATATTTTATAAATTTTAGTTTTGCATACTTAGTCACTCCTAATAATCATTGTGGGATGCAGCACTTTTTCTAAATGAAGAAACGTCCAAAAGCTTTTAATTTTTTACTGTATATATTCGTATTCCTCTGACTCCGCCTTCAATACAAAAGAAACCACGTTATGAAATTTTCTGGGACGTATTCTGCGGTAGACAATGAATGCAGAATTGCCACGGCTTCGCAAAATATACCGCGTTCTAATGGCTGAGCATAAATCTTGCGGCACGAATATGAACATGGTGATATACAGTCCTCGTTGATATAAGAATGTTGGAGCAATGTCAATGGCCGATTTAGCAGGAAACCGATCGGGATTTATTATGGAGCATTAATTAGTCGAATTCGGTGGTTATACTCAAGTGGAAGCTCTGTTTCATTGCCCTCAAATATGCATGTGAAACCGAGTATCGTTTATCAAAGCGGACATTATTAATTGGTTTACTATATGTTTTTTAAAGCATCAAAATACTCTTATTAAAATGGATTTGGTTTACAGTAAAATAAAATCTTATTTACAAAAAATTTGTATGCAATATATTAGTACTATTAGTACTAAAGTCATTGAAATGCTATTGTGATCGCCGACGAAATTGCAGTAATACCAATCTACAAACTGAGAGGAGAAAAATTTAGCTTCTCACAGGGTCATAGTTTCAAAAATCATAAAATTCACTTCGCAACGAAGGTTTTCAATAGTCTTACAATCTCTTGGGAATACCAGCAAACTCTGGAGGCGAAGCTTCAACTAATATAGACAACCGACTTTTTCCTGATATTCGTCGGAGTATTTTCATCTCTGTTGTTTTTAGTAGTCATCTGTTTTTAGATGTGTCAGATCTTGTCTCCGCCGTGTATGTTAATATACGTCTAATTGCTGCTTTATAGATTCTTGTTTTTGTGTTTTGTCTTGGGTGTTTGTTCTTCCAGATTGTGTCATTAAGAGATGCTTTTACTTCACTTCACTTTACTTGCTTTTAAGCTTTTTTGTTGTACTTCTTCAACATTTCTGTAACTAGTTATATCTATTCTCAGATATCTAAACCTTGCTTCCTGCTTTATTATTTTCCCATCAATTTTGATTATATATATATATATATATATATATATATATATATATATATATATATATATATATATATTGTTATGATATGTAAAATCGAGAAAAATATTGGTTTGATTAAAATATTTCAAAGTTCAAAAACATTAAAATAATTCAGATAAGTAGGATAATAACCAACAAACATTTCGAAGAAGGAAAGTTTTTAAATTTTTGGATTACCTGTATTAAACAAAATGTAAGCTATGCATAAATTATTTCTTTGTTATACTTGAGTGACCCGCATAATTTTAAGTGAAATCCAAAGACAATTGAACCGGGTTTTCCAAATACATTAATGCAGTGATTAAAGACAATAGAAGAGATTTTAGAAAGAGGTTTTTGTTAGTTTTTAAGAATTGTAGAAAAATATTATTTGTAAATAAGTTTTAGGAAATTTTATAATTATAGGTAAAAAGTTGTTTGTTATCGAAATGAAAAAATGGGGGAATTGTGACGAGCTTTGATTGGCGGAGATTGAAAAAGGTGGGATAGGTATGTAGGAATGAAAGTTTAGCTAGATTTAGGAGAGAGAAAAGATAATCAGTTGGTTTCCAAGGGTGCAAGGCGAACGGCCGTTGTTCTCGGGTAGTTTCCCAGAGGTAGGAAGCAGTAGCAGTGAAAGTTTGTGAGTTTTCGTGTAGTTAGTGTATCTGACAGAAGCTGATCCAGTAAAATATTGTAAGTCATATTTTTCTACTTATATTCCAAGAGTCACTGTTCAGGCCAACGAGAGATTCAGTTTATCGTAAAGAAAAGATATTCCAAGAGTCATTTTTCACTCAGGCCAACGAGAGATTCAGTTTATTGAGAGAAGAAGAAGCTAGCATAATTTGAACGATTCGTGCATTTGAGGAGATCATTAAAGACGATATACTTGCAATAATTTGTTGTAAGATTGCTGATTACCTAGGGAGCGGCCACGAGTAAATAGTATAGTCTACAAATAACAAGGATTTGGACCACTCATCATCAGAGAGAGATAGTTTTGTTTTCTGCAGTTTTTTCTTTTATTGATAACACAATTTTTACACTTAATTTAGAAAGGATATAAATATTTTGATTAGGAGAGTTAGAATAATTTGGGATTTTGAGATTTCAATTAATATTGTTTGTACCATTAATTTTGAAGGTTCACGTACGTAGAACAAAATTTTGAGAATCATTATATGAGATTTTGTTGATTGAAAACATTTGAGTGTGAATTATTTCATTATTTTTATTTCAATATATAGTGTTATATCATATGTGTTTTTTATTATTCCGGTATTCTTTGGACCTTACCTTTCACATGTAATAGCATAGATATTGAAGCACGAATTTAACCCTGAGATAAGAGAATTAAAAAGTGTGATAGAGTCATAATCATATCATTTAAATAATTTTAATTAATTAATTAATTAATTAGCTAATTAATTGCTTGGCGCACCAAGACTTTAAATATCACAATAACTGGCTTCCAAAACGTGGGGTTTGAAAATATCGCAGCTTTACATTTGAAGGAAGGGAAAGAGATCTGGAATAAGTACAGGTGATCCAGAGATAAAAACATATAACATTGAGGGAATTTGAATTTGAAAATATTTTGACAAGTTTTCCAGTGGATAAAAATTTGATTTATTTGTTGATCATAGTTAGTGGATATTTACTGCTATTGAATTATTTGATTTTATTTTCTTTACCAATCGTACATTTGATATTTATTTTGAATTATTTGAATTTTACTGATTGCATATTTGATATTTGTCGTGAAAATTTAATACAATTGGGGAGAAATATTGTCGTGTTCTGCAACATATAGAGTGTTGTAAAATTTCACATTTGGCGGGGACAAAAACAGTAACGAAAAGAAACAACATGTCGACCACAAGGAGTCAAAGCAAAATGCAGGAAAGGAAGTAGGATAATAGAGAAGAGGAAACAATTGTTGAAGAAGGATCGGATAATGAAGGAAATGTTAAAATAGTTGAGGAGAGAAAAGAATCATCAGGAATAGATCAAATATTAAAACTAATGCAACTCCAGTCACTAAAAATGGACGAAAATAACCGCAGACTAGAAGAAAACCAACGGGAAACAAGACAAGCAATAGAACTAAATAACAGGAATATAGAGCAGCGTTTGGAAAACTATGAACAAGAAATTAAAGGATGTGTTGAGGGGATAAAGAAAGAACTGATACAACAGATAGAAGAAATAACCATAAAGAATGCAAAATAAGAGACAGAGATAAAAGACATCCAGAATACGATGAAGGAAATCAAGATTGTTCAGAAAAAGGAATTAGAAAAATTAGAAACAAAATTTGAAAACGCGTTACAAGAAGACATGCGAGAAATAGAAATAAAAATGGAGGAAATCAAGAAGGAACAAAATTCCGGGGAAAGAAGGGAAATGTTTATCCAAGGAACAAGCGAGGTGAAAATACAATTTGGCGGGGATATTAGAAAAACACACCCAGTACCGTTTGTTAAAAATTTGAAAACCAAATTACAACATATTAGATATTTTGACGATTGCAAAGAAACTATTAGAAACCATCTGAAAGAAGGAGCAGCGTTATGGTATGAAAGCAAAGAAGATGAGTTTGAAAATTGGACAGATTTCGAGAATAAATTTCTCAACTATTTCTGGGGGAAAAATAAACAGAGAGAAATCAATCAAGAGCTACAGAATGGAAAATATCACGAAAAAATGGGAATATCTGAAGAAAGATATGCTTTGCAGATATATAACAACTCAAAATACCTGAAATACAGATATTCTACCAAACAGCTGGTAGAAATGATCAGCAGACATTTTGAGGAAACGTTGGAAGATCACGTGGTTTTACATTTAGGCAAAAAAGGGAATTGGCAAATGTGCATCATAAAGTCGCTTAAGTTCTTTAAGATTGCTTGTATTAGTTGATAACTTATCGTGCTTTTTTCTTGTTGTTTGTCGTGCAGTATCAGTAAGGAAATAATTGAAGTTTGTTGACATATTATAATAAAAATATATTCTGTTTGTCTGTCGTTTCCCGAATCTCATTATTTCTATCTTTTCTCTTATTTTTTCGCCGTTTGGTCTTTTGTCCGGTTTTTGATTAAAGTATGTGACCAATTTTTTAAATCATTAAAGACAATTTAATTTAGGTTAATTTAGGATAATTGGGTAGCACAAGCAACATCGTAATTAATATTCAAGTCACCGCATAGAATCTTTCCGCATTTTATTGGGCATTTTATTTCACTTGAGAAAGTCATTCTGCCGAAACAACTGTAGTGATAAAAAATTAATTTTGTGGAAGTTTTGAAAACATAGTTTTCAATGTTTATTATATAAAATAAATTTTCATCAAATAAAGTACGCAACCAACACTTAACTACTATTTTCTGCTCCTCTAGTTTTCGGTATACTCTGGAAAACAATTTGAGACACCCTGTACAGTAATTCGTCGATATCTTGTGTAGTTGTACCTCCCTCGCTGCCTTTCGTATGAAATATGGACGTTTTTCTTCTCTCCCAACTTAAAATATATAGCACTGATTAAGTCTCTTGAATCGTTTGCAATTTCTCAGTCGTTCAAAGTTGCTTTCAATAATAAATCTTTACTGATTAGTTTTCTTTAACAACCCACTAGAGTGCGACGAGATAGAGAATCGGCCGACGGAAGGGTGAGGAAGTCGGCGATCAGTGTACTGGATTTTTTAAAAATAAATTGAGAAAAAAGTAATGACTTTCCTTCGGATATAAATGTACGCAACAGCGAAAAATGAAGGACATTATCGAAAATGAACGATATGGATTGGGTATTATGTAATTTTGTTTGCTGTGGAAATTGTCTTTTCTTCTTCAATCCAGATTTATTTATAATCCATTTCACGTTAGTGTCGCATGTTAAGGCCGATCCTCGCGATTCTGGGCATAGGTAAATTCCAATGTAAAAGTTTATATCAAATAACGCAAAAACTATGGCAGATATTGAGATGATTCTTTTTTTATATGGAAGGTCTAAAAAAGTTCTAGTGCACTATTTGGTTGTAAATTAATAAATTGTTTAAACAATATTTTTTTTTCAAATATTTTTGGTTAAAATAAACGTAAATTTTTTTTTTGAAATAGGGCACTACAGAATTTGACCCACTTTCCGAATCTGTTTTTATTTTTAACATAAAGTGTAACACAAAGCAGCTATTTGATATAAACTTTTAAAAAATTTCAAATTTCTGCTAAATGCAATTTTCTCTCCGTCAGCACAGGCTGTCCTTGTCGGTAGCTTCTGGATTCTCGCCAGGTAGGTAAAACCCTCGGAGGAGGATAAATAAAGTTGAATAACATTATTAGGGCTTATTCCGACTTTTGACAAACCAGTGTGTTTATTGTATTTAAAATAGGAAATTTTATATAAATAAGCAGTAAGTACCTATAATTTTATTAAATTTTTATATGAATAGAAATATTTTCTGTTGATTAGTGACATTTTCCTTCTAAATATTTATACTGTTTTTATAATAATACTATTGTTTCAGTATTTGCTTATATAATAATAATTTATTATATAGAAACAGCGTAGAGTTTTGGTCAATCAGCCAGTACATTTTTTTTGTATTTCAATCAGAATTATTATTTTCTTTTCTTCTTTACATGAGCTCAGAGTAATAACCAAATATTTTGCAGTATTTGAATATGAAATTTAATTATTTATATTTATTGGTTAGCAACCTACCAATCGTAAAGTCAAATACTGCTCAAAGAAACAATGTACAGTTTTGGAACCGAATTAATACTATGAAGACGACTACGGCAAGAAATAAGGACAAGCGAAAAACATCCAAAACCCAGATGAGAATTACTTGGAATATCAGATCACTCAACTCAAGGGACCAAGAAATAACCCAAGTGTTGAAAGAGAAAGAAATAGACATTTGTGCTCTACAGCAAACAAAAAATAAAGGAAAAAGTCAATCAAAATTAGGTGAATACATACTAATCTACAGTGGAGTAGCAAAAGAAAACAGGGCCAAAGAAGGTGTAGCCTTACTAATACACCAAAGGTATCAAAATTACATCAAAGAGTGTCAATACATATCAGAAATAATAGTAACATCAAAGATAAGAATGGAGAAGAAAAACCTGAACATTATCGGAGTATACGGCCCAGAAAATAATAAGCCTCAAACAACAAGGGAAGTTAAATAAATATAAGGTTGAATGTTCGAATAATTAAACTTTGAGGGTATACAAGGCAACTATCGAACACGGTGATTAATTTAATCTTGCCCAAGTACTTTCGATCAATAGATCATCTTCAGGGGCATTTCGTCAGTTATGGCCTATCCGACATAGTAGAATGTCATAAATGTAAAATTTGGACATAACAATACAAAATACAATACACTAAGACAAACAAACACTTTAAAATTTATAAGGAGAAGCTACATGTTGTATAGAAGCCGGAGACAGAATGATCTATTGATCGAAAGTACTTGGGCAAGATTAAATTAATCACCGTGTTCGATAGTTGCCTTGTATACCCTCAAACAAGGGAAGTGTTTTACGACCAATTACAACAAGTAGTAGATTAAGTCAAAGAAAAGATGATAATTCACAGCTAATTTAATTATAATAATTAAGGAACCTCATTTTTGGCCATGTTAAGGAATGGGATTTGTATTTTTTGTTAAAAAATTTGCACAAACATTGTACCTTTACAGGACCCTCTACGAATTTTCAAAAATGTTGTTCAAATGGTGACTAGGAAGAACCTACAAATCCATACCGAACAAGCAATTTCAAACTAATAAAATTTTCTATATCTCCGGATCTACTCAATGGATTTTGATCATTATTTTTTAAATTTGTATGTAATTTCTACGTACATTAGAAATTAGTAATTTGTTTATATATTAATTAATTAATAGATAGTCTAGTTTGTTTAAACAATTCGTGCAAAAACAATTTTCTTCCAAAAATCTATTTTTTTTAATACTAGTATCAATAATCATAGAAACAGTCGCGTTTTTTGCATTAAATTGTCAATAATTAAAAAACAGCTCCAAATTCAAGACAAGAAACAAGTAGGTTTTCTTCCTAGAGGTCTACAATAACTAAAAAAATTGTCAGCGACCTGGATTATTGAGTGTCACGAACATGGTCTATTTTTTGCTTATTTCCCTGGAGTATATATTTGATTAACATCTGTGTAATTTCTTTGTCGCTTCTCGCTGGTTTGCATATTGCTATGATAGCAATATCTTCTGGTAAATGTTGCAATTGTATATTTTCTAGGACAATAATATAACACGTATACAAAAGGTAAAGACACTTCTTTGTGGCAGCCCTGCTGTAATATCTGTCAATTCCGTGTATGTTTCTTCCTGTTTAATTCTGAAATATCTTTCCAAGATGCAGGAGTCAATTATTTGAGAGTATCGTTTTGGTAAATGTAGTCTTAGTTTATAGTTATGGCGTCTTTGCCATACTTTATCATATACCTGAGTCACATCCTAAATTATTGATATAAGGTTGAATGCTCGAATAAATGAACTTTAAAAAATGAAGGCAAATTTCGAGCACAAATTTAATAATCAAATCTTGCCCAAGTACTTTCGCTTTCTACAGCATCATCAGGGGCATCTGCGCTTGCTGGATAGCCCAAATTTGACGAAGTAAGTCTAAAATGTTAATCACAAAAAACTTTTATCATCCATTAACTTCGAGTTTTTTATCGAAGTTTATTAATTTTCTTCATTTAAAAAAACTTTTCTTGGCTTATTTCAGATGCCCCTGATGATGCTGTAGAAAGCGAAAGTACTTGAGCAAGATTTGATTATTAAATTTGTGCTCGATATTTGCCTTAATTTTTCAACGTACATCCTAAAATGTCCATCATATTATCCTTCATGATCCATATTTCACATCCATATAAATAGTTATACAGTATATTTCATCATCATCATCATCAATGGCGCTACAACTCTTCGCAAGTCTTTGCCGCGGTTACTATTGCCTTCCATGTTTGTCGGTCCTGTGCCAGTAATTCCCATTGTCGCACTCCCATTTTCTCTAGATCTAGGAGTATATTTACATAAACAAATTAAACTAGTTGAAATAAGTACTCAGTATACATCTAAGTTTCATAAATGCTCCTCATAAGTCTCATAAATCTAAACTTTTGTACTCCGTTCTTTGTTGACAATTAGTTGCATAGGGCCGACGTTTACTAACCACAAGCACACAAGTAAATTATCTTATTTCTTTCATTTGACAATAATAATTGTCTGTTAGATTAGCATTGTAAGAAGTAAATTAGTCTCTTACTGAATGATAATAAACAACACATCAAACTTATTCTGAAACTATTTCTTGTGTCATGTTATATTTTATTAGATTTTGGTGTAATAAACCACAACCTATCAAATTCAATATCAAAAATCAAAATTGGAAATGATAGCGTGACTAAATTATTCCTTCCTTCAAGAAATTTTAAAAAGAACTGATTCCTATTACTATCCAGTGCAAGGACAGTTATTTTGTTATTTATATCGAATAGAGAATACTGTTAGTTTGCGGTATGGACCCCAAAAAATATTTTATTCGAAAAGATTGATAAATATATGGAACTGTGGGAAAATATACTACAAAAATTTCAAGATTTTTATTATAATTTTTATTTGAAACACCTTCTGAAGAAACATTAGACATAATTCTATATTTATATAGTTTCATTTTATCAATTTTAATGATCGTGATACTAATTAGATAAGATTTTTATTATAATTTTATTGAAACACCTTCTGAAGAAACATTAGACATAATTCTATATTTATATCGTTTCATTTTATCAATTTTAATGATCGTGATACTAATCAAATTTTTATGATATATAATAATAATCTTTTTTTATAATTTTTATTTTCCGTAAACTTTAATCTACGTTAAAATTCAGACAGCCAATTTTTCCGTAAAAAAATAACAAATAAATTATGTATGTACATTTGTTACATTGTAAATTTATGAATAGATTATATTACTTTGATCTGTTATTATATTTACTCAAAACACCACTAAAGAGATTTATGGTTTTATTGTAAGCCAAAACCTGTCACTGCAGGGGTTGTCTCGGTGTATAATCGGCTCGAGTAAAAGATAAACGCATTTTTGACCTGGGCTTGAGAGAGATATCTAAACGAAGTTTAGAATATTACTTCATGAACAGATTTTGTTTTCGTAAAGAAAGAAATTTTTGAAATAGAGATAGCAAACTGAAATTTACCGTTAGGATTTTCGAGGATGAGCCTTAAATGAAAATTCAATAGCCAAAATACTTTAGTGTTTCAATAAAACGAGCGTTTTTAATTTATTTAAATATAGTTATTTATTTATAAGTTTACAGTACGATATTATTACACACGTGTTTGTGATTTTTTTTATTTTACTTGCGACTCCTTCGTCAGCCTCGACGATTGCTATTTTTATTTTCTCACAGGTTGCCTCTATACAATTTCCTTGTATGTTTCTCAAGTTCTCGTTGATGTGCTTACTGTATGTAGTTCTAAACTCTTTAACTCTCAATTATTCTCTAGTGTTTATGTATTTTTTATTAGATGGCTTTTTAACCTTTGCCAATCGAAGCCTTACATTCGTGATTATGGGGTTGTGGTCAGACGAGATGTCCGCACCAGGGTAAGCGGCCACTCTTTTTAATAGTTGCGGAATCTTTTATTTATCAAGATGCAATCAATTTTATTTCGTATTATATGACCTAGACGATCGGACGATCTACTGGTGCAGTTGATGCAGTAAACCAAATTAATGATGAAATCATTCAAAAATACAAATATTGATACGAAGATATCCGAATAATAAAAAAAATCCATATACTGAAAATAATACGTACTTTTATAAAAAAATAAAGCATATAAAAACCAGAATTTACAATAAAAACAGCAGTTTCTTAATAAAAATATATCTTTATTACAGAATATATTACCGTAGCTTTTTCACTTTCAATGTTATTGTCATAAAACGGTGAATTTTAGTTCGCCCCATGTAACTCGTTTTTATGCCCCCCGTTCATATTTATGACACCTTATAAACTTCTTAGGTCCCTTTGAAGATATCAAGGCGTACAAAGTTTCAAGTTGCTGATATAAATCTTTTCAAAAACTAAGCTGCCACGAACAAATGTCAACAGAACAACCTTTTGGGGAGGATAAATGCTGACACTTCGCAATGAACTTGTGTTCATTAACGATGTGTGGAAAAAGATGTATTAAATCGAAGTTTAATGTGTTTTATGTATATTTATATACGAGGGTTGTATATAGAATAAAATATACTGATGAAACTGCTATTCATCCGGTAGGACGACAAAATGATCTGGGATAAGTCAATTCTTGTTACATAAAATTGATATAAGGTTAAATATTTTACTTATAGCAAACCACAGAACGTTTATTTACCATAGTTTCTTGAAAACTTTGGAAAATAGTAAAATTAATATACTGTCGATACAGACAGTTAGATACATTGGAGAGATGATGAAGAGTTTTCTTAACGAATTCAAAGCTATGTTTTCACAACTAATAAATCAAAATAGCGTGATCTTAAACATGCTTTCTACAGTAATAAATAAACTCAGTAATGGAACTTAAGTCACTACGAGTTGCACAGTGGAATGCCAACGGCCTAGTCAACCATAATACAGAAGTTACTAACTTTCTTCAACATAACAAAATTGATGTTCTACTCATATCGGAAACCCATTTCACTGACAGAACGATGTTCAAGATCCCTCATTACTCTATTTAAAACAACATCCATCCTGATGGAACAGCACATGGTGGCGCTGCTATTATTGTACGTAACACCATACCACACTATGAGGAAACAATGTATCAGACGGAAAAAATACAAGCTGCAGTAATCTGTATCAGTTCTCAACCGCAGTCTTTTAACATCGCGGCAATGTACAGTCCTTCAAGGCATAATATCACGACAGCAGAATATGAAGACTTCTTTAAACATCTATCAAACAAATTCATAATTGGAGGTGACTAGAATGCAAATCATACAGACTGGGGGCCGAGACTATGTACGACAAAGGGAAAAAATCTAAGACAAGCCATAGCTAACACAAAAAGCTCTTACTTATCTCCAGGGCAACCTACCTACTGGGCATCAGATCCAAACAAAATCCCAGATCTACTCGACTTTATCCTTCATAGCATGGCCTTAAATTATTTTGACATACAATCATCCTGGGATCTTTCCACCGACCATACTCCCATAATTGTAACACTATCTACGCTAATTAAAAAACGTCCGAATATTCCTAAGTTGACAATATCAAAGACCAACTGGAATGTATTCAAGTCTTACATAAATGAAAATTTAAACTTAAATATAAGATTAAACCAACCAGACGATATCGATAATGCTGTGCTTTTTCTTACCTAAACTATACATGCAGCCGCAGAAATAGCTACACCCCCTCAAAATGACAAAGAACCAAGTGACACCAATATACCCGTATATATAAAACGTCTTGTTGCTCAAAAAAAAAAACTCTGTCTTTTAACATCGCGGCAATGTACAGTCCTTCAAGGCATAATATCACGACAGCAGAATATGAAGACTTCTTTAAACATCTATCAAACAAATTCATAATTGGAGGTGACTAGAATGCAAATCATACAGACTGGGGGCCGAGACTATGTACGACAAAGGGAAAAAATCTAAGACAAGCCATAGCTAACACAAAAAGCTCTTACTTATCTCCAGGGCAACCTACCTACTGGGCATCAGATCCAAACAAAATCCCAGATCTACTCGACTTTATCCTTCATAGCATGGCCTTAAATTATTTTGACATACAACCATCCTGGGATCTTTCCACCGACCATACTCCCATAATTGTAACACTATCTACGCAAATTATAAAACGTCCGAATATTCCTAAGTTGACAATATCAAAGACCAACTGGAATGTATTCGAGTCTTACATAAATGAAAATTTAAATTTAAATATAAGATTAAACCAACCAGACGATATCGATAATGCTGTGCTTTTTCTTACCTAAACTATACATGCAGCCGCAGAAATAGCTACACCCCCTCAAAATGACAAAGAACCAAGTGACACCAATATACCCGTATATATAAAACGTCTTGTTGCACAAAAAAGAAGAGCCAGGCGCATATGGCAAAGAAGTCGTAATTCTAAAGACAAAAATGAATACAATAGATTAACACGGCAACTTAAAACTGCTCTACAAGACGCGAGGAATGATACATTTGAACTATTCTTCAACAGCCTGTCAAAACAAGACCACAGCTTCTGAAAAGCAACGAAATCATTCAAGAGGATTACACAGCACATACCACCTCTAAGGAAAGATGATGGAAGCTGGGGAATAACTGAACAAGAAAAGGCATCAATCTTTGCTGCACATCTCTCACACGTTTTTCGTGCACCTGAACTTAATAACCATAATAACGAAGAACAAGTTAAAAACTTCTTAGACATTCCATGCCCAATGATGATACCAATCAAATGCTTTAATCCTAATAATGTAAAAGAACAAATTTCTAGATGCAATACCTACAAAGCACCAGGCTTCGTCATGATCACCGGGATAGTATTAAAAAAATTACCGAGAAAAGCAATTGTACTACTAACAATGATATATAATAGTATCATAAGATTAGCCTACTACCCGATTAATTGGAAGTTCGTACAAATAATTATGATAAGTAAACCAAATAAACCACCAAATACTATTACTTCATATAGACCAATCAGCTTACTTCCAATTATGTCAAAAATCTTAGAAAGACTCTGCTCCAAAGAATCTCAGATGACATCGAAATTAATTCAGTGATCCCAAACCACCAGTTTGGTTTCCTTGAAGCCCATTCGACTCTACAACAGTTTCATAGGATTGTAAAAAAACATTAGTGTGTGCCTCGAAGAGAAAAAAAATTTGCACTGCTGCCTTCCTGGATATAGAACAAGCCTTTGACCGTGTTTGGCATGCGGCCTCCTACATAAACTTAAGTCATACTTTCCCATCCCTCACTATCTACTTTTAAATTCATACCTCACAGAACGTTACTTTTAAGTCAGATTCCTTACAGAAACCTCTCATTACTATCCCATAAAATCCGGTGTCCCTCAAGGAAGTGTCCTGGGTCCCCTCTTGTACTTCATATACACTGCTGATATCCCAACAACAAATACGACCACAGTAGCCATGTTCGCAGATGACACCGCCATAATATTCATCGATGATGATCCCCAAGTAGCATCAGGAAACCTTCAAATAATCCTGAACCTACAAGACTGGATGAATAGATGTGAAATCAAAGTTAACCATAATAAGTCTAATCAGATTACATTCACTAGATCAACTCTAGACAACTTAGTTGACCTCGAGTCTGAAATACATGAAGCGCTAGCAAATAATCAAAGCTGCATAGCGGTATTTTTTGATATAACCAGAGCATTTGATACAGTTTGGCGCCATGGAATAATTAAAACTTTACAGAAATTAGGTATACAAGGAAATATGCTAAACTTCATCAATAACTTTTTAAAAGACCGAAGTTTCCAAGTAAAAGTAGATGATTTCATTTCTAAAACAAGAATACAGGAAAATGGAACCCCTCAAGGATCATCGATTAGTGTTACTCTTTTTCTTATTGCTATTAACAGTATTTTGGAAAACGATTCTCCACCAGTAAAAAGTAGGCTATACGCAGATGATCTCATAATTTATTGTAAAGGAAGAAACATAGAACTAATTAAACAAACCTTACAAGATACTATTTCTGCATTAGAAAAATGGTCAATGAAATCTGGAATGAAATTTTGTTCCAACAAAAGTAAATGTATCCATTTCACTAGAAAAAGCAATGTTAGTAGTCCAGAACTTACAATCTTTAATACAAAAATAGAATATGTTGATTGTATCAAATTCCTTGGAATTAATTTTGACAAACATTTAAATTTTAAGCAACATATTTATTATCTTAAAACATCTTGTCAACAATATTTGAACATAATGAAAGTCCTATCTACTAAAAATTGGGAATGTGATCAAGATATCTTATTGACAGTATATAAAAGCCTTATTAGATCTAAAATCGATTACGGTTCAATAGTGTATGGGTCTACCAGCCAATCACTTTTGAAAGAGTTGCAAACCATCCAAAATGCTGCTGTAAGAATAGCCTTAGGAGCTTTTTGTACCACACCTACAGATAGCTTATTATGTTTAGTAGGAGAAATGCCTCTAGAATTAAGAAGACAATATCTTAGCCTAGCATATGCTGCAAACGTTTCAGCAAATAGTGAAAATCCCGTCAGAAACAATGTCTTTGCTTCTCGTTTCCACACAACATATCTCAACAAAAAAAGATCTAAACCCCCTTTTTATGAAAGACTTAATAGATACATGACCAGCAATAATATTGTCTTCCCTAAAATATATCAAACCACCCTTTTAACCCCTCCTCCTTGGATGGTCAGAAAACCTTTCCTAGACTTGAGTTTAACAAAGACTAGTAATCAACTTAATGCTTCCTCTAGGATTAAAAAATTTTACAGTAAGATTGATGAGTACCAGAAATACCAACATATTTATACTGATGCCTCCAAATCAGAAAAAAGAGTGGGATGTGCCTTCATACACAACGACTACACGGCTTCATACAAAATCTCAAATTTTAGCACAGTATATACAGGAGAACTATTTGCAATCTACAAAGCATTAGAATATGCACTGGACGCCAACTTAGACAGGTGCCTAATAATAACAGATTCCTTAAGTTCCATGAGTAGCTTAGGCACCATTTACCCAACTCATCCATTGTTGCGATTGATAAAGAACCATTTGTACCAACTTCAGCTAAAGAATGCGATTGTAAAATTTATGTGGATTCCATCACATATAGGTATACAAGGTAATGAAAGAGTAGATGCTGCCGCCAAATCTTCAGTTAACAACGAAGACTTGATAGAACCTACCTATAAGAAAGATTTTCATCACTGGATTAACTCGACATTGAAAGAACAATGGCTTCAAGAATGGAATCAATCTCAACAAAAACTACGAGACATAAAAACAACTGTTACAAGATGGAAGAATATGTGTAGCAACAGAAAAGACCAAATTATAATAAACAGATTGAGATTAGGACATACACGCTTAACACACGAATACCTTATTACTGGAAGTGTTCATCCAATGTGCGGTAAGTGTTTCAACAGTTTAAGTGTCAAACATTATTTAATCGAATGTCCGGCATATTTAAATGAGAGGCAAAAGTGTAACCTACCGACAACACTACGCGAGTGTCTACAAGAAAACTGTGTATATTCGTCTGTTTTAAGTTTTCTAAAGTCAATTGGAATATACAACAAAATTTAACATCAGTGCCTGTACAAATAAATGTGTAATCTTCTATTAACCAATGTACTTCAACTCAGATTTATATATGTAAAACTCTATCTATGTTATGTCTATGTCTATGTTTAATCTATGTCTAAAAAAATGTAAAACAAAATTGTAATACCAAGCGGCGCTAATAACCACTTAGGTTGATGCGCCTTAATTGTAAATAATAATAAAAAAAAAGATTACATTTACCAATAGTAACATCATATGTCCGAGAATCAGACTGAACAATATACTACTACCAGTAAAAACAGAAGTCAAATACCTGGGAATGACACTTGATCAAAAGCTCACTTGGAAAGCACACATCTTGGCAAAAAAAATCCAAATCAACATGAAAATACGTCAAATGAATTGGTTAATAGGCCGAAAATCACAGTTATCAACAGATAATAAACTTCTATTGTATAACGTGCATAATAAAGCCCATATGGACATATGGAGTGCAACTATGGGGCTGTGCAATGCCTTCTAATACCAAAATCATTCAGAGAATCCAATCCAAAATACTCAGAATGATTTTCAACGCGCCGTGGTACGTTAGTAACAAAACACTGCATAATGACTCTGGTATACCGTTCGTTGAAGACGAAATCAGCAGACTAACAAGAAATTATTTAGAACATCTGCCAACCCACCCCAACGAGGAAGCAAGACAACTACACCTCCAACCAGAAGTCAGACGAAGATTGAAGAGAGTCAGTGGCCACAGACTTTATTACTAATTTCAATTTTAATTTTTATTTCAATTTTAGTTCCAAATTATAATCCTACATTAATTTAATTTGTTAGTGTTAGTATTGGGAGTGTTATCAATGGATAATTTCTCCTCTCATGTATTTGCAATAATCACATTCACTAATAGCTTGTAATAGCAGATTGTAAATTTGCAAATTTAATAATAATAAAAAAGATGTGTTACATTCGGATATACATAAATATCATCTTTTATTAACCACTGTGTAAAGTGATGTAAAAAACTTGTTTTAAATTCAAAAATTGTACAACATTCAAGAGAGTTTACAAGAAAATCTCATAGTTCACAGAAAACTTCAACTATTTCACGTCGGAACAGCTTTTAGTGTATTTTAGAAAATAAAATAGCTTCTCTTGCAAGCTATAAAAGCGAGTTAAAACCTGCTAACGCATACCAAACGAAATTGACGTGTTTTGTAGCAGTATCGTGTTTTTATAGCCATTTTATTAGGCTGTACACGCATTTCGCTCCTAATAAAAGTTATTTGGTCAAAAAAGAGACGGCAATGATGCTGAATAATACATTCTTTCTCGTTTGATTTTGATATGGGTTCGATACCTTTACGGATTTTTATGAATTTTCAATAATTTTTAATATTGCTAAAATATGTAGGTATATATATATATATATATATATATATATATATATATATATATATATATATATATATATACAGTGTAGGTAAAATTTTAAGGTCGGTATGGTAAAATTTAACAGGATATCTAACGCAGATATAAAATCATATTTTCAGCGAATTAGACAAAGATAACAATCATATTTCCCCTTCGTCTCCCCTCCTAAAATCCTTTTAACACTCATTGGCCATTGCCCATTAGTGAGACGATTAGTTCCGATCAGATATTCTCTGGTTCCGATCCTAATATACCTAAAAAACTAGAGGTGGGTCCTCTCGTTTTTTTAATTTTTATCGGAACCGTTTTTCGTAAACTGTAACTAGTTGATTGTTTACCAGTATTCAAATTAGCGAGTACACAAACATATCGATACATTTTTGGCAAAGTAACGTAAGTCACCAAAAACGATTTGTAGAAAAAACAATTTTTTAATTCAACCTGCTTAAACTTATTTAAATTATGACTGAAAAAACTTGTCCTAAAAAAGGTTTAAAGTAAATCTAGGCTTACTACACTCTTTCAGTACCTTTTTAACAGTAATAGCATTAGTTTAATTGAAAAACATTATTTTCGCCAAAAATGTCACTTATGTTACTTTGCCAAAAATGTATCGATATTGGCTATTATCGTTTATGTGTATAAGTATTGAAATAAAAGAACCTAACGAAGGATATATTTATTGTAACTTGAAAAATAAATTAAATAATACAAATGGTACTTAAATACTTACATTTACATTACACATTATTAAATCGCGAATCGTCTAAATTGACATTTAAAAACATAAGTTTTTCCACTTTTCTTGTTAGTCGCGTTCTTCTTTTATTTAAAATTATACCAGATGTTAAACATGTGTTCACAAGGAAAAGATTTTGTTACAATACTACAACATTTTATGAATATAGTGGTTAAGTTACGATATACATGGCGATGGTTTTTTCACCACGGTAATGGACAGTTCCAATCTCCGTTCGAAATTGTTTGTAGGTAATATATCATCAGACAATTACATGTCGACTTCTTTTATACCTCTCGATACAGGTGTATGTTTAGATGAGTCATGTCCAATTAATTCATCAAAAATACACCATGGACTTAAGTCATCTTTATCAGTTTCTTTTTCTTGGACTGATTGATTTTCAAGATTTACTAAACTTTTCGTTTCATCCGTTTTCCATAGTTAAAGAACCAGCTTTTAAAAAGTTTGCAGGGTGGATTCCTGGATATAAACCGCCAACAAGAAAAACTTTGTCAGGTTCATTACTTCAGGAATGTTATGTCAAAAGTGAGCAAATTATTAGATCACAAGTTGTTAAAGAAGTAGAAAATATCTGTATTACTACTGACCTCTGGACATCTGGAGTAACTGAGAGTTACTTCGCATTAACAGGACAATATTTAACCGAAAATTTAGTATTCAAAACTTTTTTATTAGGCTGCTGCCATTTTTCTGGAAACCATAATCCAGAAAACAGCGATTACTGAAATTATTAATCAGTGGGGTCTAAAACGAAAAGTAAATTTTGCAGTAACTGATAATTCCTCAAATATGGTCAAAGCTATTAAATATGTTTTGTTTTATGATGATTGTGATTTATGATGATGATTAAATTTATTGGTGGGGGACGCACTTAAATGCTGTCGTGTACAAATAGATAAAATAAAAAGTCCTTTTTTCGACAATTCTGCAAAAAAACACATTTCAAAAAAGTACCTTATCTTCAGAAAGGCTTTTAAAGTATTAATTACAACAGAACACAGTTCCCAAACGGCCAATCCAAGACGTGGAAACTAGGTAGAACTTCACCTATTACATGTTAAAAAGAATGACCGAGTTAGAAGAGGCAACCCGTTCCACATTGGTATTAAATAATACAGACTTAGACTTAAACCTAATCTAAATAAAGAACACTGGATTATTTGTTCTCAACTTTCCCAAATTTTACGGCCGTTTAAAGAAATAACAAGTACAATGAGTGACCAAAAATGCTTGAATGCTAGTTCAGTGATTGTTGTGGTACGCTGCCTGCAAGAATCTTGCAATAAAATTTTAGCAAACGGCATACTTACATCCATAGTATCCGACATAGTACAATTACTAATATCGGGTTTAGCAAAAAGATTTAGAGGGATAGAACAGAGTGGCACATTGTCATTATGTACATTTATGGATTCACGATTTAAAGTGCAGAACAAAACAAAAAGTTAAGAAGCTGGTTACTTCTATAATTAACGAACAAGAAGATTGTACTATTGAAAATCAACCAGTACAAGAAAAAGAAACCAATAAATATGACTTAAGTCCATGGTGTATTTTTGATCAATTAATTGGAGATGACTCATCTACACGTACACCTGCATCGAGAGTCCATTACAAGAAAAACTTATGTTTTTATGTCAATTTAGACTATTCGCGATTTAATAATAACGTGTAATGTAAATGTAAGTCCGATTTACTATTTGTATTGTTTAGTTTATTTTTCAAGTTATAATAAATATATCATTAGGTAGTTTCTTTCACTTCAAAAGATATACACATAAACGATAATAGCCGTTATGTTTGTTTATGTAGGTACTCTCTTACTTGAAACTACTTTTAAACAATCATAGTTACTTGTTTATGAAAATTAAAATTTTTAAATGCTTTTTAGCATTTAAAAATGCTTAAATGCTTTTTAGCATTTAAAAAAATTTAAATTTTTTTGGAATCCTGAGAAAACTAACAAATATTTTTGAAAAATTTAAATGCAGAATGGAAGATTACATTATTACCGAGCGCCGAAAGTCCCTTAGAATAAACAAAAAGTTTTTTTAATGAGATATTTGAAATTAAAAATCACACTAAATTTTGTTTTTTTTTTTCATCCCTATAACTTATTAAAATAAACATTATAGAAGTTTTCAGGGACTTTCGGCTCTCGGTAATAATGTATTGTTTCATTCTGCGTTTAAATTTTTCAAAAATATTTATTAGTTTTCTCAGGATTCGAAAAAAATGAATGCTTTTAAAAAACATTTTGCTTCTACGCTCTTAACGATAAACTAGCACGACCCACCTCTACTTCTCGTTACTCGATCTTTTGACCAGAAGACTATCTAAACTAGACGTTGCCAAAGAATTAGTGTATGAATATTTTTTAATGTGGCGTTATTGTATGCATGTTTAATTGTTTATTATTTCATATTGGGAAATTATTTTGATGTTTAGATTTTTAGTTCGGAAATCGTACTTAAAATACGAAACATTAATAAATTTTATTTATATAAAACGATTTCCGAAATGGAAATCAAAATGTTATATTACAATTATTGTAAAGAAAACTTGTGGCATATTCCCAATAAAAAAAACAGTAACCTGCCATTTAAATCAATTTCGCCCAAATTTGATTATCTTGAGCATTTTATCTTCTTGATAGAACATTGTTCAAATGCAAAAAAGACAACAGGTCAAATAAAACCGATAAGTTTGGCAACGTTGAACTTCCCCTTTTTTGTTATTTCTAGGCATGAAGGTTCGGCCACAGAGTTTGGCGATATAAAGGGCGTACCTAATATACCTCTCTCTTTTTAAACAGCTGTTTCTCACTCCATCTCACGTAAGGTCCATACCGACCATAAAATTTTTCCTACACTGTATATATATATATATATCCTTAAAAAGGGCTTTAGTGACTAGGTGAGTATTAATACATATGGATATTTTAAGTTTTGTAGTCAAATGCTGGCCTTTAAGTAAAACTCTTTAAGGTTTGTTAAGTTTTCGAGTTTATTTAGCTCTTTCTCAATACATACTTATAATGAAAACAAAAAACTACATTAGACAATTAAGTTGTTATAACTTCAACAGGTTTACTCTTGTGAGGATGTTACTATAAAATTAACAGAATTACTTAATTACTACACTTTCTCTGGCAAACTAAGCTAAAATGCATTTAAAAAATAGAAGAAACAAAAACCATAGTATTGTTTTGAATGAATGAAATTAGAAAACGAGGACATCCACTTTATAGAAGAAGTCGAAAGAAAAGGAGAAAGACCTAAGAATTTTAACGAAATCATTCCTCCTACATCACCGGAGGAGATAAACGAGCTAATTAAAAATAATTTGCTGAAAAAAGCACCTGGTCCAAATCACACAAAAAGCAGTGCTCTAAAGTACCTACCAGTGAGAGACATAGTGCATTTAACAAATATCATAGAGGTAAAGAAATAATAAATAAGACTTACTTACAATCAATTTAAATGATCAAATGATGAAATCAATTAAATTTATTGTGAGTAAGTCTTATTTATTATTTCTTTACCTATTTGAAATGGACTCACACAAGCAACACATTTATGATTTAAATATCATAAATTTAAGAAATTCTCAAACAGATGAGAAGAGGTCCATGTCATAATGTTACCAAAGCCAGAAAAAGATAGCACATTCCCGCAAAATTGTAAGTCAATAAGCCTATTACCTGCAATCATCATTATTGTAGAGAGAGTATTACTCACTACACTCCAAGCTAAAACAGATAGATTAGATAATATACCTGAAGCACAATTCGGCTTCAGAGCTACAAGTACCCAGATTAACAGAGTATATAGCAGCTGGATTTAATGACAACCAATACACAGAAGCTGCCTTCCTAGAGGTAAGCAAAGCTTTCGACAGAGACTGGCATAAAGGACTGATTTATAAAATGAGAGGATACGGTTACAGTAGAGCAATGACAAGACTAATCTCTTCGTACTTAGGCAATTGTAGTTTCAGAGTTCGAATAGGACAAGTCCTGTCTGAACTTGGAAACCTGGAGGCTGGAGTACCACAGGAAGCGGTACTGTCACCTCTACTGCACAATACACACAGCACAGCACACAATATACACAGCAGACATACCTAGAACATCAGGTACATTACTAAGTCTGTATGCCGACAACACAGCGATAACGGCCAAACATACGGTCTATGTTGGGTCTGGTCTCATAGACCGGTCTATGTTGGGTCTGGTCTGGACCGAAACAACAAATGGTCGAATAAAACCAAACATATACTAGAGAGAAAATAACAAAATCAACAGAGGAAAAACAAAACACCAGAGAAATCATACAAAAACAACAAAACAGTACACTAAGAAGATAGTTCGTAGCTCGTGTACAACTGCAACGAAAAGCATGGGCCCGGTTGCTTTAAGTGAAACCTGGTATCTTCCGGCCCAGTGGGATACTAAACCAGAAGACCCCAGAGATGTGCTCTTGCCACTCAATAAATAACTAAACTAAAAAAAAAACTAAAAATTTATATATAACCATACCTATTACCGTAAATCAGAAAATATTTAGACGTTAGGCCATAAACTAATAAACAATATTAACTATAAATTTTTAGATCCTGGCTTAATTTCCACCTCTGTCCTCCTGTTCCTTTTTCTTCATCACCCCAGAAATCAGACAGTGTACTTCTCTCCATTCTTTCTCTCCTCTCAACATTATGTTTACAATATTTCTTTCATCCAGCCCGAAACCCATTCGCCTCTCGAAATCTCCCATCTCATTTGCCCATCTCTGGCAGTTAAAAATGTGGGCGGGAGCATCCGGTACCGCACAAACAGTACAGTCTGCCGAGGCAGATTTGCCTATTCTATTTGTGAAGGTGCCAAAACTACCATGTCCTGTCAGAAACTGCGTCAGGAAGTAGTCTAGTTTCCTGAACTTACATTCCCACCACGGTCTCAGATCGGGAATAAGCTCCTTCGTCCACCTTGCCTTTCCACTATCATTCGCCCATTCTCTCTGCCACTCTACTATCGTTCTTTCTCTTTCATTCTCATGTATATTTACATCCATCCTCCTCGCATACATCCTCGCTCGCTCTTTACACAACAAAACGATCGGTATCACCGCTCCAATGACATATAGAGCCTCATTTGAGACTGTCCTATATGCACTAGACACCCTGAGGAGCATTCGCCTTTGCGAAGTCTCCATCATCTTAGCGTATTTCGCAGTGTTTAGTACACTACACCACACAGGGGCAGCGTAGGTTACTACCGACTGGAAAACTCAATTTAGCACCTTTCTTTTGATGCTTCATGGGCCTCCAATGTTTGGCATCAACCATATCAATGCTTCCAGATTTCGGTTTGCCTTCTCTACTGTCTTTTGGATGTGTATTCCGAACCTTAGACCTTGCGACAACCAGACTCCCAGATATTTAATTGATTTAACAAAGCAAAGAGAGAATCTTTCCCGGGTCCCTTTGAGAAGTAACACCTCAGTTTTCTGAGGCTCTAGCTGTAGATTGTTCTCTCTGATCCACCTACTAATGCGATGCAGGGCTGTATTAGCCGCATTAACCAGACTCCCAGATATTTAATTGATTTAACAAAGCAAAGAGAGAATCTTTCCCGGGTCCCTTTGAGAAGTAACACCTCAGTTTTCTGAGGCTCTAGCTGTAGATTGTTCTCTCTGATCCACCTACTAATGCGATGCAGGGCTGTATTAGCCGCATTAGCCATTCTGTTTTCTGACTCGCCTTCGCAACCAGTGCGAGATCATCATCATAAGCTACAGTAGTGTATCCCCTTGGCATCTGTAACCTCAACACCCCGTCGTACAGGAAATTCTACAGGATGGGACCTAGTACTGAACCCTGTGGAACACCCTGCGATAAACTGATGCTGGTATATTTTTCTCTTATGGACCTGTCAGTAAAGTATCTGCCAATTACGTGGAAAATTAAGTGGAAACCTTATATTGTCATATTTTTCAATAATGTAATATACACATTTTATTAATTTATAATTTTTCTTTTTCAAGCAAACTACAAAAAAAAATTAACAAAAACCCCAAAACCCGGGTATGTAGGACCCAAACTCTCGAGTCCAAGTCTGAGAACTGAGTCTAGCTCAGGACAGAGACTTGAGGCCCATGTAAGCAATTTTTAATTCGCGGATAAGCCACAATAGTTTAACAGGATTATAGCGACAATGCGCTTCCTGAGTTTGATTTGGTTGGGAAACCATGTTGGAGTTAGCTATTACCAAGGACTCCCACATGAAGAGCATTTGGCTGATATTTGTGCCCCTATCCCGCACTAGAGCACTATAGGGGGAAAGTGATGGTCTGGAGCATTGGAGCGTGGTGGAGTGATTTCTGTTTTTACTCGAGTTAATACACCTTGCTCCAAGCAGTATAGAACACAAAGCTTTCAGAGAGAGGGAGAGACAGAGACAGAGAAAGAGAAAGAGAGAGGAATTAAGAGAGAGAGACAGTGAGAAATATAGAGGAATTGAGAGAGAGACAGAGAGAAAGAGAGAGAGGGGGGGGAGGTAAAACTATCTCCAATACTAAAGTACAATTTTTATTGTAAATTAAAAAAATACATAACTATTATATTACAACGCTGTCACTGTCGCTGTCAATAACTCTTTAAACTTCTGTTATCTCCATTATCGGTGATAAACCACATTTATCGAACGAGGTGTGCTGGTCGCTGAATGCTGGGAAAATTTTAAATTATTATATTTCCATCCGCCTGTTCTTTATTAGTTACCAGTTGGGAAGAAGAGATTACACAGAAGACATTAATTTCAAATTTTCCGATATTAAATTGGGACTGTGATGTTCTAGGAAAGATATTAAATAGTCCAGGAGTGAAGCTGCTCTTTTTGTACTAGAACGAACGAAATTCTGGGAAAAGAAAATTATTTTTAATAAATTCTAGAAATACTTGGTGAATATGAGTATTACAATTATGAATAAGATAGTAAATGTGGTTGTAAAGGATAGAAAATAAACAATAAAGATCTACTTACAATTTGGCTTTTTGGTCTTTATACAGGAGGTATAAACCAGAAAAACTTGATCAAATCGATGCTTTCTCGTGTCAAGTTAACAGTTGCTTTGTATCTTGTTTTGTATAAGAATGTATGGAAATAATAGGACGATTATGACAATCCAATGCAACATAAATGCAAATGAGCCAGCCTTAAAAGTTTAAGTCACAATTGTATGCATCTGTGATAAAATTTTTATAATTTTAAAAGCTCTTTTTTGAATATTCTGTCTTTTACTTTAATTTTTTTCCTTTTCATTAATCTAGGAGCTTTCTCCCTTTCAATTTATTCTTAGAAAATGGTTTCTATAACCTTGAATAACACCTGGCATATTGCGACACAATTAATCTCTCAATCAAAGTTTTGTTTTCTTTTTTTAGCCTTTGATAACTGTGCCCATTTAGCCTGCAATATTTCTTAAAATTAACGCCCAACTTGCCATATTATCCGACTTTAAGAACCAAAAAATTATAATTGTCGTCTACAAGAGCCATCAAAACACTTGAAAATGATTTCTTGTAATTATAATAAAGCGATCTTGTATTTGGAGGTGCTTGAATAGTAAGGTGTTTGTCATCCAAGACTCCCACACAGTTGGGGAAGTTCCAGTTTGTGTATAAATCCTCAGCAATGGCCTCCACATCTCTTTAGTAGGTTCTGGTAGTATTTCAGCTATTAAACTCTTGCATATATCATGTTTTATGTATAATATCCTCCACCGTACTATGCCCTTAGCAGAAGCTAAAACAGATCGTCAAGAAAGAGTTTATATACTTATTAACTCTTTCTATAGTACTGTTTTTTATGTTAAACTTTTATTCTATTACCAAACTACTTTTTATGTTATCTGTCTTTAAACAAATTACATTTTTATAGGTCAACTAAAAGGTCAATAAAAGATCTTCTCCTAGATTTTAAAATGGAAATTCGTGCGAAAATTGATGATTTTGATAATAAAATAACTGAGTTAAACGATAAGCTCAGCCAGATTAATTTATTTAAGTCTACCGAATTCACGGATAATATCGCTAACGAAGCTGTAGATCGTATAGCACGCGCTAAAAATATTCTAATTAGAGGCGTAACAGAATCTTCCTCTGGGGATGTACAACGCAGAAAAGATGATGACGCGAATAAGGTGAAGCTTGTTTTGGATACTGTTGGCTGCCAGGAAAAGCAAATCACCTTCTACAGAGTCGGCAAAGCAAACCAACGATTTCCCCGAATGATAAAGGTAGTGATGGGTTCGGAATACCACGTTAAAGATATTCTGAGAAATAAAGCCAAACTTCTGGAAAACAAAGCCACGGAAAAATTCTCAATAATTGACGACAAGACGCCCATCCAACAAGTACGTTTAAAAGAACTCCGAAGTGAGCTAGAAACTCGCAAAAATAACGGTGAACATGATTTAACTATTAAATACATCAATGGCACTCCCAGAATCACGAAATTTCGTTCATAATTTTTCTACCAACAAATTTAATGACTGGCTATTTCTATATACTAATTTAGATTCACTTTCCGCTAAGTTTGACGAATTTGTATGCACAGTGCAACTTCTTAAACCGGACATTATCTGTATTGCCGAATCCTGGCTCAAACCCACAATTCCTGACTCCTCTGTTAATATAAATGGATATACAATATATCGTAAAGACAGAGAAAATCGTGTGGGTGGCGGTGTATGCATTTATTTATCCAATATTATTACCACAACTTTCAAAATTAACCTTAAGCTAATAGATATTACTGGAATAGATGCAATTCACTTATCTGTTACTAAAAATTCTTTTTGCCTTAATCTAGTATGTATATATCGTCCACCTAATACACTACTTGCACACGATAATGTTTTCTTCACAAAACTTGAAGAACTATCATCTCTTGATAATCTTATCATTACTGGAGATTTTAATTTCCCAGAGATCACCTGGCCAATAACTTCATTATCTGACGCCGAAAACGCTCATAATTTATTTAAAAGCTTTGTAGTAAATTCAAACCTGATACAACTCATTACAGAACCTACTAGATTTAGGAATAATAACCAACCTTCTACTTTAGATCTAGTGCTTATTAATGACGAACAGCTGATTTCATCTCTCGAAGTCAGTTCTCCCATAGGAAAGTCAGATCATGCAGTTATAACGGCTCACATCCAGTTCAATCAAATATTACCCCGCAAAAATAACATTGTAACATATGCTACTACCGACTTTTCTGAAGTTGACACTGAACTCTCTCAAATCGACTGGCATTTATTTTTTGCAGACTTAAACGACCCCTCATTAATGTGGACTGCATTTCTCGATAAAGTCCACAATATAATTTCTACAAATACTATTTTCCGTAAGAGTTATAAAAACAACCTCAAACCCTGGATAAATCGAACAGCAATTAAACAAATCAATCACAAACGACATCTATGGCGAAAATTTATACACACCGGGCTTCTTAGTGATTTCCAAAGCCACCGCAGATTTTCAAATAACTTAAAAACATCTCTAAAAACCCTAAGACAAAATTTTGAAGCAAACGTTATTGAAAGTGGTAACATTAAAAAAGTCTATAAATACATACGTTCCTCCATGACATCTAAAGTTTCCATTCCGCTACTTCAAAAATCCAACCAGACTTTATGCTCTTCTGACAAAGAATCTTCCGAAACTCTCTCTTTAGCATTTTCACAGGTTTTTACTAAAGAATTAAATGATGGTTATCTACCTGCTGTTAACTGTAATCGTGTCGGCGCATCCTTACAGCAAGTTGAATTCACAGTGGATCATGTCAAACAACACTTAATTAAACTTCGCACGGCCGCTTCACCTGGTTTAGATGGTTTAACACCAAAACTGTTAAAAAGGTGCGCAGACACGCTTGCAATACCCTTAACGTTAATTATGCAAACCTCTTTCATCCAAAACTCCTTACCCCCTAGTTGGAAATTAGCTTCCGTTACCCCTATTTTTAAAAAAGGCAACAAACTCGACCCCAACAATTATCGTCCGATTAGCTTGCTGCCAGTAGTTGCCAAAGTTATGGAAGCCATTATTTCCGAGGAGATGACCAAATTCCTTCTCCAGGAACATGTTATTCCAACACAACAACATGGATTTGTCTCTGGTCGCTCTACTCTAACCAATCTCCTACACTGTGTTAACGACTGGACCTCATCCCTTAACAGTTCGCAGCCGGTCGACGTTGTTTATCTAGATTTTTCTAAAGCCTTTGACCGTGTACCTAAGCGCAGACTTCTACATAAGCTAGAACATTTCGGAGTTCGCGGTACTTTACTTCGTTGGATAGATGATTTCCTGACAGATCGATATTACAAAGTTAGAGTTGGCGAATCTTTCTCACAGGACAGGTTAGTGGTAAGTGGAGTGCCTCAGGGTTCTGTCCTTGGACCTCTGCTTTTTACGGTTTACACCAGCGATATTCCTTATTATGTCTCAAGTAAAATATCGTTTTACGCTGACGACACAAAAATATATGCCAATCCAAACACAAACCAGCTAACCCTCCAAATGGACTTGGACTCTATTTTAACTTGGTGTTCCCAGTGGTTACTACCCTTAAACGCGGAAAAATGTGTAGTGCTTCGAATTGGCAAAAATAACCCACTTGTGCCGTACTTTGTTAACGGGCAGCCATTAGAATCTGTGTTTTCGTATAACGATCTTGGTGTTATTGTGAACAGCAGCCTAACTTGGTCCGATCATATTACCTCTATTTGTAAACGTGCAAACTCCAGACTGTATCTTATTCGGAGGTGTTTTTCGGGAGTTTCAATGCAATTATTTTGCAAACTTTACACTTTGTACGTAAGACCCATACTTGAATACGCTGGACCAACGTGGTATCCCGATCTGGTTCAAGACAAGACTCTGTTGGAAAACGTTCAAAGAAAAGCCACTCGAATTTCTTTGGGACCGAGAAGACCGTCTTATGCAGAAAGACTTAGTATGGCTAACCTAACTACGTTTTAACTTCGCCGACAACGTGGAGACTTAATTACAACATTCAAAATACTAAAATTCAATTTTGGAAACCTCGATGAAATATTTATCATAAACCAAGATGAACGCCTCAGAGGTCATCAATATAAACTAAAGAAAGAAAATTTTTCTATAAGACAAAGACAGAACTTTCTTCCAAATAGAGTTTTTGAGTGCTGGAATAACCTCAACGACAACATTGTCTCCGCTTCCTCTACCAACTCGTTCAAAAACAGACTCGACAGTTTTATATTATAGTTAAAATATTGTTTTTCTTTTAAACCAAAAATTGTAATTTTATTTCTTTTAGTTGTAATTTTTGTTATTTACTAGTATGTGATTAATGAAATTTCTTTGTTTTTAGGCATAATAGGGACTTAGTTCCTCTGCCCTCGCTTATATTATAATAATGATAATAATAATAACTATGTAAGACTAGATAGGTAAATATTAAAGACATATTTAGAAAGTATTTGAAAAGAAATACTACAACAAGTACATACTACAACCACAACAAGTGAACAGAATGGTAAAGTAACAAAGAGCTACAATTACGTTGATCAACTAATTTTCTTAAATAATCATTAAAATAAAAGCGAAACAATTACAAACATACGATACAAGATATACAAGGATATTTTTATACCCAACAGGAGTCTGAAAAGATAGTACCTGAAGATGAAGAAAGCAAATTTGGCGATGAAAAAGAACACAATGTTTCTGCCCCAAGCCAAGAGACAAACAATAAACGAAATGAAATAATAGAAGAAATTAGGAGTCAAAAAGAAGATTCTTCTGCTTCCATACAAGGGATTGAAAAACTACCAATACAAAAATACACTACTGCCACGCCAGCAGCTTCTACAGAACAACATTATTCAAAATAGTCACACATCGACGGTGCAAGAAATGTTTGCAAAAGATGTATGCAACTTTTTTGTACGTTGCAATATCCCACTGTATAAATTGAAAATCAAAATTTCAAAAAATTTTAAAAACATATTGTAAAGTTGAAAATAAGTGAGAATAGGTACCAAGTTCCTCAACTCTTAATAAGAAATATGTGAGAGCATCTTACAAAGACTTTATTGAACGTATTAAAAGCCGGGCAAGAGATGAATATCTGTGGATATCTGTCGACGAGACTACTGACGCTAAGTAAATTTGATATTTTTCTTCGTTCCGCATCACGTGGCCGAGGTACTCAAGCTTACGTTGTTTAATTAAATTAAGCACTTCTTTTTCTTTTGTCATGCGCTGTAGGACCTCAACGTTGGTGACATGGTCCACATAAGATATTTTTAGTATCCTTCTGTATATCCACATCTCGAAGGCTTCGATTCGTTTTTCAGTGGCTTGCGTCAGTGTCCAGGCTTCAACTCCATATAGTAACACTGGAAGAACGTAGCACCTCACTATCCGCATCTTGGTTCCCAAACTGAGATCACTGCAGCACAGCAAGGATCTCAACTTAATAAATGTAGACCGTGCCATTTCAATTCTGGATCTAATCTCTTGAGCGTAGTCCCATTGTGAGTTGAGGGTAGTTCCGAGGTAAGTGAATCTGTCGACTCTCTGGATCTCTTCGCTACCTGCCATTAGTGCCCCGGGATCTAAATTTGTACGGCTGACAACCATGAATTTAGTTTTCTTAATATTAAGGTTCAGTCCGTATGTTACGCTCACAGTTCGCACTCGGTCTAGTAAGGCCTGCAGATCGTTTAGGCTGGTTGCTAGTAACACAGTGTCATCGGCGTAGCGGATATTATTGATGTATTCACCGTTCACTCGGATTCCCATCTCTAGGTTTGTGAGGGCTTCAGTAAAAATCTCCTCAGAGTATATATTGAAAAGAGTCGGCGATAGCACACATCCTTGCCTTACTCCTCGCATGATCTTCACTTGGTCGGTCAGCTGGTCTTCGACCTTGACTTGAGCACGCTGGTTCCAGTATAAATTCATGATGATCCGAATGTCCTTCTCATCCAATCCTACTCTTTGTAGGGCGGTGACCATCTTCTGGTGCTGACAACGGTCAAATGCCTTGGCGTAGTCAATAAAACAAATATAGACATCACAACTGACATCGCGGCATCTCTGAAGTAGGACTTGTAAGGTGAAAAGTGCTTCACGTGTACCCATGGAATTGCGGAATCCGAATTGCATTTCACCGACATTTTCTTCGCATTTCTTGTAAATTCTGGCATGTATGATTTTAAGAAAAAATTTTAAGTGCATGACTCATAAGACTGATAGTTCGGAAATCTTCGCACGTTTTCGCAGATCGTTTTTTTGGTAGCGTTACAAATGTTGACAATAGCCATTCCTCTGGGATATTACCTGAATCGTATATGGCGTTGAACAGTTCAGTTAACTCCTTCGTGCTCACTTCACTCATCACCTTAATAAGTTCAACGGGTATTTCGTCCGGACCTGTAGCCTTACCATTCTTTTAAAGCAGCCTTTACCTCGCTTTCTAGAATTGACGGCCCTATCATGCAATTTATTTCCAGAAGGTTACCTCGGTCGTCCCAGAAAAGTTCTTCGATATATATTTTCCAGGTAACCAACTTCTCATTCACTGTCGTTGCCACATTACCGTCTTATTTATGAGTAGGTGTGTGTTTCTCCTCTTGTATTGACCAGTGGCTTCATGAATCTTTCGGTGGATATTTATATGATCGTGTTTCTCTTGGAGCTCCTCGATTAGTTTACATTTTTCTTGCATCCATGTCTCCTTGGCTCTTCGTATTTCTTTTTTAATTGTCTGGTTGGTTTCTTGGTATTTCTTCGCGTCCCTGTTTTTCATTAATCTTCTTTGTTCCATCATCTGCAGAATGTCATCAGTCATCCATTCTTTATTTTTTAATCTTTTTTTCTTTCCCAGATGTTCTTTTCCCGCATTCAGCATGACGTCTTTGATATAACTCCATTTTTGTTCTACACTCTGTTCTTGTTGTTAAGCCGTTTCTAGTTTTTGTCTCATTGTATCTCTCACGTTCTGACGAACTACGGGGTCTTTTAGAGTGTCATAATCCAGGTTCTGTTTGGGTTCGTCGTATTTAATCAGCGTAAAATATTTAGAAAAAACTAACTATGCAAAATTGCTCGATTTGTTAGTGAATCTTTGACAAATTTATTTTTACCGAATCAAGTACCTTCTGAAAAATTTTTGCTACGAGTTAGCGGTGCCGCTTCATACATGGTTAAAGCTGTTACTAGTCTTAAGATTTTTTTCCGAATTTGATTCATTGTACATGCTTAGCCCATGGTTTAATCAGGGTGGCAGAGAAAGTTAGACTCGAGTTTTCAAATGTAAACACTTTTTTATATTGTAAACAACAATGTAAAAAAAGTATTTTTAAAAGCACCATTGCGAGTAGAAGTATATAGGAAGTTATTTCCCGATATCCCTTTGCCACCGAAACCAGTGTTGACAAGATAGGGGACGTGGTTGAATAGTGCCATATTTCTTGCAAATAATTATATTGACATCAAAAATGTTATATCAAATTTTGATCCTTCTTGTTGTATTGCTGTTCAGAAATGTCAAAATATTTTTAGTGAGAATTCTGTTCAGAATGAACTGTCCTATATAAAAGCAAGTTTTGACATAATTGTAAACTCTATTACAAAACTAGAAAATCAAAAACTATCTTTAAATGATAGTATTTGCATTGTTGATTCTGTCAAAGAAAGAATAGTAAGCCTTTCAGGGACAATTGAAAAGAAAATAAAGAAAATTTAGTGAAGTTTTAAACCGGAATGAAGGATTTTCGTTATAAATAACATAATCAATGGAAGCTTTAACAAAGTTATTAATATGGATCCCTCTCTAGTGTCAAATTTTAGATTTGCGCCAATTACATCTTGGGATGTTGAAAGATCGTTTTCCTAATATAAACACATATTAACTCATAGAAGGCATAACACGACTCTTGAAAATATTGAACATTTTATGATTATATACTGAAACAGCAAGAACGAGGACATCTTCTTGTGAATTTTTATTTATATTTTTTTATTAAATGTAGTAATAAATAAACACTCTCTAAGTTATACTATAATTTTATTTCTCACCAAATCTCAAGCCCAAAAATTAAAAAATATATTTTTTTAAAGTACATATATAAATGCATATTGCATATAATAAAGGCATATTTGGTTACTTTTTAAGTGCATGGCATGCATATTTTAACTATTTTTTAGAGCATATAATTCAGTCTTTACTTATAAAGAAAAACCAAAATAAATAAATTGCATACTAGAGAATCAAGTTTCTCTGGGTCCCATCACATGTTGGAATAGCAGGTAACGAAGCAGTATCCCCATATCACAGCAATCAGTAAGTGTGGATATAAAAAGCTACTTCATTATGCACCCGACCGAGAACTAGAAAAATAAATGAAAATCCACACCATCAAAGCTTCAGTAGATAAAAAATAAATTTGACCATGGCAACCACCCGAGATATTCAGACGAAAGTAAACAATTATTGCTCGTTTACGACTTGGACATACCCAGTTTTCTCATGAACATTTGTTTAAGAAAGAAGAACGCCCAATTTGTGATGAGTGTGGTTTATCTCGTACGGTAAAAAATGTGCTAAAGGGTTTTTCACCTAAGAAGACCGCTTTGCAATTAAATGATGGTAACTTTATTAATAGCTTAATTTTTTTTTAATTTCTTCTGACGTATCGTATAATGTAGGTTTACCCAATAATCAAAGTTATGCATTTACAGAAACATATTATTTAAAAAATAAATAGTAAATACCATGTGTCCTAATAATTGTAATTTCACGAAAAAAGACAGATTTTATACACACTTAAAAATTTGTTTACTAATGTATTTCTTAAATCCACATAATCATTAAAAAATGATTCATGCTGTTTAAAATATCTTTCTGTTAACGACAAAGTAGATCAAATCCAAACGTCATCATATTTCTCTTTTGTTTATGGTTAAAAATTAATTGATGGTCGTGGGTTGTATTTTTGTTTTTTAATAATTTAACAAAATACATAATCAGCAAAAACCTTATTTAAAACATGCGAACGGTTTTTGCAATCACAATCAATACAGTGTTTATGTTGGTTTAGCATTGGCTGTTAAATAACTTGTGTTCGATTGTTTATAGTCCTTAAACCCTCGTCCTTTTTAGGGTGTAGTAGTTGTATATAAGTAGAGGAGAAGGTGGTAATATGGACCCCCATTTTGATTTTTTATTGTAAAATTGATATTATTAATAAAAAACAGAGATTGTTAGCTTAGTTACGATATGGTGTTAGTTACCGAACACATTGTAATAGTTAAAGCGGTTTAAGACTTCATTTTACATTTTTTTTAAATAATTTTTTAAAAGTTGACACATTCATCAGAAAACGGGATGTGCAGTTAATATGGCCCCCATGGTGTTTGTAATATGGACCCCCTTATTTATTTAAGGAAATATTGGCAAATTCTGAAAATTATAACTGCATTGAACAAAAAAACCTTTTTATTATACAAAAGTAGATAGAGTGTATATAAGTAGATACAGCATAATATGTATGTTCTCTCTCCAACTGATAGATCAAAAGGTGATTTACCGGAGCAAGTGGAGAGCTGCATCCCGTCATCATCATCATCATCATCGTCGTCGTCACTGCTGTCAGCTGGACGTTTGTGTTTAGGGTTGTTCTTCTTTGATTTTCCAGCGTTGGCACGTGGGGTACAGTCAGACTTGGCTGCTTGTCCTTTAGGGCTAGCTTGAGGCCCAGAACAAGACGGTATGGGGTTATCAAACGTCACAGCGCTAGTTTGAGGTCCGGGACAAGATGGTATGGGGTTAACAAACGTCAAACTTTGAGTGACACTTGTTGAAGCACCTCTTCCAGTGCCTTTCCCATTGCCACGGCCATTGCCACGGCCACGACCACGACGACTTGCAGCAGCTTCTTTTTTTGCCAGAAAATCTTCTAGCTCTCTTTTATAAGGAGAACTAGTAATGACGTTTGCGATGCAGGGTTTTCGTCCACAGTTTGATTTTTTCTTTTTTTCTGGAACGGTGTGAATGTCTTTAGGAGACACAGCGAAGGTTGTTGGTGGATGAGGATTGACTTCAACTGCAGGAGTGTCATGCAGTCGGTTATCAGTGTTCTCAGCCTGATTTTCGTTTGGTGCCTCCTCCTCCCCTGCAATGAATTCATGGTCTTGAAAAATATTTCTTTCCAGGGGGTAAATACCTGTGACCCAGAATCCATTTACAGCGTTTACTCCTGTGGTACATCGGAGGTACGCCTTTCCCAAAAAGGACGCAATATCGTAAGGCCCAACAGGTCTACTTTCATGAAGCATCCACTGTCGGATATTTTTACTGTAGTGAGTCTTTAAAGCTCCCATAAAAGTGCGGTCTAGTGGTTGCAATTTATGTGTTGTGTGGGATGGTAAGGAAAATATCGTGATGTAATTTTTCCTTGCCAAATCGATCACATCAATGTTTCTTGTGTGCGAAAAGTGACCGTCAAGGATAAGTAGTATGGGCGAGGTCTCTGTTGGATTTGTTTTTTCAATAAAATGAGCTAACCAGTCTCTAAACAGATTTGATTGAACCCACCCAGACGGGTGAGCTCTTCCAATTGACCCAGGAGGAGCTCCTTTCATAAGGAGATCAGACATGTTTATCCTTGGGAAAATCAACATCGGAGGGACATAAGATCCTCCTGCACTCATTGAACATATGACTGTGACCAAAGATCCACGTTCTGCCGCAGTTAGAGAACATATTTGGCGTTTACCTTTACTGGCAATAACTTGTGGTATTTTTGTCTGAACTACACTCAGGCCCGTTTCATCCACATTCCAAATACGGTCACCTGGGTATTTGTGTTTTGAATATTCGGACTCCAGCAAGTCATAAAAGGCATTAACTCTTTCACGAGTAAAACCTTTTGCACGAGCATATGATGTTCCAGTTGGCTTTCGGATTGACAACTTGTCTTTGTGTCGTCTAAGGAAATGGTCCAACCAAGCCCTGCCAGCAATTTCGTTTCTAAAGTTGGTTTGAATCCCATTTCTAATTGCTAGTTGGTAAGCCATTCGACGAACATCCAAGCGAGTGAACCCGTAAAATTTTGCCTCCATATACTTCAGGTACTCCACTAGTTCATTTTCCAGTTCTTCAGGTATAGCTGGTTTCCTGCCTAGCTTTTTTGTGTGAACTTCAGTGGCTTCAAATGTACTTGCATCTTTAACATATCTTCTTAAAGTAGTCTTAGGCACATCAAAATGTTTAGAAGCCTTTTTGACACCCATTTTCTTTTCAGTGACAGCTACTACTGCTTCTTTCATTTTGTCCTTGCCCCAAATTTGCCTTTTTCTGGCTGGTTTAGGTGTTAAGTTGATTCTAGGCATCTGAAAAATAAAAAAACCACAAATATTGAAACTGCTTGTAATATGGACACCGGGGTCCATATTACCATTACCTAGGGGGGCCATAATACACACATCTCCAAGTTTAAAACACGTGGTTACAAGATAAAATGTAAAGGACTTAGAACATTCTAGTCTGTGTTAAACTGTAGGTAATAACCTCAAATTCATATGCACGATACTTAGAACTAAGTTATTATTAGTTATGGTAAGTTAAAATCAAGAAATTTACATACGTTTCAAAGTTTTGAAGATTGACCAAAACACAAACTACTGCACAATTACTGAGTGACTGCACTTAATGGCTCACAGCGCTCCTACCGGCCAGTTGGTATACTAGTGAACTAGTTCCAGCGTTCTCCACTAGATTTCAGCACTTTGTTATTAAAATACGGAGGGGGGCCATAAAATATGCAGGGGCCATATTACCACCTTCTCCTCTACCTATTTTTTATAGTAGCATAGTGAAGTGGTACTTTAAAACAAAATGAGTAATTTGGAAGAAAATAAAATACAGTCGAAACGTAGAGTGTTATCTCCAGAAGAACGGCGTTTAGTTCTAAAAGTCGAAAGTTATTTCAATTTAGAAAAAAATAATATGGGTCCAATGACATCTGTTATGGCAGTTCAGAAACGCACATGCGATGCTTGCGGTATCTCAGATAGAACATTCCGAAGAATTAATAACATGAGTGAGGATGAAATAAATAAAGTAAGCAAGAGAAATCGTCAACATCCAAAAACTTTAGATTTGCACCAGTCAATTAAACTTGCAATTAAAAATATTATATATAATATGTATAAAGAAAAAGAACATGTAACAGTTAGTGCTGTGTTGCAAAAAATAAAAGACAAGGAACTGTGTGATATTAGTTTAACAAGTTTGTGGAGAGTGTTGAAACATTTAGGTTTTCGATATAAAAAGACAAATAATAGACAAGTATTGTGTGAACTCTCTAATGTTGTTTCAAAACGGTGGCATTTTTTAAGAAAATACATGAACAATAAAATGTCTGATAGTCCGAGGCAAGTTGTATTTTTAGACGAAACTTGGATTTTCGCTAAAGGAAATATGTCAAAATCATCTTGGCAAGATGGCACCACGAAATGCTATTCTTCTAGTCGTTCCGGTAATGGTAAACGCTACATTATACTTCATGCTGGAAACGATGAGGGTTTTATTCCTGACGCTAGTTTAATTTTTTCGTCCACAAAGAATACAGGTGATTACCATGGAAATATGGATGCAAATATTTTTGAAGAATGGTTTGAAGAAAATTTGTTAAAAAAATTGGAGCGACCATCCATAATAGTCTTAGATAATGCATCCTACCACTCAAGAGTAGAAGAGAGATTTCCTTCAAATAGCTGGACAAAAGAAGAAATAAAGTTGTGGTTGACAGAAAAGAAAATTTATCACAGTGACATATTTTTAAAAGTCGATTTACTTCAAAGGTGTGGAGAGCACAAAATTCAAAAGAACTTTGTTACTGACCAAATGGCTCTTAAATATGGCCATGAAGTTCTTCGACTTCCGCCCTACCATTGCCACTATAATGCAATTGAGTTAGTTTGGGGTATAGCCAAAAATTTTTATGATAAACATGCATCCAAAACAAAAGATGACGCTAGCGTTCTTGGTTTATGGAAAGAATCGCTAGAACAAATAAAGGCAGAACAATGGCAAAATTGTATTAGACATACGGAAGACATAATCGTTCAGTCTTTTCAAACCGAGCGAGTTATAGATGAGGTCCGGCCTCTAATTATTCGGATAGACAATTCAGATAGTGACGACTCTGCTAGTGAAATATCAGACAGTGAATAGGACAAATCTTTTGCTAAAAAGAAGAAACAAAAAAGTGTTTCGGGAATTCAATTCAAACTTTGTGGTGTGTTTTAGTTAAATGATAAAGTACCTTCGGTCTAATTACTGGACTGCATACTCTCAATAGCTTTGGTATTAATTACTGGACTACACGTGTTTAAACATTTTGTTTTGCTGAAAACTCGAAAGTGATTTAGTGCCAATTTGTTTCAAGGTTATATTTAATACAGTGTCTGCGGAAAGTAAAGTCTTGGATGTATTTTATTCAAATTTGGATATACCAGCAACTTGGCAAGTATTTTCCAATTTAACTGCATGCAAAACCATTCATATAATTTTTACTCTACGCCAAATAGAGACTTATAGAGACCTTGATGAACATTTGATGTCGACAAATAATTTCAATTATTCGAAATAATCCGTCTCACTTCTTTTAAGCGGCCTGTATATACATATTATATTTATTTTATTTGCCTTTGATACAGTAAAATCCAATATTATTACTGAACATAAAATACAGGAAATTAAATATTTTTTCTTTTCAAGCGATCGAAATTAAATATTAAGTAACGCCCCACTGTTTGAGGCCCACTGATCATATCTTAATTACATATCGGACTTCATAGGCTAAAAGAAGTATAGTGGAAAAGAGCGAAAAGTTCAATCGTTATAAAATTAAATATCATTTACGAAACAATTTTAAAGATATTTTAAATTCAGAAAACACTATATATAACCTACTTTTGTTTTTAAAGGACTTTAATTTATTAAGCAAAGTGTAATTGTTACCGTTCTGCTAATATCCTTATTAGGTTAAAGCGAGTTTTTTGTAAATAAAAAAAAACCTTTGAACTAATTATTATAACAAAGTTAGCATATAGAAGAAAAATCGTTATTGTTCCAAAATTACTATGGCTTTAGAAGGGACTTGTTCAGTATAAATGTTAATATAGATAATCAACGGCAATATTTTAAACTGTAGTGAAAGAAAAGGAATGGATCGACGTATTTGGACTATCCTCAGAATATGAAAAGAATAAAAAATACCCAAAAATGGCATAATAATCATAGATAACGCTTAATATCACACATATTGATTACTTTGAAAAATTTCAGATACTACTTGGAACAAGCCCAAATACTAAATGGTAAAATATTGAAATCCGGCTCTTATAAAAATTCATTATGCAAAGTGGCGCGAGGAAACAATTGATGTATTTTAATTCCGACGAGAAAGAAGACGAGAGCTCTGTTTTTTCTCTCTAATGCTGTTTTACACTACATTTGCTCTCTGCTGTCCTCCGAGAATTATTATTGTATAGAAGTAGAATATGGTGTTACTGTTGTTATGCAAGGCTTTAGAAAGACTAATGTCATCACAAATACGGGCTAGTGGAAGAGAGATCGTATTCTTTTTATCTAGAATAAAATAATTTAACAGATGAATCTGTCTGCTTTAAGTAACGGAACAAGGTGTGTTACCGGACTTTATATTGAATTTATGTATATTTCTGAGAAAAAAATACAAATTGTGAAGAAAATAAATTAAAAACAGTAATGGTTTTGACTGTTACTTTATGGAAATTTATTTCATCTGACAATACAACACTGAGCACTTTTTATAATTCCATAAAGGACATAACAATGTTAAAATTTTTTCAGGGAAAACTTTATCCAAAATTTTAGGGTATTGTTCAACATCATACAATATGAATATTTATAACATTTTATCCCAAAATATTGACACATAATCTCAAAATTCCATAAAAGTTCAAAAAACGTTTTTTGGCAATAACCCACTTAACCCTTAACTACTATAAGTCAGAAGTAATTACATAAGTATTAGAAGTAAAAATCAACTAGGAAACTAAGTTCCTGTAGCTGGCTGTATACCATATATATCATAAAAAATTTATTTCAAATCCTTTATAAAAGGTATATAATAAAATGCCCAAACGGGCTATCACAATTAAATTACAAAACGTTTTCGGATTGTTAAATCTATCATCAGTGTAAACCTGAAAGTAAATAACCACTTTAACTAAAAAGAACGTTGAATTTAAAATGTTGACTAAGGTTAAAGAAAAATATGGTCAAAACCCTTTAAATGTTATAAATTTACAGTTGTTTTACATTATATATGGTTACAGATTATGATGTTTAAGTTACCGTTGGAATTGGTAACATGGCGACGTATGACCCTACATAGGTAAAATGGTCCTGAGACGAAGTGTCTTCGAGGACCTGTTGATAACAACTGATCAAAATGACATTGTTGACATGTTAGAACGGATGTTGTGTCAGAGCAGTCAGTGTAACTTACGGTAGTTGTCTAAAAATGACAGATGCCAGCATTATTTAAAATTGAAAAAATTAAAATTATAATAATGTAACAGTATCAACCATCAATGTTGTAGTCTGTAATGTGAATTAATCATATAGCTAAATTGGAAACATTGAAAAAAAATTTGGTTTTTTTAAAAATTAATGTGGGTAAACTGGAGTTTATGAAATTTTGTAGGATCAATAGGCAACCAACTATACATGTGTATGGATTTATTTATTCTAAGCTGAAGATTTTATCAAAAGGCCCTGTATGTTGTGTAACATTTGGTACCTAGAAAATGGTAAAAAAGGCACATGTAGGAAGATGGGTCCTATAAGATTTATTAATGAGGAGTGATGTAGTAAAAGGTGTGTTTAGATCTGTTGTTGAGCTGAAATTTAAATATGACAAGAATGTGATTGTAATGTGATGTTCATGTAGTACTTAACTTAAAAATTAAGCATGGAAGGCCCTCTATGTCAAAAAACAACATTTGGCACCTGGTAAAAATAAAAGATTTTTCAAGTTATAAGTACATGAACATGAATTACTGGTTATGTGTGAAAAATAAAGATGGTAGGTTGTTTTTGTGTGTGGACAAGTATGCCAGAACAACAGAAGATTGATGGCTGAAAGGTGGTTTGGTATGATATTGTTCATACATTGCTCAAGTTATAACTCAAGAAAAACAAAAAGGCCCTATATGTTAAAAGGAACATTTGGTGCCTGAGAAATATAAAAATAAAAAAGGATGAGTTATAAGTTTGAGTTTAGGTAGGTATGTGAATTTAATAGGCTTTTGGGGTGTATTGTGAGAATATGTGAAACTGTAAGAGTAGTTATGTTTAAGGTGGATCTGTCAAATTTACTAAAGATGTGTGATGTTTAAATGTTATTGTGAAGAGAAAGGAGGAAAAACTACAAGAGGCTGAAGACCCCAGAGACCCGAAAACAAAATCCTGAGGGAAAGTGGATGGGTAAAAGGAGTTGTAATAAAAAAGAAAAACGCAGTAAGAAAAGGTGAAGATATGTGGTTGAGTAGGTGAAGGTGTATGTTAATGAAAAATTGTTTTTGGAGAGGAAGTGGAATAGTCTGCTCTGAATTTATTTTGTTGAAAAGGAGCATGGAGAATATTGGGTATTGGGTCAGATTTGACGTTTGGATGCCTAGACAGAAGTGAGGAGAGAAGGGGAGTTGGATATATTGAACAAAGTTAGAGAGGGCTAACTTTTTATTTTTAACACATTTTTAACTTATTTTAAAAAAAACCAAACAAATTTGCAATAACAAATATTTTTTTCAATGTTTCCAATTTAGCTATATGAATAATTCACATTACAGACTACAACAATAATGGTTGATACTATTACATTATTATAATTTTAATTTTTTTCAATTTTTAATAATGCTGGCATCTGTCATTTTTGGAAAACTAGCGTAAGTTACACTGACTGCTCTGACACAACATCCGCTCTAACATGTCAATAATGTCATTTTGATCAGTTGTTATCAACAGGTCCTCGAAGACAATTCGTCTCAGGACCATTTTACATATGTAGGGTCATACGTCGCCATGTTACCAATTCCAACGGTAACTTAAACATCATAATCTGTAACCATATATAATGTAAAACAACTGTAAATTTATAACATTTAAAGGGTTTTGACCCATATATTTTGGTGGCTCATAGCATGTATACCTCGTAAGTATTAACCACATTCTTCTTTAACCTTAGTCAACATTTTAAATTCAACGTTCTTTTTAATTAAAGTGGATATTTACTTTCAGGTTTACACTGATGATGGATTTAACAATCCGAAAACGTTTTGTAATTTAATTGTGATAGCCCGTTTGGGCATTTTATTATATACCTTTTATAAAGGATTTGAAATAAATTTTTAGAAGTAAGGTCTATAAGACCCATTTTTTTGTAAAAAGAAAACAAACAATTTTTTTTATAATTCATTTTTATTTTAAAAGTAAGATTACAAAATAAAGTACCATGAATGGTTTAAACAAAAATTGAAGTTATTCTTTGAATTTATTGCATACTTGAACGCAACATTGTAAACATACAGGCATTTTACACTCTGCGCAAATATAGTTCGTTTTTTTTGTATTTCTTGACTAGACAGAGATGACATCTCTTTCTTTTTCAATTTTCATTGGCTCGAGAAGGCTCAGAAACACTTAAAAATTTAGTGCCGAGAATATCTGCCGCAATAGCTTGAATCTGTCTGGGCATATTGGAGTATATATTCTTCTCTTTATGTATGGAATATACAAGCTTTGGGCTATGTGTTTTAGGATTTTTTTCCGAGGGATAGAATTTCCTTTATTTACAAACTGATATAACACTTTAGCGTTAACATTTGCAATATTTAGAACAGCAAAAAACATTGTCATTGGCCATATTTGTGATCTTCGAGCTACAGAATAATTGGCACATTTCTGATCCCAGGCATCCATACCGGCTTTTGGTCGAAATATAAAATCAAATAATGTCGGTTTTTTTTGTTTTCTTATCAACAGTACTGTTACGGTGCATTGTAGTTATCAGTCTTACACTTTTAGCTTTCTTAGCTACATAAGATACCATGTGGTAATAACATAAGTGAATCCAAACAAACAAGAATCATTGATGAATTCGACCGTTACTTGATGGAAATTCATTTTATGTAACAATAAAACACTGAAAACTTTATTTTCAAACTTTCACAAAATGTGATTTATTTTTGGCATGCGTTTACACTTTATAGTCTCTAATGAAATAGGTTGAGGAGGGGAGAACTGTTTGTCTCAAGTTGGTCATTCAGAATTATATCTGTGTTTTTTAATTTGTTGATTTCTATAGATTCTAACAAGGATAGCTTAGGGCCTTTATTTTAAATGTGAAGAATTTTAAATTCGTCATTAAAAGAAAGATTGTGATTTAGAAGGTGAAGTGCGTATGTAGAATCTGTTTTTCTACTATTGAAAGCCCTTTTATGTTCTGCAGTTTTTGGGCAGTCGCCACATTCAAGTTTGTACACACCACTGTAGAAGTGTTTTAATTTCGGCTTTTGTTGCTTTTAACATATTTGCCTAGGTTGTTATTTGTTTGAAAAGCTGGTGTAATCTAGCAGAAGGTACTGGGTTTTTTCACTGGTGGTGGAAATACTAATTTCAGGGCTTTCTTGTGTAGTTTTGATTTAACATTTCATTAGTTGTTAGTTCGTTGTATCCGTGGTTTATTGCTATTTAAAGTCTCAAAGTTGTATTTTGACATCGGAATTTCTGTTAATCTATGTAACATACTATGATAGGTTGCCAGTTTATATTGTGTTGGATGGGATGATGAATAGTGTATAGTCGTGTCAGTATGGGTAGGTTTATAAAATATGGAGAAGTCATGTTTGTTTTTAAGTTTGATAATTTTTAATTCTAAAAAATTTATGGATTGATTTTGTTCTGTTTCTCTTGTAAATTTAATAATTGATTTTACAATATACAGTGGAAGTGTTGGTGTCAAGTTTAATGTTGATGGATTTGCGGATAGTTGAAAGCTTGATAAGCAATATACCGTATTAGCATTATCTTCTGATTCTGGATTTGGGCGATCTGTTACATAAGACGACAGATATCCTTGGTCGCCAAATATATTTTCATTAACAGGCCATATCCCTGTTTTTCCAAATGCTTTGACAATGTCTGCAGCGGTAAATGCTTTTGCAATTTTTTAAGCTACGTCATACAAGCTTATCGGACGTCCAGGAAGGGTCATTATCCACTCATTAGCTATGGTGTTGTAGTATCCACTCATTAGCTATGGTGTTGTAGTAGGTTTTGTATGGTCTAAAAAAGTCCTGTCAAGAGGGCGAGTTCTGAACGAAGTGTGTGGAGGCAACATTAATAGCACAATACAATTTTCCTGCGTCAAATCAATCATGGAAACTGCAATATGGGACTCGTGATTATCGAGTATTAGTAGCAATTTTTCTTGCTTTCTCGGCTTAACGTGGGCTATGAAATGCTGCATGTAGTATAAAAGAGCTTCTCGTTTGACCATCCTGATGGATTTGCGTCTCCAATTGAACCCGGTGGTGCACCATGTAACATTTGGTCCTTGAAAAACACACGAGGAAATATCAACATGGGCGGCACATGGTTGTGACGATAATGTATTTTATCGTCTAGAGTAAGCCTATGTGTTAAACAAAACATGTCTTTGTTAGTATAAAAGTATACGAATATGAATAGTATAAAAGTCGAAACTGAAAGACAGCTGAGGATTCTCGATGCGTTGAGTTGAGAATATCTGACCTTGGGGACAGGTGAGTTAAACGTGTCCCAAATCCTTTCGAACCCAGTCGATCTGGCGCGTTGAGCGAGATTGACAATTCTTCTTCTGGCTGCGTCAATCTGGTGCGTTGAACGAGATTGGAGTATTCTTTCTATCTGGTGCGTTGAACTAGATAGACATCCTTATCCCTGTCCAAATACTCGTTCTGCGTTGAGGAACGAGTACTACCTCAATTCCTCGATCGCCGTATCTTAGTGTACCATATCGAATATCGTCACACCCATCTACCGAAATAAATAACCAGTACGTTTTTGTATTTAAGCATTATATTCAGTAGACACTTAACGATAATTACTTTTTCATTGGTATATGTTAATTCGAAATAAATTCCTATACGAACGAATCCTGTTTCTCTGGCTGAATTACACTATCCGACCTCACATGGTTTCATCTAAACTATAGATATTGGCAGGGGAAAACGTATAGCGTGACATTACTGTTTTAAGATTGTTGAAAAAAGCTTGAATATTTTCTTTGTTAAAACTGGTTGACCTTGCTGGGCTTGTAGTTTCGGGTTTCCTTAACGACAATGATGGATGCCGATTCATGAAGTGTCTTAGCCATTATTTGCCTGCAGTTGCATTTGAAGTCCAATTGTCTGGTGTTTTTATCTTGTTTTCACGTGCGTATTAAAATGCTTAGATTCTTGCTTCTTTGTTTGTGAGTCCATAATGAAGCGACGCTGCATATGCCAAGTACTGCTCCAACTCTGACCTTTATTCAGGTAAAAACAGTTTTAACATCGTTGTTCGCATTGTATTTGTGTATCGCTTTCTTTACCCAGCTATATATCAGTTCACAAACCGCTAACTCTTAATTTTTATCGTGAACCTTTCAAATAGCCTGTCCAAAAACAAGCTACCTCCATGCATAAGACCCCCACTACGGTAAAAGCGCCAACTCCGTGTTGCGCCAACCGTTAGAAAGTAGTTTCGACGTGGAATCGTGCCCATACGGTTGTTATCAAAACAATCGTTTTATGATGATTATTATGTTTCAGACTGCTAATCTACAAACAACGTATTGCCTGTATTGGTGGCAAAATTCAATAACACTTTAGATATAGAAAGCATATCATTATTTCATCTTTAAAAAGACGCCTGCGAAAAATGCATGTCATATAAATTGGGTTTTGTATCTGAAGATCAATACAAGAAACACACAACAAAAAAAGAGCAGGCTCGCGCTGAAAAAAAAAACATAAAAAATGAGAAGATTACATATTTGCAGTTGATGTTCAGGCTCTGCTATCAGTACCAAATGTATACCTAATGTATCATCACTATATTACAAATCTAAACTTAATGTGCATAAATTTTGTTCATTGGATTTAAAAACTAAGAAAGCGTACTGCTTTTTATGAAATGAGACAGAAGGTGAAGTCTCCGCTGAAAAAATTTGCTTCTGCCATTTTATACTTTCTTATAGATGAAGTTTTACCACAAATCTTGGACACCACAGACAAAACGTAGTGTTTTACAGCTTAAATCCGAAACGTTACGGCCTCAAATGCTTTGGTAATGACCAATTAATGACCTTTGGTACCAACAGAAGTACCTTAAAGTATGTCACACACAGATGGAGGCAGATTCTATGCATGCTTCCATCGAAAAAAACCTTCTAAATAAAATTATTAATGTACCTGCTGATTACATTGGTATTTGCCGAAGAGCTCGCAAAAATCCAAAACCATACTACGTTGTATAATTAGGACATTTATTCTTTAAGTCGTTTAATATCAAGTTTCTTAAATCCATTCCAGCTGGAAAAATGAAGGGGAATGTCAAGCTAATTTTTTTTTCTTCGCCTTTGACAATAAGGTAGTAAATATTTTTAATTTTTCTTCACAAGTTTAATGAATACACAGCCATGAAATATACTGCAAATGGTGACGTATTTTATAAATTAAATTTTAAAGAAAAATGGAAGTTACTTTCCCAACGGCGTGATAAAATAATTAATCATTTACTCATCTGCCGAACTTCCATTCTGATAGATTGCCATCAACCATCAAAAAGTTCCAGGATCTTCAAGATAAATCTTCATCCCAACTGATTATTATCATTCCAACTACAATAATCTCCTTATAAATAAACATTTTTTTAAACAATCTAAATTTCTATACTGTAATATTTTATTTTTTCTTGATACTTCTGAATTTTAGTTCTAGTAAAGTTTAGTTTAGTATATTAATTTGTTTTAAAATATTAAAAAAAACAGGCTAACTCCTCTTTTCTATTTTTTACTGAATATGTAAAAAAAGCTAACTCCTTTTATGGTACAAAAAAAAGTTTTAGGCCAAACAAAGTTATTTATGATTAATTATTATTAACACCAAGCATTAAAAGAAAGAATTAAAATTTAGTAATTAACCGTAAGTATATTTATTCATCAACTAAACGGTTTTATGTTCATACTGAAAAATTTGCCTAAACGGAGTTAGTTTTTTTGCAGATTAAGCCATCGATATCTTATCTTCGAGGACGTCTTCGACAACTTTCAGCAAAGCACCTACATCCACTTTATCCTTTTTTTCCACTTTTGCTTCGTTGCATTTTTTCTGTAAAAAAGTTTTGTGTCAGTCTACTCGTTGTTTAAATAAAAAAAAAAGCACTAAAGTTTAATTTTGTAGAGTTTATTATTCGAGTGTAGTGAGGTTAATAAATCACATGAGCGACTAAAATTGCCTTAATGCCGCGGTGCATATTAAAGCAAATAGATCACAGATCCTCAGACAGTGTGTAACCTCGGAAATCTTTTTTGGGTGGTGCTAGAAAGATAACCAATGGAGACACTGCGGACGGCAGCCAGATGGTTGGTGGAGAGCGAGTCGTGGGTTCGAAACTAGCTTTTGGAACCGGGAATGGATCCAACGGAAGAAATAGGTAAAGATAGGATAAGAGATATTAGAAAAGATACAGAAATAAACAAAAAGATAGATGGGTAAAATTACCAAAGATAAGAGAAGATAGAAACAGGGCGCCACTCAATTTTTTGGGGTTAAGGAGAAAATTAAGAAAACCTTAGAAAAGAAAAGAGATAAGAAAAGATATTTAGGTTCAGAGATCAAACCCAAGGAAAGATACCAACAGTAAATTATCAAATAAATCTGGTCAACGCAATATATAAACAAATAATAAATATATTAAGTATTACACTTACTTACCTACGAAACTTAATCAGCCTGATCTTTCTACAGTTCAAAAGCATAGTAATATTTAAAGATAGTAATTGTTCAGAGCTATTATTTTATCAGGGAACTTGTTAGGAGCCGACAAATAAAATACATGCATAAAACAATAACAATATATTAAACACAAAATTATGATGCTGCTAAATGCAACCCAGGTAATAAAAATACACAACTATGAAATGGTGTTATATATGTATAAAATTAAGCTATAATGTAATAAAAAAATACCTTTACCAAGATGTATAAGGCAATCATATACAAATATAGTTTGGCGTATCTCGAGATATCATAGGAAAGATAATGAACAAAAATTATAGGAAATACAAAAGATAGCAAAAATTACTTAACTCTAAATTTACAAAAAAAAACAAAAAGGTTACAAGAATGAAAACATAAACCAAACCGCACTTGGCTAAGTCAATTAACTATCTCGCACTATTATTTAATAAAAAACTGAGACTTGTATGTTCATAGGTAATATTTATAGAAATTTCTTGAATGGTTCAATTACATTCAAAAATCGGCAATCTTCAGGTGAAGATATAGATGATACGTCCAGATAATGGCAGGTGATATGGTACCATACCATATTACTCGCCCAGATAATTGTAGATAAAATTACTTACAGTAGATCTTGACGAAGGCAGCTTAATTCACTGAATTTAATACTTTTCTGGTACTAAACACTGAATTTAATAACCATTAAAGGTAGTGTAGAACTATATATAATTTAATATAGTCTAAGGAAAGAAAACTCAAATATAAAGTGTATACACACTTAGAAAATAATTCACAAAGACGATACGATAAGAAATAAAGTGAGCAAAGCGTAACACGAGATATTGGCCTTAACTCAACAACGGCCCACCAACAAGTCTCACGAGATATTACCTCACTCAACAACTGCCCACCAACAAGTAACTTGGTTCCACTCAAAATTTCACCAACTGTCCCTGAAAAAGGAAGAAGAAAATATTCCCCCACTCAAGAATGATAGGACAGTTGTATGTGTTTCTCAGAAGGTAAGGCCTTAACGACTATTGGAAACTTTGAGGTAAAATAATCGGTATTAACAATTGGACATAAGAAACAGACAATACTTGGGATTAAGTTATTGTCAAAAGAAACGGGCCTTCGACGAAAATTACCAATTTATGAAAAGGAAACTGCATACCAAAACGCATTATACTCTTTTCATAATGAATATTATGACGGAAGGATTAAAAACCATTCCTAATTAGGGAATTCCATTTTAGCTGGGTATCTACAATATTTTGCTATCGATACACGATCATAGGCGTATCGCACGGGGGTAAAAGGAATTAGAAATATTTAATATATTAATAATAAAAAAAATGTTACAAGTGATTTAAAAGACTTATTGTTATGATAGTTAACTAAAGAATCCTTAATTTGTGGGATCATAAATGGTGAAACTATTGTGTCAACAATTTCAGTAATGAAAAAAAAAATTTTCACTACAGCTGTTTCAATAGAGTGCCCTTCCCAATTTCCATAGATTGTAATAAAGAAAGCTTAAGGCTTGTATTTTAAATATGAAAAATTTAAAGTTAGTTATGAAAATAATGATTATGTTTGTTTGTTTTTTATTAAAAAACCTTTGTGTCTTGCGATACGTTTATTAAAGGTTCCAATGTTTGACCAATGAAGTTTTTGGACATTCACCACATGTAAGTTTGTATACGCCACAGGGTAAACGTTTTTTCTTTTGGCTCTTGTTCTTAATATAATTTGCCATTTTTTCCGATCCCAATTTTTTTCGCTTTTAGTTCGTTATTTTTTTATTTATCTATTTTCATCTCTTTTTTCTCATTTTCATCTCGTATATTTTGTAAATCTTGTTTAGTAATGTTTTTAAGAGTTTATTTTGAACAAAATGCTTGAAAAACTAACCAATCAAAAACAAAAAGTAAAGATTGTCCACACGATTTTTTCGTATGGATAATACATTGTAGATTTAATTTCTCCAGATTATTGATAAGAGCCGAACATGGTTAGCCTAGACAAATATTTAAGATTAATCATAAATTCTTCGTACAACTAATTAGAATATGAATGAGAGCAAATGCTTTTGTGTTTACTTCACCAACATCCTATTACTATATTAAGCTATGCAGTAAATGTGGAACAACGAAATAAGTAATTTCTATCTCGTGTCTCGACCCGAGCGTTGCGTTGGCTGGAATTTGGGGTTTTAAACACTCACCCCGCCCCATTTTCTCCATCCGTAGGATTAGTTCTAGTCGAGGGTAAATATAAACACGTCCGCTATTTCCTCTACATTAGCCAATTAGAGATAATGCTATATACGGGTATTACTTGTGTTTAATGTGTAAATGTTAAGTACGAATCGAATTATGATCATATTATCATATTCGACAACGGCACAAACTAGCATTTAAATCTATATTTGACCGATTATTTAATTATTTTTGATTATTTTGCAATATATATATATATATATATATATATATATATATATATATACATATATAAACATTTTATTTAAAAATATGTTTCGATGTTTGAGTATTTCTCAGATAACCTACATGGCAACGTAAGACTTTCACTAGGGGTTGCTGCTAACCCTGAGACGATGTTTGAATAGGTTTTAGGTAACAATCGGTTCTAGTTGATTATAATATCAACCAATAGTGGTTTGTTTATATTATCAGCAATTCGGTTAGCAGGAGACAAAACTCTAGATGGTTTAATTCTCATTTTTTAAGGAGAAAACTGCAAATTTATTTAAAATTATTAGATTTTAGCAAAGTGAAAATTTCATAAGTTACAACTGTATCAGTAGAAATTTAAATTTCTTTAACATATCTGACTGAGCCACATCAGTAAAAATTAAATGTAAAAATTATGAGGTAATGGTCACAGCAGTTTACAGTCCGCCAAGACATGCCATCAAGAAAAATCAATACGTAGATTTTCTGACCAGTCAAGGACATAGATTTATCCTTGGAGGAGACTTCAATGCAAAACATACGCATTGGGGGTCACGACTGACTACAACCAAAGGGAAAGAACTTTTAGAAGCAATGAAACACATAAAATGCGACGCAGTATCAACGGGAAAGCCAACATTCTGGCCTACTGACACAAATAAAATTCCAGACCTTATCGACTTCTTTGTAGTTAGAAATATTTCTACAAATTACATAGAGATAGAAGAGGCATTGCTATAAAAAAAGAAAGCGTCCCTAGATTTGTTAACAAAAATACTGATTGGAAAAGTTTCCAGATAGACCTTGAAGAGAAGATTAACCTCTCAGTGCCATTAAGAATCATTGATCAACTAGAAGCAGAAGTAGAATTACTCAATAAAAATATACAACAAGCTTCTTGGGACAACAGAACGAACAGTGTCGAAAGAATAAAAGGAAATAACTACCCGAATGAAATCAGAGAAATGATAACCGAAAAAAGAAAACTAAGACGCAAGTGGCATCAGTCTAGAGCACCAGTTGATAGAGCTAGATTAAATAATGCCACACAAAAATTAAAAAGAGAAATACAAAAAATTAAAAACAAATCGGTTAACATTTAGCTAAGTGAACTATCAAATGATAATGCTACTGATTACCCTTTGTGGAAGGCTACTAAACGATTAAAATGACGAATCTTACAGTATCCACTAATTAGAAATACTAATGGTAGCTGGGCAAGAAGCAATATACAAAAGGCCAACAGGTTTGCTGACCACCTAGAAAATACTTTTCAACCAAATGAAGAACAAGAAAGAATAAACTGGGAGGTAACTGGGTAACTCCAAAAGAAGTATATTTGGAAATAAAAGAAAATATAAATCCAAAAAAAGCTCCTGGATTTGATCTAATTACTGGGGAAGTGTTAAAGCAACTTCCAAGAAAAGCTATTATAAAATTAACATATCTTATAAACGCTTCCTTTAGGTTAAGGTACGTACCAAAGATGTGGAAGGTGGCAGAAATTATAATGACACTAAAACCAGGAAAACCTCCATAACAAGCTTCTTCATATAGGCCTATTTCACTGTTACCTGTCATGTCTAAATTATACGAAAAATTACTCTTAAAGAGACTAAAACCGATTATAGAGGAAAAAAATCTAATTCCTAATTATCAGTTTGGGTTTAGAGCAAGCCACTCAACGATAGATCAGGTGCATAAAATAACAGATATCATAGAAAAAGCTCTAGACGAAGGAAAAGTTTGTTCCGCAATTTTCCTCGACGTAGCGCAGGCTTTTGATAAGGTGTGGCATGACGGACTATATCATAAAATGAGATGCTACTTACCAAAACAATATTCCGAACTACTAGAATCATATATATCCGACAGATACTTTCGAGTTAAATATGAGGAAGCATATTCAGAATTAAGAGAAGTTAAAGCTGGAGTTACACAAGGAAGTGTCCTGGGGCCAGTGCTATACCTGCTCTATACCAGCGATATTCCATCATTAGAACCTAATACAATTGCGACATTTGCAGACGACACATGCATTCTAGCAGTCAGAGAAAACCACGAGAATGCAGCTACCATGCTACAGAACTCTGTTGAACAAATTAACATCTGGACCAGCCGATGGCGTATTGAATGAAACAAAATCTGTTTATGTCAATTTCACTAACAAAAGAAAACAACGTATCCCAGTACATATAAATAGAAACCAAATACCTTATGCAAATACGGCAAAATATTTGGGTACGACGTACACATACACACATGTACACATTCCAAGCTACGTTGGAAAGCACATGTTAAGAAAAAAAAGGAGGAATTAGAAATTAAGTTCAGAAACATGTACTGGTTGATGGGAAAAAAATCCACTCTGTCTATTTACAACAAATTGCCATTATATAAGCAAGTCCTTAAACCGATATAAACATACGGAATACAGCTATGGGGCTGTACAAAAGAAAGTAACATCCAACATATACAACGATATCAGAATAAAGTATTAAGGAACATCGTTAACCCTCCATGGTACTTTAGAAACTGTGATCTTCATCGAGACCTCCAGATGGATACAGTTATCCAGACAATAAGTAAGTTTGCCGAGAGTCATGAACAAAGGCTCTCCAACCACGTGAACGTCGAGGCCATCAAACTCCTAGACAACGCCAACCAGATAATAAGACTAAAGAGAACGAAGCCGTTTGATTTAGTGCTATAAGTGAGTGAAAGTGAAAAAGCAGAGTAAAGTGCGGCTAAAGTGTACACGTTAGCTAGTAGTACTATAATGTATTAGAGCCTAAGGAATATTGCTGAATATAACCTTAGATAAGTTTCTTGTAATATTTATATATAGAACTAACTTGCTTATTGATTATAGTGAATGATCAGATACCAATAGTCATAAGATTCCTGTTGGAGTTTTATTAAACAAAAAAAAAATATCTGACTGAACAAATAAATAAACGCCAGATTCCAGGTGATGCTTTAATTTCAAAACATTAATGAATACAATAATACAAACAACAAGTCCAGAAACAAACATAAAATAGAACCAATACAAGCAGACAAATTAATATAGGCACACAATGTAGTGATTTAAGCAGGCATCAGAAATACAGAAGGGACTGACAGAACTTTCGAATTGATAAAAAATATTAAGATAGAAATAAACGAAAAGAAACCAAAACCATTTAACTAAGAGGGTAATAGCCAGTAGACCAAATAAAAGTATAGAAGGAAGAACAGGAAAAACACGGATAAACTAAATGGAACAATAAGAAGGAAATTAATGAGATCGAAGAAGTTATAGCAATGGATGCAGACCGAAAAACTTGTCATTCTCACAAACACTTCTCATATCACCTTATCCACTCAAAACCCTGCCCATATCTCTCCCTGTAAATGTTTTCTCTGCTTCAAGAACCCGTTATTAACATGACTCGTGATGTTTTAATAAAATTTGTTCAGCTTATATTATGTTTGCCTTCAGGCGAAGCAATTCTAATGAATACGCCGACCTCTTGTATTCAAATGTACAAGTTTATATAACTTTGTACATTTCTAACTTTACTTTACGTTACTCATATATACAAATGAAAAGGCCTTTGTTTCTTTGGAATAAGCAATCAAAATAAATCAGATACCAAACAACAGCTAAGTGAACGTCTTTTGTTTAAAAGTTTCGTTGAATAGTAAACAAAATCATTCCGAAACTTTTCGATCTCTTTAACAGCTATTGTTTATGTTCGTTTTTCTGATTTCTTGCCAAAATATGACAGCTCTTTTGAATACTCATTTATCAAATGTGGTCACATTGTAACCGGTATATTTCTAATACATTTCAGTTCATTTAGTTGCTTACATCCTACATAAAGATTGTCACAATTTTTCAGTCTTGGAACATGATGTGAATATGGGAAAGTTTTTCTATACTACTTATTATTTTTACAAACGTTTCCCTTAATTGATTGTTATTTATAGAACACCTTCAGTTGCCAACTTTATTTATTTGAAGTAACAATGATTTTAGAAATTAAATACAATTTATGTCCATTAACACAACAAAATAAATCTACTTATTGCTTTATCCACTAAAACAGAAATGACCGTAGACCTGAGTTTTACTCTACTGTTACAAAAATAAAAACCAATTTTATTTAAATTAACCTGCACTGCCACAAGAACATATATCCTAGCTATATAATACTAAAAGTTTGCAAAAAAAGATAAAAGTTCCTATTATAAACTAATCTGCATCCAATTAATCTTTATCTTCTACAAAAGCAGGATATACGTCACTTCCTCTTCTTCTTCCTACTTTATAAATAGGCACAATGCCTGTTTTACTTTGGTTTTTAGCCTCAATTGACGTTGACTGATCATCTTTTCCTCGGTCGTCCCAATGATCTTCTATTTGGCGATTTGTCTCTTGCTCTTCGTACTATTCTATTTTCTGTCATTCTTTCGATGTGTTGATTCCATTTCACTTTTCTTCTTTTGGTCCACGCGTTTATTTCCTTTATACCACTTCTCGCTCGTATTTCCTCACTTCTTACTCTGTCTCTTAGAGTTTGGTTTGTTATTTTTCGTAAGACTTTCATTTCTGTTATTTCCAACAGTCTTTGTGTTTTTGCCGTATCTGCTCTTGTTTCCGCTGTGTACGTCATTATCGGTCTTATTGTTGATTTATATATCCTGGTTTTTGTTTCCATTGTAAGGTATTTGTTTCTCCAGATTGTGTTGTTGAGACATCCTGACTGCTCTGTTTGCCATGTTCACTTGTTTTTGTTCTTCTTCTTCCACTTTTCCATAGCTTGACAGTTTTATTTCCAAGTATTCAGTTTCCATCACGTGTTCTATTATTTTGTTATTTACGACCAGTTTACATCGTCTCAGTTCCGCTGATATCACTATCGCTTTAGTTTTCTCTGTTGAGATCACCATGTTGTATATGAGCGCCGTATCTTCGAATTCTTTAATTAATCTTTGTAGGTCATGTTCATTTTCGGCTGTTATTATGGCGTCGTCGCATATTATCGTTATTTTCTTTTCTACCAGTCTATATCCTCTTCTTTTTTAAAGTTTCTTTATAAATTCATCCAATATCAGATTAAATATTAATGGGCTCAGCGAATCTATTTGTTTTCCCGTTTTCCTTTACATCTCACCATAGCTATGTTTTCTTTTGAACCTATTTTCTATCCTTCCATTGTTGGATATAGGTCTCCCCAGTTCTCTCCATCTTTCCCTATCTTGAGCTGTTCTCTGCCATGTGGGACCTCCTTGTTTCCTGATGTCATCTTTCCACCTCATCTGTGGTCTGCCTCTTGATCTCTTTGCATTGTATGGACGCCACTTTCCGATGGCATTGTTCCATCGTCCGTCTTGGAGACGTTCATTGTGTCCAGCCCATTTCCATTTCAGTTTTGCTGCTTGTTCTATCGCGTCTACTGTCTTTGTTCTGGTTCTGATCCACTGGTTACGTTTTCTATCTCTAAGTGATACACCCAACATTTGTCTCTCCATCGCTCTTTGTGCCTTCCTTATCCTATCCAAATTGGCCTGTGTAAATGTCCATGTCTGTGCTCCGTAGGTGAGCACCGGTATTATACAGGAGTTATATACCTTGCTTCGTAAGTATAGAGGGATTGTTTGATTTTTTAGAACGTAAGAAAGTTTGCCGAACGCTGCCCATCCCATTCTTACTCGTCTCGATATTTCGGCTGTTTGATTTTCTCTGTTAGCTCTGATTGCTTGTCCTAGATAGATATACTCATTTACCTGTTCTATTTTTTCTGTTTTTATTTTTATTGCCTCTTGGTCTTCCGTGTTTGTCATTACTTTTGTTTTGTTGAAGTTAATTTTTAGGCCTTTTTGCAGTGATTTTTCATGAAGTTCATTCAGCATTAATTCCAGTTCTTGTCGTTCCGAGGAGATCAGGAGTATATCATCCGCATATCTAAGGTGATTTAGGTATTTTCCGTTAATACATATTCCTCTGTTTTCCCAATCTGTTGATTTTATTATGTCTTCGAGGGTCAAGGTAAACAGTTTAGGTGAAATTATATCGCCTTGTCGGACTCCTCGTTTAACTTTTATATTATCCGTTATTAATTTGTCGTCCAGAATTACGGTCATGGTTGCGTTTTGGTAAATATCATGTATCAATTGTCGGTATCTTGAATCTATTCTACTATTGACCAGAGCTTCTTCAACCGCCCAGTGTTCAATGCTGTCGAAAGCCTTTTCATAATCTACGAATGCTAAGTACAGCGGAAGGTTGTATTCATTGGTTTTCTCAATTAAGATTTTAAGCGCATGTAGATGGTCGATTGTGCTGTATCCTTTCCTGAATCCGGCCTGTTCCACTGGTTGGTAGTTATCAAGTTTATATGTTAGTCGCTTGTTTATTATTCTTGTGAAGGTTTTATAGGTAAGACAAAGACAATAACGGATCACAAGAAATAAACAACAGGATTCAGGCCGGCAACAGATGTATTTTTGCCCTCCAAAAAATTATAAAATCAAAACAACTAACACGACGTACGAAGATACAGGTCTATAAAACAATCATACGACCCGTTGTGATGTATGGAAGCGAAACGTGGACGATGAACAAAGGCAAATGAAGAGAGACTACGTGTTTGGGAAAGAAAAATCCTAAGGAAGATCTTTGGTCCGGTGCTTGATGAAACATCAGGACAATATAGGATAAGAACTAATAAAGAGCTTGAAGAACTTTACCCAGACGCCAACATCATAAAAGAAATAAAGTCCAGAAGACTCCAATGGGCAGGACACCTCAGAAGACATTCTGACGAACGAACAGTAAGACTGGTGTGGGAGGAAGTCCCAACTGGAAGGAGACCACGCGGACGCCCTCGTCTCCGGTGGCGAGATAATATAGCAGGAGACCTAAGCACTATGGGCGTGGAGAATTGGATGGAGGTTGCTCAAGACAGAAAACAGTGGAGGCATGTTGTCGAGTCGGCTAAAACCCACGAAGGGTTGTAACGCCACGGAGTAAGTAAGTAAGTAAGAAGGTTTTATATAGTTGTGACAAAAGGGAAATAGGACGGTAGTTGTTTAGGTCTGTTTGGTCTCCTTTCTTATGTATTAAGATTGTGTTGGCATTTTTCCATTGTTTAGGTATTTTACCTTCAAACAAACATTTGTTGAACAGTATTTTTAGCATTTTTTTTATCGTGTCTGCTTCTTCTTTTAGCAGTTCCGCTAGTATTTTGTCCTTACCGGTCGCTTTATTTCTTTTCATGTCGTTTATGGATTTTTCGATTTTATATTCAGTTATTTCTGGTAATACCTCTGAGCCAACATTTTGTATTTTCCTCGAGAGATTCTGTTTAGATGATAGTGGTGGGTCATTTTTGAACTGTGTATAAGTCTGTGTAATTTCTTTCTGTGATTTTTACTATTTCTCCTAGATCTCTTTCTTCATTGTTCTCAGCTTGAAGCATGATTAGTTTTCTTTTTCCTATATTTGTCTTCATTGTTTTTAAACTTTTGTTCTTCTCTATAATTTTCTTAATGCGGTCTTTTTGGTATTTTTTTAAATCTTCCTTTATCTGTTTTCTTATGGTTTTGTTCAGTTCGGTAAACTTCACTGTATTTCTTTTGTTATCATTCAGTAGCTTATCTTCAGGCCTGCTTCTAATAGTTCTGTTGTTATTTTATCGTTTAATTCGTCTAGTTGCAAACCCTTTAGCTGTGATATGTCACTTCTTTTTAGCTGGTTTATATATTGTTGTTTGCGTTGTTTAAGAAGTTCTGTATCTATCTTTTTTTAGATGGTTTAAATTTTTGTCTGCCTGTTGTGGAGTTAATTTTGATTTTGGCTCTAACAAGTCTGTGATCACTTCCTACGGAAATCATGTTTATGACCGTAACGTCTTGTACTATGTTCTTTTCTTTGGATAGGATGTAATCAATCTCATTTTTTGTTAAACCATTGCTATGTTATCTTTATATATATATATATATATATATATATATATATATTCCCAATTAGTTTTACTAAATCCAGTGGTATTCCCTTTTCATATAATAAATATTGTATCGCGTCCCGAATTCTCACTCTATCAAACACTTTCTTTAAATCTATCAGACACATGTATGCTGGTTTGTTGTATTCCAGCGACTTTTTTTAACGTCACATATATCACTTTTGCAAGGCAAACTTTCGTTAAAGGAATGAAATTTCAGATATGTAAAGTGGTAATTCTATTATGTCTTGTTTTTTCTTATCAAAAATAGATACCGAGCCTTCACGACAAAGGTTTGGAGTCAAAGAAACTATATTGCGGCCTCTTTTCTGAAAGTTGACTTTCTTAAATGTTCCAAAGAATATGAAGTTTTTATAATAAAAAATCCCACTCTGTTTTTTGATGTATGTACTTTACATTCCTCCAAATAAATTTTTCGACTTCGTTCACTTTCTTTTGCTGCAAAGAAATTTTAAACGGAATCAGAAAGACAGTCACCATTTAAATATTGGCAACCCACACTTCTTAAAAAAAGGTGGTTTTATTCAGAGTCCAACAAAAGTTTCATTAAAACTATTAATAGGCTAAGGTCAAATCATGCTCTGACACCTCCAAGAATGTACTAAATGGATCTAGCAGACACTCCAAACTGTACTTGTGGTAAATATGGAGATATAACACATATCCTATTAGAATGTGTAAACCAATAAGGAAATATTACATGTTTTTATGAAAACTTACGAAAACTAAATGTCTGTTTCCCATTTCACATAAATGAATTAATTTTCTCTGGAAACTTAGAAATCTTTAATTGTATTTATCAGTTAATAAGAAATTGTAAATATAAACTTTAAACAATATAATGTACTAACCCTAGAATTAAGATAAAATTTGTAAGCAATTTGCGAACATATCAATCATGTAATAAACCTTTTAATACGAAAAAATGAAAAAAAAATGGAAAAAAAAGAAAAAAAAAAAACAAATAAATAAAAAAAATAGGCAAAACCAAATTAATATAAAAAAAGACCAAAACAAAATAAAAAATATATATACATATTACATACAATATCAAAAAAGTAATACAAGGAAATAAAAAAAATAAAATAAAAAAAAAATAAAAAAAATTAAAAAAAAAAAAAAATCACAAACAAACAAAAAAAAGAACAATCAAAACAAGTCAATTATTTAATTTACTTTTAACTTACATTTAGTACTAACTCGAACTCTGATTGTTGTTCTGTGAATACAAATTACAAAACAGTCTGGTCAATTGACTATGCCAAGGCCATTAAAAAAAAAGCATTTTCCCTTTTCATTTCTTGAAGACAAAAGGTTTTCACCTTCCTGTTTGTTTCACTAGTTGCATCTAGTCATAAAGATGATTAATTGAGGTTCCATATCTCTTTCTAGAGGCTTGGACAATAAAACAGTTGACCATAAAAAACATCGAAGCTTTCGAGATGTGGTGCTATAGGCGCATTCTCAGAATATCATGGATGGACCGCGTCACTAACACGCAAGTACTCCAAACTTTAGACAAAATATGCGAAATTCTAAACGAGATAAAAACTAGAAAGATCCAATACTTGGGGCACATTGTGAGAGGTGAAAAGTACGAACTTTTAAGAAACACCATGCAGGGCAAAATTAAGGGCAAAAGAAGTGTGGGAAGAAGAAAAATATCGTGGCTTCGTAATCTACGTGAATGGTTCGGGTGTAGTTCGATTGATCTTTTTAGGCGCGCTGCTAACAAAGTCGCAGTGGCCATGATGATTTCCAATCTCCGCTAGGAGTGGCACGAGAAGAAGAAGATCTCTTTCTAGTTCCCTCTATCATGGAATCGTCAGTGTCATATTTTATATGTGTATGTCCTGCGATAAGAAACTTATGGTCAATGGTTTTTAAATGTTGGCTATTTTGTAGGAACGCAAAAAACATTGCCATAACGTGGGCATTCTTATTTTGACCACCAGATATATCTGAGTACAAAATACCGTGTGTAATATCCGTTACTATGAAGGATTAATAGGAAAATTAACAATATGCATACAATCATGGACAGTAAGAATAAAGGTGCACAGTTGGTTGTTTTATAAATCGCAACCGACATAACTAGGTTAGGTGATGGGAGACACTGCTGCTTATCAAAGATGTACACTTTTGTAGATATGTTGCCCTGTTACTTATTTTGTCATTTGCTTTCGATTTGTATGCGTAGTCTATTTGGCTTGACGAATGGCTAGTTGTTTACATAATTCTTCTTTGTTTTCAGCATTAGCTTTAATTTTTATATGCAGTTAGTCACATGTTTGACATGTATTATTTTTGATACCTTTGTAGTTATTTTCATTCTGTGAAAAATGTTCTCGTAAACCTTCTGCTTACAGGTTGGTGTTTGGACTCTTGTTTAAGATATTCTTCATAAATCTTTGCAACTGTATAGTGTGGTGAAAGATACTTTTTGCTTGTTTGGTTTCTGCAATAGTGACTTTCGTATGCAGGCACAAAGACAAAATGTTATGTTTAATAGCTTAAGTAACTTCACGGATAATTTATGCCATGACTTATGGGATCCTCTATTATCATCGTGTGTATTCCAGAACTATAGGTGTCCTTTTGGAGTAAAGTGTTGGTAACAAATTTACTGCTTTCACCCAAAAGTCTTTTGAAAGCAGGACTTATGGGTAATAAATTACCAATAATGTGAAGAAGATATTAGTAGGTTAACAAACGAAATTTTTGTTTCAATTCATCAGCAATTTTTTGTTGTTTTTCTTTTTAACGATGTTTACAAGACTAGCTAAATACGTAATTCTCTTATTGTGGCTACTCATGGCCCAATATTTTTTAAATAGAGTGTGTCTTGTAACATCATTAAACTTTTCCTGGCATTTCATACGACAGTTCGTTAGTGGTTTGCACTTTCTTGCTTCAACTTCTATGCCTTTTCGAGTTTTGTAGCTTTGGCCGAAAGTTCTTTTCGATTTATTTTCTAACCTTAATTTTCTTGTGTTACCTTTTATAAGTTTATTTCCGCTATTTTTTATACGAATCTTTCTACTTCAGTTGACTGGTGCTATGTGAACTGTGTTTTCTAAATTTACGTGATTCACACCAACCACATTTTTTTATTTACAATTAAGGCGCATCAACATATATATATATATATATATATATATATATATATATATATATATATATATATATATATATATATATATATATATATATATATATCCCGTTTATAGCGTAATCCGCCTTTGGGTTCCCGTTCGCCAAGCCTGTCTATTCTGCCAGTCTTCTTCAAATAGATTTCTTGCTGACATGGCTTTTGAAATTCCTTGCATCCATGTTGTTGGTGGTCGTCCTCGTTTTCTTTTCTCTGGTGGTACCCATTCTAATATTTTTTTTGGTAGTCTTTCTTCCCCCATACGTCTAACATGTCCGTACCATGTCAGTTGTTGTTTTTCGATGTCTTCTATAATTGATCTTTGTACATTCATTTGATTTCTTATGTCCTCATTTCTCATATGTTCTAATCGAGACTTTCCCGCTGCTCTCCTCCAAAAATCCATTTCAACTGCCAAGAGGTTACCTTTAAGTTTTTGTGATAACTGCCATACTTCTGAGCCATACACGATTACTGGTTTCAATATTGTGTTATATATTCTTTTTTTCGTTTCCGGTCTTATATTTTTCTGCCATAGTACTGAATTCAATGCACCTATAACTCGTTTCCCTTTGGTTATTCTGTCTTTTATGGCTTCATCAGTTCTTCCTGTCTTTGTTAGTTTTACCCCCAAATATATACATTGATCGCATTTCTTAATTTTCCCGTCTTCTAAGTCGAGGTCATCTGCAGTATTTCAGCATCAACATTATGTGGTTATTAACGCCGCTCGATATTAATTTTTTTTTACATTTTTGGATACTTAATATATATATTTTTACATACTTAAATCTGAGTTAAACTAAGTACATTGGTTAATAGAAGCATTACACATTTATTTGTACATGCACTGATGTTTATATTTGGTTATATATTCCTATTGATTTAAGAAAACTTAAAACTGACGAATAGACACAGTTTTCTTCTAACACTCGGGTAGCGTTGTCGGTAGGTTACACTTTTTCCTGTTATTTGAATATGCAGGGCATTCAATTAAGCAATGTTGGACATCTACACTGTTAAAACACTTGCCGCACATTGGATTAACACTTTCAGTAATATGGCATTCATGTGTTAAGCATTTATGTCCTAATCCTAGTCTGTTTATTAAAGTTTAGTCTTTGCTGTTGATACACATATTCTTACATATTACAAGTGTTTTTTTATGTCTCGTAGTTCTTGTTGCGATTGATTCCATTCTTGAAGCCACCGTTCATTCAATGACGAGATAATCCAGTGGTGAAAATCTTTCTTATAGGTAGGTTCTGTCAAATCTTCGTTGTTAAGTGAAGATTTGGCGGCAGCATCTACTCTATCGTTACCATGTATACATATATGTGACGGAATCCACATAAATTTTACAATCGCATTATTTTGCTGAAGTTGGTACAAATGGTTCTTTATCAATCGCAACAATGAATGAGTTAGGTTAATCGTGCCTAAGCTACTCATGGAACTTAAGGAATCTGTTATTATTAGGCACCTGTCTAAGTTGCCGTCTAGTGCATATTCTAATGCTTTGTAGATTGCAAATAGTTCTCCTGTATATATTGACCAACCACTGGTCATTGATTTGCTTTCATTTTTCAGCTTGTTTTTTAATTTTTTCGGTCTTAAAATGTCATCTTTATCCGATAATAAAAAATCAGAGTCTTCCTTTGGATCATAAGAAGGATGAATATCACTATCATCATCAAGACTATAAAGTATGTCAGATGGAAATTCAGAAATAGATGGGGCATTTATTTATAGCATTTATTCCTAAAGATTATAAGCAAAAATCTGAATTGTGTTTCGAAACTATTTTACGGATTTTATTATTAGATGTCGCTATTGCGTCCGTATTGAAGCCATTTTAGTGTTGCTTCTTAAAAGACAGAAAATATTGATTTTTCACGTTGAGAACACCTATGAATAACTGTTCTGATGAGACCTATTAGGTCGAAATACGTATCAACAGATACATAGGCGCTGTTTGCGTGAAATCAAATATTTGCTGTCTTTTTCATTTTATTCGGATCTGCTCTGTACGAGTACAAGAAACACAATTCGCTAAGGATTTCTGCTTAGTTGTAAAGACATGTCGTGGAATGCAAATTTTAGATTCCCCATGTCCTTTTAACATCTTTTATCAACGTCTGTTTGCCTAGCAATTTTTAGAAGGCTCAGATTATAAGCAGAAATCTGAATTGTGTTTCGAAACTATTTTACGGATTTTTCAGAAAGATTTAATAAATAAATAAAAAGCTAATAACAATCTTTATACTTAGAACTAAAAAAAAGGTTACTAGAACAACAATTTCTTTTTTAAATAAGGCACCAAAGTAATAAAATTTGCAATAATAACCTGTAATCTGTATATACCCGAGTTCGTGAAATATGTGGCATTCAAATATCAATTTAAGAAGATATATATATATATATATATATATATATATATATATATTATATAATATAATATATATATATATATATGTAGAAGATTATATTTGTGATCTGTGAATCTTTTAAATACAAGTATATTGGATATGTATTTATTATAATAATGTAATTACGTGTCCATCAAGAGGGACGAATTCACTGAAAGTGTTAAGCCTGTTAGAAACAATCCATCGTGTTTAGTGTTGTAGTTCTTTTCTTACTTAATATTTTAACAAAATTGGTATAACAAAAGAAACTTGTTTAATGGACTTTACGAGTAAAGCTACAAAAGTAATTTAAGTTAGAAAGATCAAAGTTTACTGCAATACTATTGTCACAATGGGCCGCAAAACAACCAAAAATTGAATGTACTTGGAACGAAACGAAACAATAGCAGAAATCCAAATAAACAAACAAAAAACTAATAATACCTCAACATGCTACCCGATGTTTTATCTCTTCTTGATGTCATATCTTTTTCGTTAAAAATACAACAAATGTGTTTCTGTTATCTGGAATTGAAAAGAGATCTGGCTTGTTTCGAAAAGAATATGAAGCTGGAAGATATGTCCGAAGTGACTGCGGATAAAAAGTTGTATGTATGTATGGTTTTGGATTTTATTTGATTTTAAAGGCATTGTTTGTTTTTATTTCTAAATTTATAAAATTAAACATCAAAATCCGATTCAAGTGTGTAACGCTGTTCTAACCTATCGTGCTGAAACATAAAATCATAAAAAAATACAATCCACAGGGTGCAAACCACTTCTATAATAGTTTTTAGTCTTCTATATTCATTTTCGAAAATACAGGGTCAGTCGAAACAACGGAATATGGAATATTCTAAAGTTGTATTTTTTAAATGGAACAATTATGTCTAAAAAATGTCTAGAATTAAAATGTTTTTAAAAATGTACATTTTTATTGAGATTTATGGAGAAAACTGCTAATATTTTATAGGTACAACTCTTTTTAGAGTTTTTCAAGATTAGGTTTTCAATGTAATAGAAATTTTAATGATATGTCAGAATTACTAAGAATAATCAAAGAGAGGAAAATGCAATACTTTTGTCTCGTGTGTTGAGAGGTGAAAAATATGAAGTACTTCAAGTTATACTGGAAGGAAAAGTACAGAGCAAAAGATCAGTAGGAAGAGGCCAGAACTCATGACTGAAAGACCTGAGGACCACAAAACCACAATTGCCAACCTCAAAATGTTTCTAATGTAGTGCCACTTTTAAATACGTTAATATCTTTTATGTTTATCGATAAAATATACAATGTGATCAGTATTTTTTATACAAAATTTTATTATGAGTAAATTTACTAATGTTTGTATTTTGAGAACGATTTCCGAAGTGGAAATTGAAACGCGAATAAACTTACTTTAACCTTTAATTGTGGCTTTTTCCCATTTAAACAGTAATTTTTTTAAATGCCACAGGGAAATAGTTTCAAAACAATATTAAGTTTCCATTGGATACTATATTACCTAAACTTTTCACTTTTCTATTTAAAAAGTTCTTAATATTGTTCTGAAGCTATTTTCTTGTGGCATTGTGAATTAATTACTATTAAACTGGGAATAAGCCACAATTAAAGATAAAAATACGTTTATTGACGTTTCAATTTCCACTTCGGAAATCGTTCTCAAAATACAAACAGTAAATTAAACAAATTTTGTTTTTTTTTGTTACATAGTGAAAAATTCTTCTAATAATTTAATTTTATCTGACTCATTTATATTGACAATTTAGACATACATTATGCATTTTAAAGTAGACGACTTTAAAATGATATTGCCAATATTGTTGAGTTGCGCTCCTGGGACGACTTTACTTATAAGATAGTTCATTCGATTACATGAAATCAACTTTAACTTGAGAATATCCGTCAGAAAAAAATCATAGCATGTAATTCGTCTTTAAAAAGACAAACACATGGAAAAACCAGGAAAAAAACCTCATAATACTATCCCGACATTATAAGTATTTGTTCGTGAATTTAGTTTAACTTCAACAAACATCAAAATTCTGATTTTATATGTTACGTTATTTAAAAAACATAAATGATGTATCCTCTATATGTTACTGACTTACTAATACTGGTATTTTCTTATTAATAACTTCCTCTTTCAATATTCCTACTTCAATTATGCTAAATGAAGCCAATTGTGTCGCAAATTCCTCGGCAGAATGTAGTAGGATCTGGTTACCAATATTGAAATACTTATAATGGGAGATTTCAACGCAAAAGTAGGACGAGGCAAAACAGGAAAGCTATTGGGAAATTTCGGACTTGGTGAAAGAAACGAAAGAGGTAATCGTCTAGTTCAATTTTGCCAAGAACACAACCTAGTACTTACTAACACTCTCTTTAGGATCCCGCACCGTAGACTCTATACCTAGGAATCACCGGCAGACTCACCTGGTAAAATAATCAAAAATCAAATAGATTATATCGCTGCATCAATCAGGTTTAGAAACTCCATCAAAGCCGTAAAAGCTTAAAGCCGTAAAAGTACAGTTAAGAAAGCCAAATGTAAAGAACAGGCCCGAAACGCTAGATATTAGGAAGCTTTCCAACAATAATATTAAACAACAGATGCAGGAGAATTTAAATACCGAAATATCAAAAATCTTTAAAAATAACAATGAACCGCTGGAAAAGTGGAGTGAAATTAAAGAAGAGATTAGGACTTCAAGCACTAAGTTTTTACTACCTGATAAGAGAAAAAAAGAAAGACTGGATGACTGCAGAAATCCTTGACATGATGGAAGAGAGACGGATATATAAAACTAAAGATACTGCCAAATACCGTGAAACCCATAGACGAATAAGAGCTGAGATAAGAAAAACTAAAGAGAAATGGTTCTCGGAGAGATGCGAAGAAATCGAACAGTGCGAAAAGGTATACAACTATCACAATATGCATAAGAAGATAAAGGAACTCACAACAAAGAAAAGCTACAATATTTTATCGAAAGGGCTGTGCGATGATAATGGAAATCTACAACTAGACCCCGACAAAATAGTTAGAATCTGGGAAACTTATGTGGAACAACTGTTTAATGATGACCGTCCTAGTGGGTATACACTGAGCAATGATGATACTGGCCCTTCTATTCTAAAATCAGAAGTGGAGAATGCTATAAAGGGTCTTAAAAATAACAAAAGACCAGGCAACGATAACGTATACGGGAAATATTGAAAATGCTGTGCGAAACAAACAGTCAATTTCTAGACTCACTCGTCAGACTCTTTAACAATATTTATAACAGCGGGGAGTTTCCTGAAGACTGGCTAGAGTCAACTTTTGTTGCCATACCGAAAAAACCAAAAGCAAAGTCTTGTGATCAACATCGGATGATAAGTCTAATTAACCACATTTCGAAGGCATACACCAAGGTTATTTACAACAGAATAAGCAAAAAATGCGAGGATAACATTGGAGATTCGCAGTTTGGGTTTCGGAATTCTCTTGGGACAAGAGAAGCACTTTTTAGTCTACAGGTACTCATCCAGCGCTGCAGAGATATGAACAAAGACGTGTACATATGCTTTATAGACTACGCAAAAGCATTCGATAACGTAAAGCACGAAAAGATAATTGAAGTTCTCCATAAGATCGGAGTCGACTACAGAGACATTCGAACAATAGCAAGTCTCTATTGGGGTCAAACAGCTAAAGTGAAAGTAGGATCTACATTGACCAATAAAATTGAGATGGACTCAAAGTGCACAATACGGACTTAGACTAAATATCACAAAAACCAAATTGATGTTAATAAGCAAAACCCAAGAACCACTACAGCAACTGATATTAGACGATAAAAGGATTGAACACGTGGATTCGTACATCTACTTGGAACAACAGTTAACTCAAATTGGGATCAAGCGAAGGAAATACGTATAAGAGTAGAAAAGGCAAGAGCATCGTTCACTAGCATGAAGCAAATTTTCACCTCTAAAAGCCTCACCCTACCTCTCAAAATTCGACTTCTGAAATGTTATGTATTCCCGGTTTTGTTATATGGAATGGAGGCGTGGACAATGACCGCAACATTGATGAAAAAAGTAGAGGCCTTCGAAATGTGGGCTTACCGACGTATATTACGTATATCCTGGACTGAGCACGTGACCAACGAAGAGGTACTACGCCGGATAGGTAAAGAGAGAGAGGTAGGAATAAGTATAAAGAAAAGAAAGTTGGAATACTTGGGTCACGTTATGAGACATAATAAATATAGAGTACTACAGCTGATCGTTCAAGGGAAAATAGACAGCAGAAGGGGTCCAGGGAGGAGAAGACACTCGTGGCTCCAAAACTTGCGGCAATGGTTCGGATTGTCATCTGCTGAACTATTCAGATCTGCCGTAAACAAAGTCAGAATAGCCATGTTGATTGCCAACGTTCGGAACGGACAAGGCACATGAAGAAGAAAACAACACATAAAAGGTAAAAGTAAAAGAAGAACTAACCGAACTTATTGAAGCTGGTAATGGGGTAAGACAGGGAGATTCATTGAGTCCTCAATTGTTTAACCTGATTATGGATAAAATAATAAAAAATAAGAACAATAAAAGCATACCAAATGGGAGAAAAACAACTTAAAATAATTTGCTATGCAGACGACGCAATACTACTCTCTCAAAGTGAAGATGATTTACAATCGTATGCTGCACCAATTTAATATAACCGCCAGAAAATTTAACATGTTAATTTCCCAAAAAAGACAAAATGCATGGTTACAACAGCAAATTTACTAAGATGTAAATTGGAGCTGGAAGGTCAGATAATAGAACAAGTGATGGAGTTTAAATATCTAGGCATCACATTATCTAGCTACGGAAAGCTCGAAACCGAAGTGGAAGATCAAGTGAATAGAAGCAAACAGAGCCTAGGCTGCCTAAATGAAACAATATGGAGAAATAAAAATATCGGGAAAGAAACGAAAGGCAGAATTTACAAAACAGTCATCAGACCAATAATGACATACGCGGCAGAAACAAGACCTGATACAGAGAGGACAAAAAGGATGTTAGAAACAGCAGAGATAAAAACACTTATAAAAATTGATGGTAAGACATAATGGGACAGAGCTAGAAGCACAAATATACGTGGATGCAAGGTGAATGAAAACAAATAGTGTAGAAAAGATGGCAAGAGACGTTTCCCCAATAGGGAGACGATCAGTAGGAAGACCACGAAAACGATGAAATGACAACTTACTGGAGACACATTAAAAAACAGGCAGAGTCATGTTTATATAAAAAAAGAAGAAGCTTTTTTTGCATTTAAAATGGAATTGAGGCGACATATTGGTAAAAAAAATGGATGAATGATTGACAAGAAAGATAAAATAAAGTTCGAGAGACGAAGCGTACAAAAGTAGAGGCAGGCTACGCAGTAGATGGATTGACAACATAAAATATTTGCAGGATACTGGATACAAGAAAGAGAGTAGTGGTAAAATTTAGGAAAGCCTAGGTTCATCAGTGAACAATTTAGGCTTTTAGATAGATATAATTATTAAATATATTTCCAGATATATGTTGGAATAAATTGTGCCATTTGTATAACAAATGGCTAGCAACAAAGTACCCTTACTATCGACAACAGTACAACAGCTTAAACAAAGAAGTAAAAAAAAAGAGGTAGGTTATGCCAAAAATGAGATGTGAAATAAAGCCTGCGATAACATAGAAAATTGTAAGGGTACAGCAAGAAGTAGAGAAGCCTGGAAAACAATTAGAGGCAGTAGAGCAGATAGAAAAAAATGCAGTAGGTTAACTCTAATAGCCCCAGAATTATGGGTCGAATATTATGAACAAATGCTGACAGAAGATCGAACAGAATTCCAAGATATTGGCTACCAAAAATATGATATTTCCTACCGCGAAGAAACTGAAATAACACCAGAAGAAATTAAAAAACACGCCAACGCTATGAAAAATGGAAAGGCTCCAGGACCGGGGCAGTACAAATTGAACTGATTAAATATGGCCCTGACAAACTATTTCAGCTATTGGCTTATACTTTTAATTTATTCTTGAGAGGAGAAAAGCTACCCCAGAATGGAAAACTGCATATATCAGCAATCTATACAAAAATAAAGGCGACAGAAAAGATTGTAAGAACTACCGAGGGCTTAGTGTAACTAACTCAATCTGTAGAGTCTACGGGAAGATAATTAAAAGCCGAATTGAAGATTGTTGGGAAGACGCTGAAGATCAGAGTGGCTTTCGTACTGGTCGTTCTTGTATAGACAATGTGTTCTGCCTAAAACAAACAATAGAAAAGCGTTTGGAACATAATATGGAGACACACATGGTATTTATTGATCTTCAAAAAGCGTATGACAGTGTCCCATTAGCCAAGCTATGGCAGGTGCTAGAAGACAAGAATATTCCACCGATTTACATTAATGCTGTAAGGGAGTTGTACGATGATATGACGAGTGTAATAAAGATTGGACAAAAAGTGACAAAAAAGATAAAAGTGACCAAAGGACTTCGCCAAGGCTGCTGCATTGCACCTACACTCTTTAAGATTTATTTGGAGGGGGTTTTGGATATTTGGAAAAGAAAATGTGAACCTATGGGTGTTAAAATTGGAGACCATACACTGTACAGCTTGCATTTTGCTGATGACCAAGTAATACTTGCAGAAGATCAAGATGATATCCACTACATGTTACGAAAAATAGATGAAGAATATACTAAGTGGGGCTTATCAATTAATCCATCAAAAACAGAGTACGTAGTAGTGGGAGGTGAAGGAAAGCACTTAGAACTAGGAAGCAAACAAATTCAAAATACTGATAGCTATAAATATCTCGGTGTAAACATTACAAACAATGGTCGGAATACAAAAGAAATAGCTACTAGAATTGGTCAAGGAAATTCAGCAATACGTCAACTGAATAGTATACTTTGGAATAACCACATCACCCGAAACACAAAAATTAGGATATACAAAAGTATCATAGAAAGCATTGCTACATATGGTTCAGAGCTTTGGGTAATAAATAAAAATGACGCATCCAAAATAAAAGCAATGGAAATGAATTATTGGAGAAGATGTTGCCAACTCACTAGAAGAGATAGAGTAAGGAATACTGAAATCAGAGAGCGTATGGGCATAGACATTGACATCCTGGAAACTATAGAATGCAAAAGGCTGAAATGGTATGGCCATGTAGAAAGGATGAATGATCAACGATGGCCAAAGAGAATGTTACAGTGGATCCCCACCAACCGCAGGAAAAAGGGAAGACCAAGAAGATCGTGGAGACAAGAAGTAAAAGGTGCAATGGAAGATAGGGGTCTACAAGTAGATGACTGGAACGATCGCAAGCGTTGGAAGCTAGGTTGCGAGAAACGGCGGCAGCTGTAATAAACTCGTTATATATATATATATATATATATATATAATATATATATATATATATATATATAATATATATATATATATATATATATATATATATATATTGTTATGATTGTTTATTTTTACTTTGATTTTAATTTATTGAGCCAATCAAAATAATGTAACTTAATTGTTATCAAATGTAAAATAAAACTCCTTATATTACCTGTGTTCGATGGATTCAAAGATTTTCTAGTTGTCCTTTATCGGGATAGAGAAAAAGGATAATAATAAAAGAAACTATTATATTACAAAAAATTACGTATTCTTTATTTTATATGAACGAATAAAACAATTATCAAATTCTGCCGTTATCTTATCAATCAGCATACAAGAAAATAAATGAAAATTTTATAATAATAAGATTTTAAATCTACATAAATTTATATTCAGTGAAAACCAATTTTACTTAAATTTTCCTTTACTTGAAAAAAAAAACAACAAAACTTTAAACTTTTGATTAGTCTAACAAACCTCAGTTCTTAAATTTGAATGCTAATGACCATGATGTCAACACAGATCCTTCACAGATATTAATTTCAATTGTACAAAACACTTACAGCTTATTTTCTTATTGAATTGTATGTTGGAACATACCCAGAAAAGTCCAGTCTCCTCAACGATGTGATCTCTCCTTTTTGGCACCTCGGCTCCTTCCTAACGTCTCTGCAAACCTCCTGCACTAACCAAAAACACCTGATTCACTTCTCCAAAAACTCAGCTACTTATTAATGACACAAGGACTTCCTTTTGTCAACTTGATGCCGTAAAACTACTTTCACATATCTTCACAAAATGCCCACGGTAGATACAAGGACCTCTTTTAATCTACTTGTTATCTCCTTCTGCAAAACTATTCAATTCTTTTCACAATGCCGGTATCCAACTCACGAACCACACCCTATCTTGAGACAAACGACTGTTTCCTTCGATGACCAAATTATAACTAACTCTCCGTCCTCCTAATCGGCTCACAAATTCCATTCAAAAACGACCGTCCAATCAAAAGCTCAAATTGTGTTTACCATGATTTTGGAAAAGCCTAATTTCTGTTTCAGAGAAAAACTAAATAGCTTACTTTAAAATTGGTTTTGTCAATACACAATTTATACATATTTCAAAAGATTAGAATATGGTCATTTAATACTCGATTATACAAACAATGAAAAGATTAACTTACAGGTAAAATGTCTTCTAATTCTAAACAAAGGGTTTTTTGATAATTTTGTTGGAAACGGAAAATTTCTATTCTTATCTACACTAAATCTTATCTTAAATTACTATATACAATTTGTTTATACTGATATCTTAAAATTTTATTCCGATGGATCTTTTTATTTATTTTCCTTTGGTTGGGAAAAAGAAGAAACATGTCAATATATATATATATATATATATATATATATATATATATATAATATATATATATATAAATTGTGCCAAGTAGAAAGTAAAACTGCAACGTTTTAAGCCACCCGTTAATTGTTTTATATTAACGAACCATTTAATGTTTATATTAAACTACGCAAACAAACAAAATATGATGTAGTTATATTTTTATGTATGACAAAATACACAGAACCAATCAGTTGCATCAAATGTTTACCGGACCAATGTAATTTAGTAGAGTTGTTTTCGGCAGAGATGCACGCCCTCTCACATACTCTGTTCAAACGAACAAGAACTGTTTTGTCGAATTAAACGGTTTTACACAGCGGATGCATGTTTTGTTAACGACGGACTACAATCGACTGATCAAACGACAGAGCCGACTTTTCATTAAATTCTTCCAGTTTTTTTTAAGTAATTAATAATAATAGTGTTAAAAATTGCACTGTTTATCCTATGAAATGCGGCGGCTGACATTGCTTCTAGACTGTACTTAATCATTTAACGCGCCAATAACTTTTTCAACAAATTGATGTGACTTTTTCAACAAAGTGACAAATCATAATTAAATTTTTATCACAAAGTTTGTTTGGGGTGACTTTTATATGTGACAGTAACCGTTCTAATAAACCAATAACATGTAAAATTTTGTTAGCTAGTAATATTGACTCTAATTTTTTATAAAAATTATTCACAAAAATGCCTCAAAATATATTTATTTAAAGATGAGACAAATTAAAACGGGAAATTCACAAACATAACATTACAAATTCTAGATAGTTTATGGTATCCTCCGATAGGGGCTGCACGACCTTGACGTAGGTTCGGAGGCTTAAGCTGACTGTTCATATAGGGCTGTAGTCTGGCGTAGGAAGTGGAACAAGTATGTGTGTGTGAATGAATGGGATCTCCCTAATAAGGAGCTCTCTGTTGAATGAAGGTACCCCCTATAAACGGGCTAGGCCTAGTGAATGGAAGTATAGAAAGGTGTGAAACGACCACGCTGGAACAGTTCCTGTCACCACATAGCCCTCTGGGGTATCTGGGAATCCTTCCCAGGTATTCAAGAGACTAGGAGTGGAAGAACTGCTTCAGCGACCAAGAAGCAGCCTACCCAAGCTAAGGTGTGAGGTAATCGTGCCGATGGCTGTATGACCACAGGGTTTTATGTGGTCGTGAACGATCCCCCTGGGGAACCAGGCAAACCCCACTGTATTAAGCCTTCCCCTGGTAATGCGGGGCTCTGCCAGGGGCGACCAATCTTTCCCTAGCTACTCGTGGGAACAACATGAATTCAAAACAAAAAAAAAACCAAAACCAAATTCCGAGGTTGGACCAAAACGTTCACCTCAGCTTGAAGCCGCAGATAAGGATGGACAGCAATGTTCACCTCTAGTCTCGGCCCAACCGGAGGCTGGTCCAAAACGTTCACCTCAGTCTGAAGCCGGAGCTAAGGATGAACAGCAATGTTCACCTCAAGCTTCGGCCCAAACTAAGGATGGACAAGGACCACCTCGGGAAAATCAGCCAAAACGCCGCAGAATTTGCGGCGCCGAGGCAAAAAGAAGGAAGAAGGCCAGAGAGGCGATGGGAAAAGCACCCACGGGAGCAGCTCATCCCTCTCCAGCCCCTCCCAAAACAAAAGTGAAGATGCCCACATCGGAGGCTGACAACGGTTCCACCTCCAAAAGAGGACAGGAACCAACAGCCCCCGGTGTGAAGCGCCTTCACCCAAGTACCTCCACGGAGGGCACGCCGAGGAAGCATAAGAAGTCACGCGGTGGTGGAAACACCGCTGCGCCTTCCCAAAGCTTCGCGGAAGCTACCTTGAGACATCTCAAGGTTGCTATTATAGATAAGGAAAACCCGTACGGAAAGGTCACCGCCGACCGGGCAAACCTTATTAGAGACAGCCTAATCGAGGAATTGGACAGAAAATTCTTGTCACCCTCCAGCAGCCAGGTAAAAGCACCCACGTTCAAATCGTGGACTCACTCTGGTGAGATCATCAGAGTAGTCTGTGATGACGATGAGGCGCTTGCATGGCTGGAAAAGGCTACAGCTGAGCTCAAACCGTGGGAGGAAGCATCACTGGCAGTTGTCAGTCAGGATAAGCTCCCAAAACTTACCAAGGCCTCTCTATGGATCCCGGAGGATGCTATTAGCACCTCTGATGACCCAGAAAGAGTGCTGCGGAGGTTAGCGGTGCAAAATCCAGACATGGCAGTTGCGAGATGGTGCACCTTCCACCATGAGGCGAAAACAAAGGATCCTAAAGGACACCTGTTTGTCTTCGGAATCGGAGACGATGATATGGCTGTCCTTAGGAAAAGGGCAATGAGGCTGAGCTGCGCGTTCACCTCATTGTACCTAAAAGCAAGCACAAACAAAGTGAAGGATACCTCCTCGGAACCAGGAACCTCAGACACGCGGCAACCGACGACGGTTGCTGAGACTGAGACACCCCTGGTTCCACAGCAGGGAGAAGATCATCAGATGATGGTCGACGAACTCTGCGGAGGAGGTTCCAAAACAACTGAAGATGACCCCTCCTCAACCGAGGAGGAAATGGACACCTAAAAAAAAAAGAACCGAAACGATACCTAAGCCATGGGCAAGGACGTCGAAAAAAATAAGGTTATCATTATTCAATGCAACCTCCAACACAAAAAGGTGGCAACGGCGACACTATGTCGCCGCCTGGATGAAACGGAGGATGCAATAGCACTAATCCAAGAACCTTGGATAAATAAGACCAAAATAACTGGTCTTAGCAGCCTAAACGGTCAAATTATCAGCTTACCAAGCAATCAACAACCGAGAACAGCAATATATGTTCCCAGAAAAATCAAAGCCTCCCCCATGGCGCAGTTTTGCACCTCAGACGTAACTGCGGTTAAAGTGAAGTGCCCATGGGGAAAGGGCAAAAATAGAGAGTTGATACTAGCATCAGTCTACCTACCCTCAGATGCAGCCACCCTACCACCAACAAGGGAAATGGAAGATCTGGTAGACCATTGTCTCAGTCAGAAAGTAGAACTTATTATCGGCTGCGATTCGAACTCTCACCACTTAGGCTGGGGCAGCAAAGACAACAACGCTCGAGGTAAGTCCCTTTATGACTATATTATTATAAAAGATTTGTATATCTTAAATAAGGGCACCGAACCTACCTTTATTAATGTTCGTAGCCAAACAGTCATAGATATCACGCTGGCAACAGCTGAAATATCGAATAAGATTCAGAACTGGCAGGTATCGGATAATATTTCTATGTCTGACCACCGCTGGCTAACCTATAATATTAGTCTGGAAAAAAGCCTTGTCAAATCACGCGACCCTAGGAGGACGGATGTAGAACTCTACAACCGACTCTTAGAAGATGCTCTGCGGAATGAAAAGGCTTCAACTCCAGGAACTAATATAGAATTGGAAAGGTATACGGTATCTATCCAAAACAAAATAAGCTATGCTTATAAAAAATCCTGTCCAATAAGGATGGTCCAGGAAAGTCGCAAAACCAACTCTTGGTGGTGCACTGAATTGGAATACCTTAGAAAGATAGCAAGAACAGCTTTTAATAGAGCGAAACGCACCTTTGGATTCTTATCCCAATATCCCAATTCTTATGCCGTTTTGAAATCCACGAATATGTGGTGAGTGTCAATATGTCGAATATACAGATTCCTGTATATATGCATTTAAATTAATATGTACAATGGTACTCTATAGTACTGAAAGAGTTAGGCTCAGCTGACTTTGTGATATGGCTAGTTTTAACTATTATATAGATGTTTTTCTACTGAAGATGGTCCCATAGGAATAAAAACGATTTGAAATTTTATAAATCCACTTAAGATATTTTTATTGCTATTATTACATATTTAGATATATTTTAAAAATTGCCATTTTAAAACTTTTTTGTTACATTTAAAAGATAAAGCTCTATAATTTTACTTAAAATATTAAGCCTTTACTGGTAACACTAAATTGTTAGGTAATAATTAAAAAAGACGCCGAAATTTTTGCAGAAAACGTATTGTTTTTTTAATTTTGGCCTATAATAACAAATACATTTTACATATATGGATTTGTCTTATTCCCGAGAAAAGTCTCATTGCTTTGAGCTAAAACAAATTTCGTTGACCACGATATCTGGTTTTTATTAAAATCTAAGACCTCTATCTAAAGAAATTTTGATTAAATTTCTTTAAAAATTCCCTTTATCACAGCTAAATCCAAATCCAAATATAGTTAACTCGGCACTTTCTTAAACTTCAAATTAGCTCTAATCGACCCGAAATAAAGTCGACGTGGTGTAAAGTCGAATTTCGCGCATGAGGTTGATATTTTATATTCACGGCGTGATGCCCCGTTACACGTCCAATTCGAAATTTCATTCACGTGATGCCCGTGTGGCAATTGCACTTTGTAGACACGTCAATCAAGTGGACGTTCATAAAGTGCAACTTCAGCAACCTGCCCTTTTCTCCCTGAAGAATCATGTAATAAAGGGCATGGACGTGACGACCTGACGGCCGTTACAGACGTATAAAAATACGACATCGATGACTGGAAACACTGAATATCAGGTAACACATAACGCGGATGGTATTGAAGCGATGTCGATGTGTTTCTTTGAGTTTTGCGTCCCGATTTTTTTTAAAGTATATTAGTACAATCTATTAGACAATTTAATACAAGAAATGGCCAAAATGGAAATAAATATACTGGGCATAAATGACGTACAATGGCCAGACACCGGCAAACTTATAACCAAAAACGGCATGATGCTGGAAACAACGATCCGTCACATCGCTATGGAGTCGCAATCTTGTTAAACACAGAAACTAATAAAATCAGTTACAAGCTTTACTCCTTACTCAGAGAGAGCGATAATGGTTCAGCTGAAGACAAACACACAACGAGTTAACTTAATTCAAGTATACGCACCAACAGCAGATAAAGATGAAGAGGAGATAGAACATTTTTATATGGAGTTAGACACAATTTTAAGATCTATTAAAAAAGAAGACATTACAATAGTAATGGGGAATTTAATGCTAAAATCGGGAGACTAAAAGTTGACAAATATGTTGGGGAATTTGGACTAGGTGACAGAAACGAAAGAGGGGATAGACTTGTAGATTTTTGTCAAAATAAACATTTTGCAATAATGAACACAATGTTCCAATTACCCGATAGAAGATTGTACACTTAGAGATCTCCCGCAGACAACAAAGACCGCATAGTCAGAAATCAAATAGACTATATATTAGTCAAAAATAGATACAAAAACTCAATTAAAGCAGTAAAAGCATACCCTGGAGCAGATGTCAACTCTGACCATAACCCGCTGATAGCTAGAATCCACGTGAAACTCAAAAAGATTTTACTACCTAAAAATAAAAAAATGTTTGATTACATAAAATTAAAAAAGAGAAATAATAAAAAGTGATCCAACAAGTCAACTCAAATCTAACAGAAGTAGGAGAAGAAATCTTAACATCAGAAGATGTCAATGAAAAGTGGAGCAATATTCAGAGGCATTACTAAAGGCTGCAGAAGAAAATTTAAAGCCTGAAAAGACAAATAAAAAACAGAAGTGGATGACTTCAGAAATTCTAGCATTAATGGAAGAGAGGAGAAAAGCCAAAGGGAGAAATGAGCCAAAATATCAAGAACTACAAAGTAGAATTAAAATAGAGATAAAAAAGGCCAAGGAAAAGTGGTTAACAGATCAATGCATAGAAATAGAAGAGTATGACAGAAAATACGACAGCTTTAATATGCATAAAAAAATAAAAGAACTAACAAATACCAAAAAGCGAGCACACTATGGGATACTCAAAGATGATAATGGTAAACTCATTACAGACATCAAAGATAAACTAAGATTTTGGCAAGAATACATAATGAAACTATTCGACGATGATAGAATGATACAAGAAGAACCACAGGAACAAACAGGACCGAAAATAATAATGTGCGAATTAGAACAGGCAATTAGAAATGCAAAGACCGCAAAATCAGTAGGCCCAGATCAGATACCCACTGAGCTAATTAAATGCATTGACGAAGAAACACTGCATATACTTTTAGATCTGTTCAACAAAGTATATACAACAGGAGTAATACCCCAAGATTGGTTGCTGTCCACGTTTGTAACACTACCAAAGTCAGTACATGCGACAGAATGCTCCCAGTACAGAATAATTTCCTTAATAAATCACCCCCCCCAGAGGGAAACGTAACCATACAAAACCCCAGAGTGAAAAGAAACTCCAAAATCATAACACTCACACAAGGAAGATAGTTCGTAGCTCAAATCACCCAGAATATCGCATATCGCCTCGTACACAGTGGGCCCAGCTGCTCACACAAGGATACAGTCTGTATTGTGGTATCGTATAATATTTTATATATTTTCTTTATTATAATATAGACTATATACTAATTATGATTTTTTGTCCACAGGTCACCTACAAAAAAAAACACAAAAAACACAAAAAACCGGCCTCGGCCACCAAAAAAATCAAAAAAATACTAACAAAAACCGGCTTCGGCCACCAAAAAAATTAACAAAAACCCCAAAACCCGGGCACGTAGGGCCCAACCCCTTGAGCACCAAGTCGCCGAACTGAGCCGGGACTCAGAGCGGAGACTTGAGGCCCAAGTAAGCAATTTTAGTTCGCGGATAAGCCACATTAAGATAACAGGAATATAGCGGAGATGCGCTGTCCTGAGTTTTTGCATTCGGTTAGGAAACCATGTTGGGGTTCTATTACCCAGGACCTCCACATGAAGAGCATTTGGCTGATTGTTGTGCCTCTATAGCGCATCAGAATGCTATAGGGGAAAAGGGTTAAGATATTTCTCAAAATAATACATGGAAGATTATACAATAAAATAGAAGAAGATATAGATGACACCCAGTTTGGATTTAGAGGAGGACTAGGAACGAGAGAGGCTCTGTTCGCTTTTAACGTTCTCGCGCAAAGACGACTAGATATGAACCAGGATCTCTATGTCTGCTTTATAGATTATCAAAAGGCTTTTGATAGAGTACGACATCAGAAACTCGTAAAACTGTTAAAAGAAAAGAATGTGGATAGTCGAGATATACGGGTTATTGTCAATCTGTACTGGAATCAAAAAGCAAAGGTTAGAATCGAAAATGTCGATACAGAAACAATAGAAATCAAAAGAGGTGTTAGACAGGGTTGCGTGCTGTCCCCATTGTTATTCAATCTGTACAGCGAAGCTATTTTTAAGGAAGCAATATCAGAGGAACAACAGGGTATATCAATAAACGGAAAAATCTTAAACAACATAAGATTCGCAGACGACACCGCTGTTTTTGCAGACAGTCTAGAAGCATTGCAACGCTTAGTAAATAGATTACATCAAGTCAGTATCAAATATGGACTACAAATGAACGTTAAGAAAACCAAGTTCATGATTATTTCAAGCAACATACAGTAGGAAGGCTAGATATCGAGGGAAAACAAGTAGAAAGAGTGAATAACTACAAATATCTGGAAACCTGGGTAAATGAAAACAATGACCAAGGTAGAGAAATAAGGACACGCATTGAAATTGCAAGACAAGCATTTATAAAAATGAAAACAATGTTTGTCAATCGAGACCTTCCTCTGGATCTGAGGATAAGAGCCTTAAGATGCTAGTGTTTGACTTTGTGTATGGAATGGAAAGCTGGACAATAAAAGTGGATAATATAAAGAAGTTGGAATCATTTCGCTACCCCAGTTCAAAACAGAAACAACTCAAAATTTTGTTGAAATGAGTTATTTCCGTAAAATTTATGCTAGGATGATAATCTACCTATTTCAAAAGAGAAATAAATCATACATTCATATGCATTCCTTAAAAAGTGTCTATTTCCTTTTTGATTT